>SRMA01026075.1:0-228646 GCA_007224835.1 Danionella cerebrum | reverse complement strand
GTATTTGGTTCAGAATCTTTTTTTTCTAGATCTTCCCCTTTTAAAATTGGGTGCGTCTTATGTGCCAGTGCGTCTTATGAGCCGAAAAATATGGTAAGTAGGAATGACGCAACCCATCATTTGTTTTGAAATATAATGTCAAACAAATTTTACATGAGCTCGAAAAAACAACCCGTACTAAAAACAATCAATGAGCCTGACATAGTAACAAAACGGTCAACTTACAAAGCTCAATTCTACAGTCCTCCGGTTTGCTGACAGTCCGGTTAGCCACGATGCTGAGGCCATTTAAAGTGTGCACGCCAACAATCTGGAGGAGCAGCAAGAGCAGGACAGGATGGACCCTCATTATGACAGGAGTCATATACATCAGACTGAGAGAGAAGAGATTAACATCCCCAACATCTGAAAGAGAAATAAAAGAAATAACTTCAACAACTGGAACATGTGGCATCTTAAAACCAATCATCACTCTGCTCTATGTCCTAAGGAGTAGATTGACCAATACAAAGAGATGACCACTTACATGGATGTACGGTATAATAAAGGGAAGTAACAGGGCTTGTAGTTTTTGGTATTTAGTTGAAAGTTGTATCGGAAACAATATCCACAAAAGAAGAATCAATGAACAAACAACATTAACAGCTCCATAAGATATATTCTCTAGAGAAAAACATCTCTCACTAGCAGGTGTGGTTCCAATAAAAGCTTAGCACAAGGTAAGAAGATGTTAAAACCAAGGAAAAATGCGTCTGAACCTAATGCTCTACAATTGCGCCATCTGGAGCAAATACAAAACCCTTGCAGGTAAACTTTCCAAACGCTCCATTCTTCACTAGAATCAATATTATTAATTCACATTTGGAGGTGGATACACAGCAAGAATCAAAGGAAAGGTGTGCAGAACAGTAGTGAGACCAGCTATGATGTATGGGTTGGAGACTGTGGCAGTGAAAAAGAGACAAGAGGCAGAGATGGAAGTAGCAGAGATGAGGATGTTGAGGTTCAGTTTAGGAGTGACGAGGATGGACAAGATTAGGAACAAGCACATCAGAGGGACAGCTCAGGTTGGTTGTTTTGGAGACAAAGTCAGAGAGGCCAGGTTGAGATGGTTTGGACATGTGCAGAGGAGGGATAGTGGTTATATTGGTAGAAGGATGTTGGAGATGGAGATGCCAGGCAAAAGGTCAAGAGGAAGGCCAAAGACGAGTTTCATGGATGTGCTGAAAGAGGACATGAAGGTAGTTGGTGAAAGAGTAGAGGATACTGAGGACAGTAGGGATGCTGTGGCGACCCCTAAACTGGGAATAGCCGGAGGATACACAAATGTTTGAAAGGTTTCAAACTTTGTGCTTTATTCAAATTCACGATTCGCTGTTTCAAATTAACAGCCACCAACACCACAAAGGGGTAGTAAATGAGAATTTTTGAAAACATTTCAAAGCTTTTTCCCAAAATATGTGTAAAAATAAGATTAATCACCAAAAATCATTCAATTTGATGAAACTTAGAAAATGTTGTGGCCACATTTAGATTTAAATAACCTTTAAGTGGCTGAAAACATCCCCAACACACAGGGTCAAGGGGTTCTCCATAAAATCCAAAATCACCATGGCTTCAAGATATGTTGGGTTTTACTCTACATGCTCTGTGAAGGCATACTATAGAGGGTATGCATTGATGTCACTTTCGAAGTCACCGAGCCACAGCCTATAGAACGTGACTGAGAAGCAAAACAAGCCGTAAGGTGTTATTCTGATTTTTCCATGCTTGAATGCAAAAGAAAAGGACTCGTCTGTGACGAGGCATCCATGAATGCAGAGATTTGGCCAGAAATACTTTAATTTACTTACATTTGTACAGCTTACTGCCTCGTAATATTCTATTCAACACCAGAATAATAAATACACTGAATAACATTACATTTTAAATATTGCATAAAATTATTTTAACAAGGACGGTTAGTGGGTGCATTAATGTTGAGTGTTTAGACTGTTCACAACCGGTTCAATTATAATTGGCTTAAGTTACAACTTAAGATTTACTCCAAGGTAAAAAAAAAAAGTAATGCCAAACATTTAACTTAAAAATGGTGATGTCCAACTTACCAGACATAAAGTGGTCACCACAAATCCAGATCCAAATAAAGCTCCTGGATTCCAGTAATTTCTTCAGATTGCAGTAATCGTGTGCACTTGAACTGTAGAACAGTTTTCTCTGAAGTTTTTGAAAATGAGCTCGAGCAGTCAATTGCACAACAGCTTTTACGAGAGAATAACTCAATAATGCATGAATAGGTTTTCGCCACTCGTGTGACATCATTTGCATACCCTTTATATTATTTCTTTCCATCCTCACGCCCAACTTTAGAAGATCCCATCGGGCTTTAACAGCAGTAAGGGTTTGGAAGAAAGGGCTTTGTTAGGTATAAGAACGTTTCAGATAAGCAACTGCTCACATAACGCTCACACCCCTTACGTCTTGGTAACAGCAGTAGAGCAAACAGCACTGAAGGTCTCACTAAAGCTGCTCCAGGATGTACAGATCATATGACAAACATCCCGAAAAACAAAGAAACAAAACTCACTCAGAGAATAAGCTGATCATTCACAGATGGCTTGTGTTGAGCTGCAAAGAAAGGATGAAGGAATTTAGTTTGTGGTGGTGGAACCTTAAGAGTAGCTGTGATTGTTTTTTTTTTCTCACCAAATCTAGCTAAAAATTAAATCACACTAAAATGGAAGACATTTGTGTTGTAACTTGCCTCTACCCAACTCAGTTGAAAACCCATTACTTTACAAAAAAATTAACAAACAAAAGAGAACATTTATGTTTTAATGATCGCGTTAACACCCAAATGAAACACACCTGATGCTGATTTGTACTAATTAGGGGTGAGCTTTGTACAACACAATGACCCTAAGATACAACACATAAAGGAAGGGGTTTTTCACTAAAGAAATGTTTGATTGTGGCTAATAACACCTTAATTGCTATTTCTAAGGTAATCTAAGTAAAGACTCATTCCAAACCTAGACGTTTGCTCTTTGCATCTGAGCACGTGTTTAACATATTAGAGGCACACCCAAAATATAACATTAATTGCAATTAAACAATAAAGAGAATTAAACATAACGAGGATGCACTTACCAACAAATACAAATCTGCTCAGGACAACGTTACAATTTAAAAATGTAACCAGGAGCGCGATCATAAACACAACTTTAAGTCAGTTTACTGAACGAATGCTGCCTTATTCTCAAGGGAACTGAATGATTATTGTCACTCCCCCGTCAAATGTTTCATATTTAATTATGATTATTTATATAGGTAACGCAAACTGACACACACGACACAAAACTGATGTGACAAGAGGAAGACTTCCGGTTCAGGGCTATAATAAAAGTCCTCCATTTGGAGTAGACTGTGGTAAATGAAAGAATACTTCCCAAATTAACCCCTTAGACGAACCACATGAAAATAGTGGTAAGTTTATATAAAAACTTTGAAATTCCTAGATAAAAAAAATACATCTAAAGAGGAACGTTTCATTTATATTTTGTAAATAGTCGAGGAATATTTTAATGAGAAATAACTATAAGTGATGACAGTATTTTTAAAAATAACGAATTTTATCAATTAACAAACACTAACCCAATAGTTTATTTTGTAGTATTTTCTTCATACAGCAGCCTTTATTATGGTACGCTGTCACGTGACACGGAAATACTCCTAGTCATTTTATTAGCAAGAGGCAGCTTCGGTATAAACAAATAGCATCCAAAATTTATTAACTAAAAAGGATGATCAAGGCTATTCTCATCTTTAACAACCATGGGAAACCCAGACTCATCAGATTCTATCAATATTTTGTAAGATACACGCAAAGAGTCATTTATGTAACATTTTTGCCTGTGTAAAAACGCGCCGTAATAATTTAACAGTTTACTTAAAAAATTGGTAAAATGTAACATTTTTATGTTTAAAAAAAATACCAATAGCGTATAATATATATTAATGTTATCACACCTTTACTTTAATTAAAGTGAAGCATACATAACTGTGTCAGATGTTCAAAATATATCGTTTTTGTGCATAATATGAGTTAATAATCACATGTGGGATAAAATGATATTGTCATATTTGTACAGGCGGAAGATATGCAGCAGCAGATCATCAGAGAAACATTTCACCTGGTTTCCAAGAGAGATGACAATGTCTGCAATTTTCTAGAGGGTGGGAGGTAATCAGGGACATTTTTCTTTTTTTTCTTACACTTATAATTTTGCAGACTTAAAGGGATGTTCTGTTTTGGCTTTGCTTTTGGTTTTCAGTTTGATTGGTGGGTCGGACTACAAGCTGATCTACCGTCACTATGCCACACTGTACTTTGTGTTCTGTGTGGACTCATCCGAGAGTGAGCTGGGGATTCTTGACCTCATTCAGGTGAATGCACTACAGTTATACTGACAAGGGAATAGTTGACACTGTCAAAGGGATGCTTTACTTGCAGTTTTCCAAACTCTCCTCTACTTTTTTGTTTTGAAACTGTGATTTTTCACACAGGTCTTTGTAGAAACCTTGGATAAATGCTTCGAGAATGTGTGTGAACTGGACTTGATCTTCCACATGGATAAGGTCTGTTTTCAGATTATTGTTTCATAAAGCTTATGCAACTTACGGTTATGCAGTTCTCTCTGTACACTTTCATTGGTGAATAATTAACACAGATGACCATAATTCAATCCTGAGTAATGAAGAGCATCATGGGATCATGACTTATCTTATCTTATCAGTGTAGTGACGATAATTATTTTTGAACCCACCATATGTACGATAGTTGGCATGTGCTTGTTTAGTTTTTGGGTTATTACTAAAACAAATTACAAAACTTGTCGCATTGAGCTTGTCATAGATATGTTCAGATTACACACTATGATCTTGCCACTGTATACTATGTCTGAAACATTTACTGCCTACCTAAGATAAAACCACTAGAAGCTTCTGCTTGGGATGTAGGACTGCATGAACTTGTCAAGGTAGGATGGTGCTGAAGATGTGTATGCAAACATCAGCATTTTAAACTCAACATGGGCTGCAATGGGGAGCCAGTGGAGAGAGGAATCATGAGGGCTCTTCTGGGTTCTATGAAAACCAGGCGAGCTGGTAAAGATCTGACTGTAGAAGAAGAAAGTCCAATCAGAAGAGCATTGCAATAATCTTGTATAGACTTGACCAGAGCTTGAAATAGAAGAGTTGGGTGCTCTGTCTGACTTTTCTGATGAAAAACAGCAAATTTGCATGATTGAGGCGTTCGATTGAGTGAGAAACTACTCAAAGATCACTACAAGGTTCCGGACCATGGCAAAGGGCAGGGGTCGTTGAGGTAGTTGTGTGAGGAAGTCTTTCTTGACAGTAAGATTCATTCAAGTCAAGATGTCACATCTATTCTGTATTGCCTTCAGCTCATATGCTCAAGCTTCAAATAAATCAATATAACGTTCATTAGCCATGTTTCCATCCATTGATGCTCATTAAATGCATGCGCAAACTTGAATGTATTATAAATTACTTGCTTCTTTGAAAACGTATACGAAACGCAATATCCGCAGTCGTGTCATTTTGAGTTTGGAGGCGGGAGATTCTTCTTTAGGAACGCAGCCGGTCAAGACACTTCTGGGAGTTGATAATCCTGAACCACTTTGTTGACAGACCAAAACAACATTTCAGAGGTTGTGTAATAAAATTGGTGTGTTTGTTAGTCCATAAATGGCGCCCCAGTTTCGATAGAAAAACCCACTGCATTGCAGTGAAATTTATTTGAAAAAATGCGTTTTGATCAAAGTCTATGCACATTTTTTCTTATTGAATAATAAAAAAAACATATCCTTCGTAATTTATGTGCATCTTGGCGTTTCCAAAATGTGCATAAAAATAAGTGGATGGAAAGGCAGCTACTCCCCCATAAAAACCTTGGAGGTTTGGTTAAGCGCTTTTACACAATACCTCATGTACAAGAATTAAATAAATATACTTAGTAAAATAAGATCATGCCCTCCATAAAAACAGTTATGAGAGTGAGAGAGACAGAGAGAGCGAGTGTTCAGCAGACTTCCGTTTTTGGCAGATTTTGCATGGAAAAGAAAAAATGATATCAGCAGATATAGAAGTTTCTTTTTTTGTTAGGTTTATTTTTAACTGCAGTGTAATATTCAGTTCAGTAGTTAAGTGTAATTTGGATCATGATGCCCAGTGCTCAGAGATGTGCTATGAGTTTCAATATGAAGTGAAAAGAAAGCATATTATAAACATATAAATATGGTATAATTTTACTGCTTTGTGGAAATTAAAACGTTAACAGAATCTGATATTAAACGTTAAAAGAAATTATATAAATGAATATATAATTATATATATATTTTCTTCTATATACAGTAAGTACAGCAGTGTCAATCCAACACTTAAAGTTTAAAAAAAAAAAAAAGAACACTACTGAGATCGTATATGGTCGCAATCTATCGGGTGTAAAAACTACACTGTTTAAAGTATTGAATTTAGAGTACTATATTGGCACTTCAGAGTCCTAAAAAATAACACTTAGGGAATGGGGTGTTACACTTTTCCATCACCAGACAAAATGACACGATTTTTTTTAGCATTTTCAGGTGAAACCTCACAGGCAAAGTGTACTTTTTAACACTGTGTATTGTTAATCATACACTTTGCTTTACTTTTCCCACACCAACTTTTTTATACTGGTGATTTTAATGTGTGGTCCAGCCCCCAATAGCTCAAATTAACACCCCTGCTTTAGGTTCTCTTTTGTTCCTTTACAAAAATAAACAACACTCCCATTTTTCAAAGCATCCTTTGTTTACAGCATTTTTCACATAAAAGGAGTTTCCAAAATGCACTTCACATTAAGCTAATGATGAACTGTTGCAGACTCAATCATTGTCTTGTTCGTTGTTTTTACAGGTTCATTACATTCTCCAGGAAGTTGTCATGGGTGGGATGGTTCTGGAAACGAATATGAACGAAATCGTTGCCCAGGTTGAGCTGCAGAATCGAATGGAAAAATCAGAGGTACTTTACATTAACCAACACCCTTCAACTAAGTGTAATGTTCTCAGGATCTCAGTATTTTAGATGCTTGCCTCCGTCTCTTTTCTGTCTCATGTCCACTTTCTGATCCTCTCTAGCTGATATCAGTGACACCTGATAAGCTATCTGGAGTCGGGGTGATCAGTAATGTTTGACAACATCATTGTTTTATGTAGACATGATGTAAGGAGTCTAACGAGGCGGTTTATCAGGAAAGAACAGTACAAACAGGGATTTACAAAAGTGAATGTGAATAAAAAAAAAAGTATGGGTGAACCTGCTGCGATTGCTTAAAGTTTGACAAAGAATGTAATGTTTTTTGTAAATTTCTTATGAGGTCATTTTAAGGATTTGCTTATCAAACACAGAAATTTGTCACAAAATGCTGGTGACCAAACCAAAAGTGCCACAAGGGGAAATAACCACAAATAACTAATACTAGCTTCAAAGGAAACACACCGAAAAGAAACCAAAAAAATTAACAATAAATCAAGAACTGAAGAGCAGCAGTACACAGCGCCTTGACGTAAAAAGCAATCTTGATGATTTAATTGAAAATGATAAAATTGAGATTTACATGAAAGCAGAACAGAATAGAACGAGAAATTAAAAAAAAGGAAAAAGATAAAAATGCTTAACATTTATGTATCATCTATATAATAACAACAGCTTAACATCTATATTAGTCAATTTTAGGTATTTGTTTTTAAAAACAAAGTGTTTAACTGTTATTTATTTATTCGTTGTTGTTTTTTTTTTTTGTTCCATATTCATTGCTATTTTTACCATTTAAAGTTGTAATATTGTTAAGTGGTAATATTCTGTTTCAAACATCATAATAGTGTTTGATATAGAGATTTATTTTGTGTTAAATCTCTTTTTTTTTCCAGGGTGGTCTGTCTGCAGCACCAGCGAGAGCCGTTTCTGCTGTGAAAAACATGAATCTTCCTGAAATCCCCCGTAACATCAATATTGGGGACATTAACATAAAAGTGCCAAGTCTGTCCCCGTTTTGAGTTAACAAGGTCCTTTAAAGTGTATTTGTGATGTGGTTAAACATTTTTGCCACAGAGACTATATTTATTCTACTTTTAACAGACCACCACCTGCAGCGTTCCATTATTTATAATGGGATTTTAATTTCAAACCTATGTTTCCAGTTTAGAACATTGTGTTTTGTATTTCAAATATTATTTATGTTACTGTGACACTAGATGTTAAAGTCGCTTTCTTGATGTTTTGTTGCAAAATTTAGTTCAGAAATGCATTGCTAAAATGTGTTTTTGTTTTTTTTTGTAATTAATTTTTATACATTAGTATCAACTGTATATTGTGTTCAAGAAAGATGTTTAATGTGGGATTTTAACGCTGATTAAAATGTGAAAAGGTTTAAAAAAATCCATTATTCAGTGTTCTTAAACTAAAAAAAAGCTAAAGATCTGCTCTGAATACAGCAATGTCAGCACTTTATTGACGATTCATGCTGTTTCACCGTGAGTTTGCAATGTTATAAAATCATCTTTATTGCATCTTAAAGGAAGGTCCTAAAAGATGTTTCAACAAAAACGAACCGGAAAAACTAAATGTTATCTATAGATCTATGATGTCACGGTGTTATCTTTGCTGATAGCAGCCTATCAAAGGTCAAGAACAGTTGGAAGGTAGCAGATGTTATCTGACTGAAGAGTGTTGATTAACTAAAAAGGGAAATGACTTGAGATGCTTTCATTAAAATATTAGGGTTGTGGGGTTTTTGTTGTTGCAGCAAACATTGGGTGAAGGATACATTTGGATAGAATACCAGTTCAATGGTATTCCTAAGGGAAATTATAGGTTTCCCTTGTTACCCATACATCAACGGCACCATTCTGCAGCTACAAACTTATAAAAAAATACGATTTTCATATGAATTTTGTACTCCAGTCCAGAACTAATAGACTTCTAAAGTCTACATGCTCCATCAGATTGATGTTCTCCCAACTCTCGACTTCTCTTACCATCTTCATACTATCCTGTCATTTCTAATTAAAATTAAAACACCTCAAAAAATAACACAACGGTGGATGGTTGAGCACAATCGTTAAAATATTTTGGAAAGACATTTGGATTATGATCAGTGACCTAACAGGCGAAGTTGTACTATTAGTCCCCAAGAAACGTTTGCCATCCTGAAAATCTGATATTAAAATAAAGTTTACCTCACGCAAAGTAAGTAAAGTTGTCAATGGATCAAAGAAATGGCCAACAATTTGGCTCTTGAAAAGCTGACCTATGTTCTTGAGGAAGAACAGCAGGACTTCCATAGAATTTGGACACACTTTCTTTTCTTATATGACCCAAGGGAATGAATACACCGGAAACCGTACCATCACTAATGATAAAAAAACAAATATTCTTACTAATAAGTCACTTATTCTGCCACTGAGCATCTTTTAACTCTGTTCAGGACCAAATGTTTACTAATAAAACTATAAAAATGCTATTGAAAAGAAAAATGTGCTAACTGAGATTCAAGACACGATTCTTTTTAGTTAGAGATTAATGTATGAAGATAATGAAAGCTATTTTAGAGAATTTTGATGGGGTTGATCGTTAAAGAGCATTCTGATTGGCTAGTACCTTGCACTGATCCAACCATTTTATGCAATAGCAAAATATAAAAACGCTTTACACTTGTGTTTTATAAATCTGATGCTTTGTCACATACCTAATATACTGGTAATGGGGCAAGTACTGGTGAACATACAGATTATCATTACAACCATCTAGTTAGTTCCTGGACAAAGCAGTAAAGTATCCGACCACACTTTCATAGATCTATATATAACATTTAATTCCATCATAAAAACACAAAGGCCAGATTTATGTTATAGTTTTAGGAAAACCAATGTCAAAGTCCAGAGAAACGTTTCAGAAAGTTACCAGCTCAGTCCTTTGCATCTGTTTAACGAGAGATGGGTGTTAAAAGGTAATATTTAGTTATTCTTTAACAGTTATGTTGGGAATTGTTTGTCCATACCAGTAGTTAGACAAGGCGGATTTAGATGCACTTTATTGGTTTGGACTGAAGAAGTTCTAAAACTTACAGAGAAGTATAGTAAAACGTCAAATTTTAAATTATTTACCAAAATGAGGATGTCAGATTTCATTATGGGAGAATTATCTGTAGCTATGGTGAGAAATGGGTGTTTAGTTTTTTACATTTATAAAGTTTACGACTGCTATTGGATTATATTAGATATTAGAATTTGGTCATTACTCTTCACAACATTTAAGGATCTACTCTAACCCCATGATGATCCAAATGCCCCCTTGTCCTGCAGTTGTGCAGTATAAATGGATTACTCATTACTTCACGTGGGAGGAGAGTCTTCCTTTAAATAAAACGCTGTACATGTGTCAGTCGCACTCCTCTTATCCCATCAAGGCTGAAACATGGGGAAGGGTTTCTTCATCAGTAAAACCGTTGGAATCGTGGGGATTGTGTTGGGCGCTGGGGCAGTCGCCACAATCATTGCCCTCTCTGTGGTCTACTCCCAAGAGAAGTCCAGGAACAATGAAGTCCAACCTACAACAACAACAACAACAACATCCCCAACCACTACACCAACGACAGTAGCAACAGCAGCGGTAACAACAGAAGGAGCAGTAACAACGGAAGCAGCAACAACTGCACCTTCCAATGAACCATGGGACCAGTGGCGTCTTCCCCATACGCTCAGTCCACAAACCTACAACGTAACTCTGTGGCCGCGACTCCAAGAGGATGAGAACAAACTTTACATCTTCACTGGGCATTCAAGTGTGATCTTCACATGCTTGGAGAAGACAGACCTCATTCTCATCCACTCTAATAAGTTAAACATGACAAAGGATCCCGTCTTAACCACATTGGGAAGCGGGTCAGCTCCTACAATCATCTCCCATATGCTGTACCCGAAAACCCAGTACCTGGTGATCAAGCTGAATGAAGAGCTAACTGCTGGAGAAAGCTACGAGCTCTACACAGAATTTCAAGGCGAGCTTGCGGATGACTTGGGTGGCTTCTACCGGAGTGAATACTTTGAGAAAGACGTAAAGAAGTACGAAAGTGGTCAATTCCTTCAGTTTTCTCAGTCTTTTGTACCTTACTAAACATAATATTTTTTCAGAGTGGTGGCCACAACCCAAATGCAGCCAACAGATGCCAGGAAGGCGTTTCCTTGCTTTGATGAACCGGCGATGAAAGCCGTTTTCCACATCACTCTTCTTCATGATCCCGGCACGACGGCGTTATCGAACGGCGTTGTGATCGGTAATTAAATAAAAACTATATATTACTAAACTATCGCTAGGAGTCTAGAGAACTTTCAAGGTAATCAAAATGTGGATATACTGTTCTAAAACTACACCATAGAAGAAACATTTAAAAAAATGTAGCTATATTTTTGAGTATTTAATTATCAAAAATATTTATAAAATATTAAAAATATCCATTTACTTAGGCTTTTAATATAGATTGAAATTCTGTTTATTGTCCTTTAACTTTTTTACATTTATTTTACATTTAATGTATTTTCATTTAACAATTTCAAAATATGTATTTGATTTAGTATTTATAAAATGTGGCTAAATCGTAATTGCTAAATTCACAAACATGTGTAGTTAAATATAGTTAATTTTACTGTGACACATTTACATAATATAAGGAAAAATGTGTGTCATAATAAAAGTCACTCACCCAAAAATCAGTAAGGTTGTGTATATTTCTGTTCATATAGAGATAATCTCTATATGAGCTATTAAATTAGTTTTTCATGTATGCTACCAGTCAAATATATGAATTCACCGTCTCAGTATAATGAACCAAAACGCCTCCAAACTGTGTGTACCACGGGGCCAGTGGTTTGAATGGCTATAAAGCGTCCTGCTTTGACTCCATTGAGCTGTTGGGGGAAGGCTTGAGTTCTTATTCGATCAATTTGTGAATTAATTCAATCAATCTGATGAAGAAATTTAATCAGAATATCTTTAGATATAGTCAGTTAGAGATCTGGAAGAATGTGTTTCCCCTATTGAGAGTATTTAGAGTCCACATTTCCGACTGGAACTTCCTGCATGAAATTACATAAAAACACTTTCAGCCAAGAAAAACAAATACAGTTATACATTTTGCTTGCTGTTCAAATTATATTACAGACAGAGAAAATAAAGATTTCATTGTTGTATTGTAGTTTAGGGACCCATTATTTTAAATGAATTATAAATCAATTGACAGTGATGAGTAATAAACTTTATCATAACAAAAAATGTCCTTTTCCATGGGTAACATGAAAAAGTTTTTGAAAAGTAAAAAAAAAAAATCAAATAAAAATAAAAAAAAAAGTTTTGATTAGTTATTGAATTACAAGAATCAAGGAAGACATGAAATCCCTCACTATATTTTTTTTTCTTCCAGATGAGGTTGAGGTCACAATGGATGATACGGCTTTAATCAAGACAACATTTGCACCCACTGAAAAAATGTCAACATATTTGTTAGCGTTCATAGTCAGTGAATTTATCTCCATAGAAGAAAACATTGATGGACTGCAGGTAACCTAATCTTCCAGTGTGTTTTTTATGTGATCATGTTGCAGCATCTACTAAAATCTACTTGTTTGATAATCAGATCAGAATTTTTGCACGTAATGAAGCCATCAACTCAGGACAAGGAGACTATGCTCTCAATACAACTGGACCAATCCTCAAATTCTTCGAGAGATATTACAATGTTTCCTATCCCCTACCCAAATCAGGTAAGAGTGTATCGAGTAAAAAATTAAACAGAAACATCACATTATTTTAGCAAAAACTGGAGCTAGATAATAAATGCAAGTATGCTGGTAGAAAACCCTATGGCGGATACATACTAAATATATCTATTTTCGTCAATAAATTAAAGTCTGTTGGAGAATAGGCCAATCCATTGAGATACAAGAAGTAATGGAGAAATTTGTGGGTTGACCAGAAGGGCAATAATCTTTTTACAGCAATACAAATGAACCACCAAGAGCATAACTCATCAATATTAGTCTAATCAGCGAACAGTTCACAGCGCAGGGCATTCTGTGAAACACTACCTTCATAGATGGTTAGAATTTGTGTCATTCAAGCCAATTTCAGAACACGTACAACACAAATAACACATACAGTGGGGTAAAAGGTATTTAGTCAGCCACCAATTGTGCAAGTTCACCAACTTAAAAAGATGAGAGAGGCCCGTAATGTTCACCATAGATAGACCTCAACTATGAGAGACAAAAAGGAGAAAGAAAAATCCAGAAAATCACATTGTCTGATTTTTAAAGAATTAATTTGCAAAATATGGTGGAACATAAGTATTTGGTCAATAACAAAAGTTCATCTCAATACTTTGTTATGTACCCTTTGTTGGCAGTCTTCACAAGGTTTTCACACACTATTGCTGGTATTTTGGCCCATTCCACCATACAGATCTCCTCTAGAGCAGTGATGTTCTGGGGCTGAGAATTGGTGGCTGACTAGATATTTTTACCCCACTGTAAGCCCAAAGGAACACTGGTACATTCAATAACACAACCTAAAAAGCATGGATAACTAACAGTATCTTCAAAAGTGCAATGATGCCGTTACCACAATTCTGTCAGAACCTGTCATGGTTCAGCTGTTTATTACAATATGAATCACACACTTTTTTTTGTTAAAAAGTGAAAAAATATATAGGATTACTTTTCACCACTGACACATTTCAGGCTGTTTTTCAAGCCTTCAAACTTTTTAAAAGATTGTGGACTTGAAACATGTCTGCTCTTAATGTTTTTAATTTAGTGTCTTTAAAACCATTGATGTGCAGGAGTTGAACCCACATCCCTGTGCTTGTATATATGTATGTATATATGCGTGTATGTGTGTGTGTATACTTGACCCTTGCACAAAGCTTTATGTACCAGTCCAAAATCAGCGATACAAGTTGAATAAGTCCAGAGTAGTATTTTGAGTAGGCCACAATCCACCCTGGACCCCAAGCTCAAGTGACCATAACTGGAAATAAGTAGGTATAGGTGACAACTTAATGAATCTTCAAAGCACGTATGGTTCCTGTATCTATAAATATATTGTCATTAGAAGATACCTAATATTCTTTTTTTGATAGTAAGAAATAAAAGACTTTACTCATTGCTCTAAATCTTGCCCAGATCAAATCGCTCTGCCAGACTTCAACGCCGGTGCAATGGAAAACTGGGGTTTAATCACATACAGAGAGACAGCCTTGCTCTACGATAAAGACATCTCCTCAAATGGGAACAAGGAGAGGGTGGTAACTGTTATTGCCCACGAACTTGCCCATCAGGTAGGAGTCATCGCTTCTTGTTTGAACCATCCAATATTAACACCCGTCTCAGAATATAACACACTTTTACGAACGTTCTTTATCAGTGGTTCGGAAACCTTGTGACTATTAAGTGGTGGAACGACCTGTGGCTTAACGAGGGTTTCGCGTCTTATGTAGAATATCTCGGAGCACACGAAGCCGAGCCGGACTGGAACATTGTAAGAAGCTTTACAAAAGCCAATGCTGAATGCTACAAGCTATGCCTAACAACAAACTTCTATGTTTCACAGAAAGACTTGATAGTCCTTAATGATGTGCACAGAGTGTTCGCCATTGATGCTCTGGCTTCATCTCACCCATTGTCGTCTAAAGAGGAAGACGTTCAAAGACCAGAGCAAATTAGCGAAGTTTTTGATGCTATCTCTTACAGTAAGGTAACGTGTGACGTCTTAATCTTGTGATAATCTCATTGGTAATGATTGGTTTTTATAACTTGACTAATCGTCCTGTAGGGGGCATCCGTTCTTAGAATGCTGTCTTTCTTTCTTACTGAAAAGTTGTTTACTCGAGGCCTACAGGTAAGTTTTAGTCATTCGTGTTTGCTTGGTTTTTAATCGTGGGAATATCTTTGTTCATTCTGCCCCATTTTCTTTCGACAGACGTATCTGGATCACTTCAAATTCAACAACACAGTTTACACAGATCTTTGGGACCATCTTCAAATGGTATGAGTAAATAAAACATTGTAATTTCTGTTAAGAGTTTAAATCCTAATGTCTGAAATGTTACAGGCTGTGAATGAGACTGAAACTGATCTCCCGAAAAGTGTTAGAGACATTATGGACCGATGGGTTCTTCAAATGGGTTTCCCTGTGGTCACTATTGACACTGCTACAGGCCAGATTTCACAGGAGCACTTCCTCTTGGACCCCACGACTAAACCAGAGCCGTCGGATTTCAAGTATGAGCGTATGGTGTTTAGAATATTCCAAAAGCCGAAATAGTTAAAAGCAACTCAGTCACTATGTACATGCATCATCATCAAACCAACTACAGAACAGAATTAAAATATTTTTTATTAATTGAATTTGTAACATTATGACATAGTTCTAGAGCTTGCCACCTCCTGTACCACCAGAGCTAACTTTGAAACTCAATTGAGAAAAGTTTGACAATTTCAAAACAGTAAGTTTTCAATGTATCTATTGCAATGAATACTTCTAAAACATTTTGATTTTTTTTGCATCTACCAATGGACATTTAAGACAAAAAAATTATATATCCAGCAATCAAAGGGCTCGCACTATGCACTATGGCCAATCGTTATTTAGAAGGTCTATTTAAACTAGAATTGTTAAAATTACAGAACAATACAGACAAATTAACAAATGAAAACCAAATCATGACCACAATAACTTTAGCCACTACTTTGTCACATAGGTCAAAAACTGGTAAAAATGTTTGGGAAATGTTAAATGTAGAATTTCTTGTGGCCACCTGGTGGCGCTAAAACCGAGAGTTTAGTTGATCATGTGTTCAGACACGGACCGTTAACATTGTTGGTACTATTTTCGGACCGATCAGACATAGTATCGCTGAATTATTAACAATTTCATGTTTATGGCGAAATGTCGACTTTCAAACGCCATTGTGTGTGCACATCGTCTAACAAAGTCAAAAAAGCTTCGCAATTTAATATCCTATATCCACAACTTTTTTCAAGTTTGTTAACATCCCATTTTTTTTTCCGAAATTTTCATTCACCTACGACAAACTGTTAGTACACCATACTATTGATTACTATTGATTTTTTGAAATCCCTTTTAGGCCACCAAAAATAAAATTGACCAAAAAAACAGGATAGGCAACCGCTTTAAGCTAAAAACATTGCTGTTTGCTTGGAAATGCATGATTAATATAATGTATTCTTCATTTTTCAGCTATGAATGGTATGTGCCAATTTCATGGAAAAAACCAGATGCACAAAAACCAATTTATTGGCTGCTACAGAAAAATGGTGAGTTTTATACAAATTTTTGTTAATTAATATGTACAATTTGGACATGATTTCAACTTGAGGTATTATTAAGAATTACAGTGGTACCCCGAGATACGAATGCTTCGAGTTACGAAATGTTCGAGATACAAAATGTCTCGCGGGAATTTTTTTGCTTAGAGATCCGAAAAAAAATTCAAGATACGAATATTTACAAGCTGTTCTGCTGTATTTTCCACATGACATCATGACGTCAAGTGGCGCTTCCTGGTTCTTGCGCTCCTATAATCCAGTGCAAAAAGGGTCTAATGCGGTTCAAAACACTTCAACAACACAGCAAAACATTATGTATAGATTACTAATAATGTGCTGTAACAAGGTGTCATAAAAGAAATAATGTTTATAACGTGGAAAGTGCTGTTCTGTAGCGCAAGTTAAAGAAATACAGTCACGCGTTCTTAGAAGAGTCTCTCCATCTGTCTGCGCTTGTGCTTGAAACCGCGTTGGTGTAAGTAATTCGTGAAATATTTTGAGAAAGTTAACTTTCATACGTAGTGCTGTAATGTCTTCCGCCACCTGTTCCACCTCCTCCGACACATTGGCTCACACTCAAGGTAAGGTTTCACATTTGTGTACGTGTTATGTATTTTGCTTGTGTTTTATTATCATTTATACAATAACAATGTGTAGATTTAAGGACTGAAGAAACATTACTTGATTTTTCTCTGGATTTCCATTTTTTTATCTACTTATACTGTTGTTTCTGAGAGCTGTTGCACGGATTAGGCGTTTTACATGTAAAACATGCTTCGAGATACAAATTGTTCGACATGCGAAGGTCACCCTGGAACCAATTAATTTCGTATCTCGGGGTACCACTGTAACTTTTGCCTATTACACTTTTACACTCCTACAAATAGTTAAAAAGACTGGTTTCTGATAATATTTCATGTGATACATAAAAAACAAACTGTACATCCGTGTAATTTCTGCTTTATGTTTCATTTCAGCTGAATTTGAAGATATGAAAACGAATACAGACGAGTGGGTTCTGGCTAACATTGATGTCAATGGATACTATAGAGTTAACTATGATAACGCGAATTGGGAACGTTTGCTTAATGTGCTCAAGACATCCAGAACGGTAATAGAAAACACTTTACGATTGATCATAAGTTGTTGATTTAGTGATTATAAATAGAATGTTGTTTTTTTGTATTTTAGAGCATTCCGGTTTTGAACAGAGCACAGTTAATTGATGATGCCTTCAACCTTGCCAAGTAAGATCCACACGCAGTTCTACAAAGATTACAGGTCAAAACTCTAATTTAAACAACAACAATCTATGGTCTACAGGGCAGGGATTGTTCCGACAACACTGGCTCTAAGAACCACATTGTTCCTTTCCGGCGAAACTGAGTACATACCATGGGAATCTGCCCTCAAAAACCTGGACTACTTTTATCTCATGTTTGATCGCTCTGATGTATATGGCCTCATGCAGGTGAGCCAATCACAGAATAATATTTACAACAGGTCAATGTAGAATTTTTCTCACCATTTCTTCCCTGCAGGACTATGTTAAAACTCAGGTAACACCTTTGTTTGAACACTTCACAAAGCTCACAAGCTGGGAGAATGTGCCTAATGGACATACTGACCAGTAAGTTGTGAGGACTCAAAATCAAAATGTTATTGGTCAAAGATACATTTCTAAATTGTATTCATGTTCTGGTTTCTGCAGATACAATCAAGTAAATGCTCTCAGAGTCGCATGCAGCACTGGGTTGGAAGACTGTAAAACTCTAGTAAAAAATTGGTTCGAAAAGTGGATGGAAAATCCAACTGTCAATCCGTAAGTTTCGCAAAATGTAGTCATTTTTTAATTAATGTCTTTTTGTTTCAAAACTGTTTAACTTATTATTGAAGAAATTAAAAATCAAATGACTTTTCAAATTATTTTTCAAAGTGCTCTGGAAATCAATACTGAAGTTAAATAATTTGTCAAAATACCTTTCTGATCAACAAAGAACAAGCTACTGTACTCATAAATGCTCTGAACAGTTTGTTGACAGCTAAATTCTAAATACACTTTCACTTTAAAATGCACCCCTTTTCTTAAAATAATGTTTAATAGCTTTAGCTAATCGGGAACATTGCTGCCTATGGATCCTGATCAGAATCAGAAAATATGAGCATATTACACCAATTCTTATTTCCCCATCGCAACAATACATTACCCTAGCAACCAAATATTCTTAGCTCTACCTCAGCTTTGGAAAATGATAAAGACATGTGGGTTGGTTTATGTACCTTATAGAATAAAGGGAACATTATATTATGTCACCGACCACTCCCCCTCCCACCATAGAATCCAGATTATTTACCTTAGCAACCAATTTGTCATGTCACCATTTCAGCTATGGAATGTCAAAAAGATATGTCGGTTTGGTTAAATCACTCATATTGGCACGGGCAACTTTGTCACTGACTTCTCCATAGCAACCAAAACCTACCCTGGCAACCAGTCCGTTTTGCTCACAAAAATACTTATTTACAAGCCATCATCAACATTTGGGCACAAACTTTACCCATCTGGTTACTAATACTGCTTGTATATCAACAATGTATTATATCGAGTTTAATATGCATAACATGATCATAATGCCCTTAAGTGGAAACGTTCTAGAAAAGATAAGAGGTGTAAAAAAATAGCCATATTTAAATACAGTAAATCGTTGGGTGACAATAAATGGCTTCACCCAACCACTAAAAATGTGTGGAAAAAATACATTTATGAGCCCAACCGTAATCCCTTTTTAAATCAGCTATGTTACATGTAAACTACTATCATATATAATGTGCTTTATACATTTATTCTCAAATGTACAAGTTGTCCATTTTAATTGATTGGTATTATCAGTTGGCAATAGGCTAAACGAAGTATAATAAAATAGAAAAGAATAAAGCTAGTTTTTGAGCTTTGAACTGACATTTTCTCTTTAATATTTCTATCTGCACCAGGATTCATGCCAACCTGAGGAGCACAGTGTACTGCAACGCCATTGCCACGGGTGGAGCTAAGGAGTGGGACTTTGCTTGGGATATGTTTGATAAAGCTACAGTTGCTGCAGAAAAAGACAAACTGCGAGCTGCATTAGCCTGTGCCACTCAGCCCTGGTTACTGAACAGGTCAGTACACTCCAGATTCCACCATGAATAATAAATCTCTTATTATATTAAACTAAGTTTTGAATTCTGTTGCAGGTATCTCGGTTACACTTTGGATCCAAGCAAAATTAGAAAGCAAGACGCCACCTCGACAATCACCACCATTGCAGGCAATGTGGTTGGTCAGTCGTTGGCTTGGGATTTTGTCAGAGCCAACTGGGAGTATATTTTCAACCAGTAAGAAAGGAACCCTTTGCTCTCTCTGTTTTTCTGCATGTTAGCATAATGGTTAATACTGCTGAGCAAGAAGGCACTTGATTCCTGATTGAGTTAAAATATTTACCCATAGGAGTAAGCATGTGTCTTCTGATTGGCTGGCAAAAGTTGTTTTTTTGGTTGTAAAAACATTTAATATCAAGCCATTAAATGATCAGTATATCAGTATCACCCCATTTGTATGGATAAGAAGGTGCCTACTCTGCCTACTGACCAATTGCTTGACAGGTCAATGTGTTGTTTTTCATATGCTGTTAGGCTTTTACTTAAACCCTAAAATAAATCACATTTTCATTCTTTCATGACTCTGGTAGGCATAACAACAATCTAAAGTAGTACCTAGAGCTGCCAGTAGGTGGGGCAGATGCTTACTTATTTTAATGGATTGATAACCAAGATATCATGCTATTAAATGGTAGGACAACATCCAAAATGGTGAGTTAACTACAAATATTTTTTCATTAGGTATGGAGGGGGCTCTTTCTCATTCTCCAACCTGATCAATGGCGTCACAAAGAGATTCTCCACTGAGTTTGAACTGAAACAGGTAAATAATCTTACCCGACGCTTCTTACTTCTCGCAGCAGAGTGTCAATCTAAACCATTCTGTCTTGTTTTGAAACACAGCTGATGCAGTTCAGGGATGACTTTGCCCACATTGGTTTCGGTTCAGGAACCCTTGCTATTCAGCAATCCATCGAGAGAACTCAAGCCAATATCAACTGGGTCGATCAGAACAAAGAACAAATCGCAGAGTGGTTTAAGAATCCAGTGTAACCTAGAGAGATGCGATTGCTGAGTAGGAATTGAGAAACACTGGGTCAATGTTTTGGTCTTGATGGCCCTTAACTGAAATGCTTTATTTATTTTTTACAACGCTATGCTGGCCTACATTATTGTATAGTATACAGTATACGATGTATAGTATACAGTATATATTTTATTTCACAAAATGTACATTTTATTAAAAAAACTGAGATGCACAATTCAATAAATTCTTGAAATGATTTTGATATTTGTATAAAGAAAATAAAAGTCTTAATTTATAGACTGTCTGTTTTCATATATTTTCAACTTTTAAGAACCGTTAATGAATATTGAGTAAAAATCTGAAATATTTTCTTTCCTACTCTTTAGAATATGACATTTTTAGTTTATTATCACTTGATAACACCATGTCCAGAATGAAATAGGAAAACTGTCTGATGGAGGAGGACTGATGGTCAACCTACTACTGAACAATGGCGAATTTTATTGTAACCACCCTTAAACAGCATTGTTTAAGAATAATAAAAAATCTAAATCATGTCAGGGTGCTCTCTAATCTACTTTACAGTGACACTGACATACTACAAATGTGCATTTGCTTCATATTAAGTAATCAAAAAGCTCAAGCATGTGACCTCTCTAATCTACTGGCTCTAGTGTCGCAGCACGTGAGTAGGAACTTATATTTCCATTCAAGTCAAGGGAATTTTTTTACATAGCATGACCACCTGGTCTGACTTCAGAAATGTCATAACACCATACCGCTGGGTATCCAGATTGACGCTAAATCTGGCAAACACTCACCACTCACTAGCTGAACCTGATGAGCCACTCTCACTAATCATGACAATCTGTCAAGCTTCAGGGCCATGATTCCCTCCTTTCTGGTTTCAAGCCAGCACCAATAATCTACAGTTCCCTTCCTGAAGATACTTAACTAGACAATACTCACCTGGCGTTGCTGATCAGAGACTACTTCCTGTTTCCTGTTTCTACCATATTAGTTACAAACATTATTCTGCTCCTGATTAATTTAATAAACCTCCTGGTTCTCCATCAGTGTCCATCAGCCATTTCCAAAAAAACAGTTCATGTTTGTAAAAACTTATTTGGAAATGTAGTCACTTCTGAAACTTCTTTAAGTTGTCTTTCTGTTTTATTTATTATTCACTAGTAAACATTTTTCTTTACTCATGTTTTAAATGAGAAACATTATAAAACAAGCTCTCGTCATCATTTAGAGTAAAAGAGAGGACTTAATGCAAACCTTACTGCTGTCCCCTAGTGGGTGTATGATATCAAATGCTCTGACACAATCAAAACAGACTCTGCCGTTCTTAGCTTTGTGGTCTCAAAACTTTTATATACATTTTTTTCCCACTGATTAAATAAATAGATTCGCAAAATATTGTGATACATATCGTATCTTGGACATACGGTAATATTGTGATATGCATCGTATCGTGCGCAGAGTGTATTGTTATACCCCTAAAATGTACATTTGCTAAAACGCTAAACCTCCATCATATGTAGAAAAATATGTGTGTAAAATCTATATCAACAGTATAGAAGCCTCTTTGTGACGTTAACTTCTAACACATAACTGGATGGGGAAAAAGTACTTTGTATTTCAAGTACACAATACAAAACAAGTGACCTTTAATTTGGCTAATTTGGCAAATGTTAGTACATAAAAAGCTTTTTTATACCAACTATACTTTCAGTACAAATAAGCCTACAAAATACACTTAAAATTTTATAATTTTATTTTTTTCTACAACTTATTTCGATTAAAAATATATATAAATAATACAAATTAGTAAAAAAAAAAAAACCTTAAGAACGTGAGTGAAATTATGTTTTTTAAACATAGCGTAATGTCTTCAAAATACAGGTGGTTCTTTAGAAACCTGCTCATCACATGTACTGATTATTTTTTGGGGATCCACAAATTTTCTTACTGCATCACATATATGAATATTTGGAACAGACCTCTGTTCTTAATTTGGTACAGAGCTCTATTACTTTACTATTTTTCATGTCCTGGCTGTGATGCTCCTTTGCTTGCCTTCCCACGTTCTAAAGACTAATAGCTGTATATAAACATGTCGGAGAAGACACATGCTATAATATATTATCTTAGTACACCTCAACTTATCAGACTACCAGATTCTTTCACACGCCAGTCTCAGAGTTAATAGATGAGCCATTATACCCATTGGGAGGAGAAAAGGCGGGAAGAATAAATAAAATACCATCACACTTTTGTATAATCTAAGCAGTGCTGGTAGGCAACATGGGGAAAATCCAGTGTAGCCCAATTTGTGTTGGATGCACCATTTTGGGAATGGCTTCCTTGGCTGCCATTGTCGGGTTGTGGACTGTTCAACTCCTACCCTCAACAGAATCTCGGGATGAGCCTTGGAAAAGTTATCGTCTACCAGACACCCTGGTTCCAACCTACTACAACATCACACTCTGGCCTCGACTGCATCCAGATGCTTATGGCCTCTTCCTGTTTACTGGAAAGTGCAAAGTGGTCTTCACATGTTTGAAGGAGACCGATCTCATCCTGATTCACTGCAATAAGCTCAATCTGACATCATTTGATGGACATCTAGCCAAACTCTCAGCAGTTGGAACAGCAGTTGCACCTTCGATACAGAAGTCATGGATGCAAGAGGTGACACAGTACCTTGTCATACAACTGAAGAGTAAACTGAGAGCAGGGGAGCACTATGAGCTTTACACTGAGTTCGTGGGGGAACTTGCTGATGATCTTGCTGGTTTCTACCGCAGTGAGTATGAGGAAAATGGCGAGAAAAAGTAAGTTTGACACCATTGAGGAAGTCTAGTTAACTCTCAGTTGGCAGATATCTAGATTATTGCGGATCACATGTTTGACGAGCATCTTTATAGCTGTTTCACCTTTGTACCTCCTAAAAGAGGGAATATTGCAGTCATAAAGCAGATGTATGAATTATATGATCTGAAGTTAGGTCGTCATGTGTGGAACATTCAGCTATCGTTGTACATTGTTTACTAAAGTCTCACCTTATGGGCCTTACCTACAGGAAATGTATGACCACATTAATTATGTCCTTCAGAATAGTTGCCACAAGCCAGATGCATCCAACACATGCGCGCAAGACCTTCCCATGCTTTGATGAGCCTGCAATGCGAGCAGTTTTCTGCATCACTCTTATCCACGACAGGGGAACAGTGGCTCTGTCGAATGGAATGGAAATTGGTTAGTTCTATCAAAAACCCAATGTGTTACAACATACTATTCTTATGGCAAACATTTAAAATATTGATAAAATCCACATAAAACATGTAAAAATAGCATTTATTGCTTGTCCTCAGTCTCTGATGCTACACTTCACCATAAAATATCATGATTAAGATGGATGGATGGATGTAAATCCATACGAGATGCTTGCTTCAAATACATATATTTACACAAACATCTATAATTTCTTTGATTGACAAACATTAGTCATTTAGAAATTTCCATAAGTCAGTTTTTTAGCAGGGAGTTGGATCACTTGGATCTTTAGAAGGTCATAGGAAAAGCAAATTTACATATTTTTGATGATATCTTGGAACATCATTTCAAATACCATCCTGTTACTTAAATTATTTAGATATTTAATAAGTTTAGTGTAAAATCGCACATATTCGGAAAATAATTGAACTTGCAGAATCTCCTGGTTCGATAATGACATTCACTCATATAAAGAATAACAAGAGGGTTAATATCAAGAAAAAAACAGCCCCCATCTTTTGATTATAAATCTAATAAAACCTTTCAATAAGTGCACCAACACCAATTAGGATTACTTAAGTGTATGCTATTGGAATCTCGTTTGAAATCAAAAAGACATTTTGAAAAGTTACAACAAGCAAAAGGCACCCATTTGGTGGAATGGATGCAATACATTTACAAAACAGCAAATTACTGGTGGTTTTCATGCTTTCAGACACAACGGACAGCATCCATGATGGGAAACCTGTTACCGTGACAACGTTTGAACCAACAAAGAGCATGTCCTCGTATCTACTGGCATTGGTTGTCAGCGACTACACAAATGTTACATCAGCAAATAACACCTTGGTACAGCAATCATTAATCTCGTATGAGCCATAAAGCAACTGTAAAAGATAATAAGTGTACATTTATTGACCTGAAAATGTGTTTCCTGTGTAAATGATGTTTGCTCCAAACAGATACGAATATGGGCTCGTGAGAAAGCCATTGAGGACGGCCATGGAGATTATGCACTGAATATAACCGGTCCAATCTTGAAGTTTTTTGAAGATTATTACAACGTGTCTTATCCACTTTCTAAATCCGGTACGCAAAATCCCTACGAATTGGGGCTTGCTAAGTAGGGAACTAATAAGACTTTATTTCCTTCTTTGAAGACCAGATTGCCGTCCCTGATTTTTACTTTGGGGCAATGGAGAACTGGGGGCTTGTGATATACAGAGAGACAAACCTTCTTTATGATCCACTCACCTCCTCAAATGCAAATAAAGAGACAACGGCCACCATTATAGCTCACGAACTGGCTCACATGGTACTGGATAACCCCTAAATAGTCTAATTCAGCTAGATAATTTTCACTATTTAAAAAAAAGACAATCTCCCCCAGAGTAACTCATATTAATTTTTTCTTTTTGTTTTATTGTGGCCAGTGGTTTGGCAACCTTGTGACTCTAAAATGGTGGAATGAAGTTTGGTTGAATGAAGGTTTTGCCTCTTACGTGTCGTATCTCGGCGCAGATTTTGCTGAGCCATCCTGGAATGTGGTGAGTATCAATAAATTTGGACATCTAATGTCTTTACCTTCTTAGAGTTCTGCTTGAAATTCCGCAAAACTTCATAAAATGTGAAAAAAAAGCCATATGTCTTATGTTAAGCAGATTAGATTTTTGTAATGAGATCGGCAGGTGGTGTATTTGTTAGGCAGACATAACTAAATAAAACAAACAGTATGGTTTCAAATAAGCCAAAGTTATAGCAAAATACAGCATCTTATAGCAAAAACAGTGGATCTATTGATGTCAAAATGGCCATTGACCGCTGCCCTTTAGATGGATGCGTATTTGAACCAATAGTGACATCTAAGATGTGTCACTAGGCAATGTTGACCCAAAAATTGCCCAGGAGGTCATTCAGACTTGTGTGCTTCCAAGTGGCTTTTTTCTGTTCTTCCTTCAGATAAAACCCTAAGTTTCTAAGATATTGTTATTATTTTAGCATGTAAAGCCAACGTGTGGTTATAACACATGACTCCAAGAGTGTCGGAGCTACAGCCACCAAAAGAATATTCAAACTGGTCTGACTTGGGTTGCAGTCAGGTCTGCAACTGTTTACCCTAGCAACCTTACATCTCAGCTTAGGAAAATCATAGAGCGATGGGGGACATTATATGTTGTCACTGACACCTCCATAGCAACCGGTCTGTTTGCCCTAGCAACATATTTTACATATGTCTTTATCTCAGCTAAGGAAAATCATAGAGACATCGGGGAAGTTTTATGTTGTCACTGACGCCTCCATAGCAACTGGTCTGTTTACCCTAGCAACCAATTTTATATATGTCTCTATCTCAGCTAAGGAAAATCATAGAGAGATGGTGGACATTATATGTTGTCACTAATGCCTCCATAGCAACCGGTCTGTTTACCCTAGCAACCAGTTTTACATATGTCTCTATCTCAGCTAAGGAAAATTATAGAGACATCGGGGAAATTTTATGTTGTCACTGACGCCTCCATAGCAACTGGTCTGTTTACCCTAGCAACCAATTTTATATATGTCTCTATCTCAGCTAAGGAAAATCATAGAGATGGTGGACATTATATGTTTGTCACTAAGCCTCCATAGCAACCGGTCTGTTTACCCTAGCAACCAGTTTTACATATGTCTCTTTCTCAGCTAAGGAAAATTATAGAGACATCGGGGAACTTTTATGTTGTCACTGATGCCTCCATAGCAATTGGTCTGTTTACCGGAGCAACCAATTTTACATATGTCTCTATCTCATTATCTGAACTAATGAAAGCTAGTGACCAGCCAACATCCACTGAGAAAAGTTTCATATAGCAGTCTATCTGGTGTTCGGCCTCTACTTTTCCACAAAAGAATCTCGAAACTCAAAAATCTATAGTAGCAAGCAGTCAAAAAAAACTTTTATTTTTCTTAAATTTCTTTAACAAGTCATGTTTTGGAACATGGTTGCTGGTGAGAACCACCAAATCCAGTTTATGCTGGTTGTGTTGTTTTCCCTGGTGGGTTCAATGATTATTCTTCAGTTGTAAATTCACAATGTGAATAGTAAATAATGATAAACAACAGTTTCCAAGTGGAACCAGCAGAACCAGGGTTATGTTTAAAATGGCGTACTTCCATTCTCTTCAGTGCACGGAAGACACTGCGGAATCAAATTCAAAGTATGTAAAATCAGTTAGATAGAAACATTAGAACGCCTTACTACTTCCATTTAATATCGTCTCTATAGTGGACACAATCCTTGTATCTCAATCCCATGATGCATTGTGGGAAGATGAGACAGAACTGACAATAATAGAACCTACCGCACAGAAGCCACCATGTCCCACAACACAGCTTGAGCTGGTCATGCTGGTTTTCCACAAAAGCTATTTCCATGTTTTTTTTCTTTCAATCACAGAAAGACTTAATAGTTCTTGATGATGTTCACCGTGCCTTTGCTGTGGATGCCCTGGCCTCCTCCCATCCCCTCTCTTCAAAAGAAGAAGACATAATTATACCTGAACAAATCACAGAGCAGTTCGATACTGTCTCCTACAGCAAGGTGATGATAACTTTTACAATTTGAATACACCATAAATCGTCAGTATTCCCTTGCTTTCCATATTCTGTAGGGAGCGTCAGTACTGAGGATGCTGTCTGACTTCCTCACGGAGCCGATCTTTGTACAAGGACTAAATGTGAGATTAATTAGCTTGCTATTCTCATTTTACTTTTTATAAACACCTGCATTTCTTATTTAAACAGTTTCTAATACAATGGATCGCTGTTTTTCCCATAAAAGACATACCTGACGACGTTCGCATATCAAAACACTGTCGGAGAAGATCTGTGGAATCACCTACAAAGTGTGAGTTCTCATTTGTCATATTGAAAATGTCATTTATTGACTACTAAATAAAGGCATGGTGGCGCAGTGGGTAGCTCTGCCATTTCTCATGAGGTCACCAATCCATTTAAACATGCCAACACTTCAGGATTGTATAAAAGAGTGAGATATTTTGTTGGTGCTGTGATGGATCTATCTAGAGTGTTCCCTTGTTTTCATCCAAAGTAAACTGGAGGCACCAGCACAAGCTTGTTACTGACAGATAAAGAACTGTGTGCTTGGATGAATTTCAAAGGTTTGTCTGTGCTGCCCTCTAGTGGTTTTTTTAACCTCCATCTTTAAATGAACACTAGAGGGCAGTTTAGCCAAGTTTTTAAAGGCAACGGTACTTGTAGGCTCTGTCCCAATCCCGGTTCTAAAAGCCTCCGGAGTTTCCTTCCTACCCAGGCTTTAAGGCTGCGATCCTCCGAAGGCTGCAAAACCCCTTGGTAAACGGAACGGTCTAGCCACTTATTCTTCTTCTGTTGTTTTTGGCAGTTTGCTTATGGTACATTAGCGCCACCAGCTGGATCAATAGTTTGGATCCTGAATTGAATGTATGAAACGTTCTTGTGTTTATGAATAATTTTCCTTTAAGTGATTTTTTTATATTCATGTTTTGTGTGTAATAAATTTGTAAGGTCAATGTGAATTCTTTCGTTTCTTCGGATACATTTTTAATTGTTCTATTTCTTTCTTTTTGTTTTTTTTTATTTTGAATACATTGCATTAAATGATGGTATGTGTTTTCGTTTTGATTACATTTCCCACATTCATTTTCTATTTTACGTTGTGTTTAATTTAAACCAGTATGTTGTTCTAGCTTCATTCTGTTTTCATAAGTTTTATAAACTCCTTCGTCTGCTTCTTAAAACATAATGGCACCCACCACCAATACTTTGTTAACATTAATTTGGCTGCGTATGTTAATGTTTACAAATAAAAATATATTTTACAATTCACCTATCACTATTACCATTTAATGCTTGAATTCACTGTTCTTTTACTTAAGAAAAACCGCGTTACTTACATGTAAATACAAATTCAAGTGTGTTTTGTGTTGATTCTAATGAAGAAAAAAACACTGCAAAGCATTGTGGGATATCTGAGGCCACAAAGGACGGTCGCGATGCATCCTCGGAATTCAGGTGAAAGTAGGACGCATTTCAAGGATGCATTTTAAGAACCCTTCGAGTTTGCCGAAGTGAAACGGCTTTGGCGCACCGTTGTGACGTAAGTGGTCTTAAAATGTGCACTCGGGAGGATGCACACTTCTGGATTGGGACACAGCCTACGTAGTAAACTCAAAAATGTAAAGAGACGTGGTATTAAAGCAAAAAAAAGTATTTTGAACACAAAATATCAATCAAATGATATCAGGAAAAAATGGAGGGTGGGCACATTTCTAATAATTCTTTCTATATCATTTCTAGGCTGTAATTGAGACTGGAACTGTCCTTCCCTTGAGTGTAAAAGACATCATGGACCCCTGGGTTCTTCAGATGGGCTTCCCGGTGGTCACGGTCAACACCACGACAGGCCAGATCTCCCAAAAGCACTTTCTTCTAGATTCTGAGTCTACATTTCGGAGACGGTCACCATTCAAGTAGGCTTAAGCTAATTTTCAAACACATCCAGAGTATATTTGTCAGTTGTGTATCATTGTGTAATTATTTTTTATAGCTATGAATGGAATGTACCTATCAACTGGATGAAAACGCAGGTGGTGCAGCCACGCATTTGGCTACTGGAAAAAATGGGTATGACTACTAAAACGCCCAAAAAATGAGACCTGTTGGATCAGTATTTTAGGCAAGCGTGAAAAAAAACCTGTAAAGAAAGGATGCTTTCGAAAATGGAAGTGCTTGGACACAAACAAAATGAAGGGAATAAACAAAACCATCACTTCCAGTACTTCTTGTTCTTAATTATTTGCATTTTGAACCATTGTCCTGCTGCAAAATAAATTAGGGTGAAATCATAGACTGTCTCACGTGTCTCCATAGGTACGAATCAAACAGGAGTAACGAGGAGAGTTCACAGGGTTTATTAGTGACCACCACTAGTTAAAACTACAGCCCTAGCATTTGCGTCGAAGCACAGGGAGTAAACATGGCTCTTATCTATAATGGGAGGCTAATCATAATGGCTAGCCCGCCGTAGCAGCTGTTGTCCTAATCGGATGCTCAAGGAGTTTGGATGAGTTCTTGGAGGACTGTAGGAGATAGAATATCTATGAGGAAATACGGAGAAGCCAGAGATCCAACAAGGCAGACGTGGGAAAACACATAAACAACCTTCTGCAGGAACAGAACGATGCCATAGATGACAAGGGCCGATGGAACTCTGCGACAATGACGATCGATCTCTGGGCTTTTGGGAGATGGAGTATATATATCGTTGATACAGAGATAATGATCTGCAAATGACTTGAGGATAAACAGGTGACAGCTATGAGCAAGGACTAGGGATATGACAGCTGGTCTGGTGATATTGCATGATAGATAAGCATCTCAGCATTTGGAAAACAATTGCTCCTGACCAAATCACTCCATTTGCAGAAATGCAGCCCCAAACATTCAATGACCTATCCAGACCTTTCTGCTACAGCTAAAATATTTTTCTGAACCCCACTCAGTATATTTTTGTACATACATAAGTCCTATATTCTCATCCCACGTCGTAGGTATGGCTTTTTGTTCACAATTCTTCCACAAAGACCACTTCTAGTTAGACTTCTCCGCACTCTAGATGGGTATACCGGAATCCCACTGGTTTCTACCGGTTCTGAGCTGTCTGAGATGTCAACAAGTAATACGCTTAATGTGTCTTTATCTGCTACAAAAGTTTCCATCACAGACCTTAACGTGGCTTCTTTAAAAAAAGAAACAGAACATCTTGAAACTTTGTGAGATAGTTGCACTTCTGTCTTTCTTAAATTTTCGGATCGCTTTAGCTGCAGTATTTGGACTGATAAGTGCTTTGCTGATCTTCCTGTCGCTTTCCTTGATTTTGTCGTTTTCATAATTTTGTGACATTTTTCTTCCATGGGGAGCCATTGTTGACTGCATGAAAGAGCATTTTTGAAAATGTGCTTAGTCTACAACATTTTCACACCCAGTACAGTACATTTACCTCTAAAAAAGATCTTTTCATGTGCAGCTTTTAACAACAATATGAAGACGAATGGAAACGAGTGGGTGCTTGTGAATCTGAACATGACTGGCTATTACAGAGTGAACTACGACACTGAAAACTGGGAGCGTCTTTTGAATCAGCTAAGTGAGAATCATCAGGTATTGGCACATAGAAATGTGAATAAAGTAGCTCTCTGAGTGGATGCACTGTATATCTTTGCTATTTGCATTTTATAGGTCATCCCAGTGATCAACAGAGCTCAGATAGTTGATGACGCATTTAATCTGGCAAGGTAAACAGAACTGTGTGTTTACTTTGAATACATCCAATTTTTATGAATCATATTTCTTTGGGTTTTTTTTTCTAGGGCAAAGATAATCCCTGTTACTTCAGCACTAAATACAACAAAGTACTTATCTGAAGAAAGAGAATATATGCCGTGGCAGTCAGCGCTCAACAATTTGGATTATTTCTATCTCATGTTTACCAAAACTCTTGTTTATGGACTTTTGCAGGTCTGTGACATATGTTACATACACTGATTTTATTAACATACAAATAAAAAAACCTCAATTTCGTGTTACAGAATTACACAAAGAAGCAAGTGATTCCTCTTTTTGAGCACTTCAAGTATGTTACTGAAAATTGGTCAGACGTCCCCCCTGGCCATACTGACCAGTGAGTGGCCCATAAGTTTGCATGAATGTAATCAATGATATTTTGATCTCCATGTTGATCAGTAATTTCATCATCTAGGTATAATCAAGTTAATGCAATAAGATTCGCCTGCAGCACCGGTGTAGAAGAGTGTCAAAATCTTACTTCGATCTGGTATCGGCAGTGGATGGATCAACCATACCAAAACAAGTGAATCATCTGCACAATATTATTCAGCAAAAATGACCTTTATCCTCATATGTCTTCTTTAACCTCCTAAACATTGCGCTTTGCATCTATTCCTGATGTTAAGACAGTGGTTCACACCTTCAAAACTTTCTCACATTGTTTTTATTCTTTAGTATAGTTTTAATCAGGCTTTGATAGAAAAATAAATTTTGAAAGAAATCTGATCATATTACTCCTGTTCTAAATAATTGTTCATTATGAAGTTCAAAAAGCACTATATTTATCACCTCATCCGTACAAATACTCCTGCTTAATCTATTAGAGCCACTGATAGTTGTTTGCTACAGGTTTCCTACTCTCTCAAACTAGTTTTGAGGGCCAACTCAAATAAATCTATCCTGAAAGGTGCCAAAAATAAAATGTATTAGAATTTCATTATGTTATTATATAATATTATTTGGTCCATTGTAAGTTAACAAATGTATACAGTATATCATTACTCTCTAATACAGGTTTCTGTTTGACAGGATTCACCCTAATTTGAGGTCGACCGTGTACTGCAGCGCTATCGCCACAGGGGGCACTGAAGAGTGGGACTTTGGCTGGGCAATGTTTCAAAACGCCACTATTGCTTCAGAAGCAAATAAACTCATGTCATCCTTGGCCTGTGCTAAAAACCAGACACTTTTACAGAGGTACGGTAATTGTTTAAAAAATATAGATCTTAGCAACATTTATCTCATAATGTGGTTTTATTTAATAAATATAGGTATCTTGGTTACACACTAGACCCATCAATGATTCGAAAACAAGATGCGAGCTCTGTCATTGTGTACATTGCCAGTAACACAGATGGACAATCTTTAGCTTGGGATTTTGTCAGGAAAAACTGGCCATATATGTTTACAGAGTGAGTATTTTGAAAAGCACAAACAAAAATACTATGTGATTTTATTTTGGGAATGTTTTCAACTTTGTGTTCGTTTGTAGGTATGGTGTTGGGTCCTTTAACTTTGCCAGCCTTATAAGTGGCATAACCAAAACATTTTCAACAGAGGAAGAACTTCAGCAGGTTGATATTTCATATTTACCATTAACATGATCTCAGATACAATATTTTGCCATTAATAGTGCCATTTTTTTCACCTCTTTCAACATGTTAAAAGCTTCAGGAGTTTAAAAGAGAGAATTCCCAGGTTGGTTTTGGATCGGGGACTGTGGCTCTGGAACAAGCCATCGAGAAGACTAAAGCAAACATAAAATGGGTGTCTGAAAACCAGAAAGAAATCGCAGACTGGTTGGTTGCAAGAATGGCTTAAACATTGTGAATGTTGAACAAAATGTCTCCTATATTAAACACGTATGGTCAAGGTATCAAAATTTGACCAGTTATAGAGTTTATTTAAAACATGTACAGTTCTGTTTTAAAATATTAACATATTTATATTAACATATCTAAACCCCTTGGGAGTTAATATAGCAAATTGAGGACAATGTTGCTGTTTACCCTGCTGTCATAGCAGGACTACATGCAGATGTTTCCTATTTGATCGCAGAACAACAGTGTTTTGCAGAACAAACTCAAGGCAAATTACCGGTACTCATTTTAAAAATGCCATGAATTGACTGCCACCTGTTAGTTTGGTAGAGTCTTTGTGGCAATTTAGGGGTTTTTGAGTGTCCGTATGGACGCATTTTTATTTGTGAAAGAAAATCCTTAGTTGTGGTTCTTTAAGCATTTATGCACAGTCTTATTTTATCCCCAGTAAAATGTTTCTATTGCATGTTTCTATGTGGGCCCCAATTACTGAATGGTAGGGGAAACACTGTTTTTAAAATGGAACAACTGACACTACAAGAAGTACAAAAAGTCAAGACTCTATTTTATCATCGAAAGGGTTTGAACCTGGCTCTGAAGAACCATATGGGACCATAAGAAATATCCGGAATGCCTGGGAGAGGCACTGTCAGCAAAACAAACATTCTATTACTCACACCAAGTGTGTCTTTCATGGGCAGTTGAGTGAAAGAAAAGCATCATAATCCCCCCCAAAAAGATAACATATCTTATTATTATGTTAACATAAACAAGAATCTGATAATGACTTTTATGAATTTTATCGTTGGCAGCGTAAATGATCTTTCTCACGATGTGTTGACAGTGATCAGTCAGCTTTGTTCAGTGAAACTCTCAAATATTTTTTTAAGGGAAATTAGGCCATCATGTGCAATGAGATGATAAACCTAAAACATTTTTTTTTTTACTTTGTTCACTGTGTAGATAACTTTCGAAAATCATTAAAACCGTTTGTGTGCATAATGTTATTTCTGAGAAAAATGTTCCATATATTTGTACAGAGTGGGTGGAGTAACATCACAATAAACAGAATGACTCTTACCGATACCGAATTTTAGTTTTTTGTTATTGTATTTTATTAGTAATAGTTGTTTATTTTGTAAATATGTAACCCCAAAACAATTCAAACGTGACTCCTGGGGGGTATTCCAGAAAGCAGGTTATGTGACATACCTGGGTATGTTTAAGGGTAAGTTCGTGGATAACCTCAACTTTCGGTTCCAAAAACGGAGGTAACTTTCTGGGTATGTATGTAACCATAGCAACTGACTCTCTGAAGATAACCTGCTCGGGAGCAGGTTATGTTTCAGTGTAACTTCGTTTCAGAAGGTTGGTGAGCATGGCGTGCCCTTTTGATGAGGATCCTGTGGACGTAGAAGCACAAATTATACGAGGTTTTTTCGTCGGGAGAGGGTTATAAGACCACGTATTGATGTGTTTGCATACCCTAATGAATATTTGAAAGAGCGTTATCGTTTTTCAAAAGATTCTTTAGTTTATTTAACACGTCTTTTAAAACCGCATATCGCGAATGTGACAAACCGCGGTTCTGCGCTTAGCACAGAAAACATTCTGTGCATAGCACTTAGTTTTTTTGCGTCTGGACATTTTTTTGTACAGTGTGGGCGATTCAGAGCATGTGGGAAAGGCAACTGTGTGTAGAGCCGTTCGTACAGTATGTCTGGCACTTAAACAGTTCTTACCCACGTTTGTACAGTTCCCTGGCCATAAACCTCTGCTTGTTATTAAAGACGAATTCCACAGAGTGGCAGGTTTGTCCTTTGTAGTAAAATCTATGACGCATATTTAATATTTAGTCATATCATGTATATCTTATACATGTATTAATTATTTTCGTAGTGATATAACATATTCAAAAGGCTGTATAAGTCATACTTCATTATTTTGTATTATAATCAAACGGGAGCCAATACCAAATTTGTAATTTAATACACTCACACATTTACTCTGTCCGTTATTTTTTGCCAAGCCAACTCTCTTGCTTTAGCTGATGCAGCTGTATTGCTTCTTTTTAATATTATTGGCTTAAACTCCTCATAAGCGTGCATTAAAACCTTCAACTCCGTCTCTGTGAAATACGCCGCTCTCTTTTTTTCGCTTTGACTTTCCATGGTGACTCGTGAAATCGGCGATCCATTGAAAATGTCTTTATATATGGACCGTGCACGCGCATTAACTCTGGGTAACCAGTTGGAGGTTGATTAAACTAACTCTTCTCAGGTGTTTTGGAACCGACATACTCATGGTATGCCTGTTTGGGGTAAATCAACCCCAATGATGATTTATCATATGGTAAGTTAACCAAGCTTTCTGGAATACCCCCCTGGTGGAACCTAAGAAAACAAACAAAATGGCTGCTGTGCCCGATGGGATGACACCTCCGCACGCTCTATTGTGCCGAAATACTTCTGCAGCCAGCCATGTGGGGGTGATCTCTTTTTAAGCGATGTATGGCTTTTCAAGACAAAAAGTTACTTGATGCCGAAAAAAGAGATAAGAAATACTATAGTGTTTCATTTGCTTATGCGTTAGCTTGTTTACACAGAACATGGTTAAACTCTTGCTTGTAAAGATGTATTTACATATGTTTGTTCAAAAAGAAAATAAATGCAATTTAAAGGGAGCAACTCTGCAAGAAGCTCTAGCTAACATGTTTATTTAACGTTATTTGTTATAAACACACTCCCCATTAACAATAAAATGTCACCATATTTTATATGTTTATTTCACTGTATAGTTACCAATATATATATAACGCGCTTCCGTTATAACGGTTATAAATCGACGGTTATTTCTCACTGGTTTGGCAGGTAGACAGAAATTTGCAGGAGAGAAGATAACTTTTCCAGACCACACGCAGAGACATCTTCGAGCAGCATTATGTCTGTTCTGAACCGCTCTTTCAACCTTTTGAGGGCAGTGGGGAGACATCAGATGGTTGCTAAAGCAAATTGTGCATCCAAACCAGCCCAACACAAGTTGACGTTTTGGGTAAGTTTGGCTTCTCTCATAAAACTCGTCTTTTCTCCGTTGTGCACTTTGACCAGCTGCGTGTGTAATGCCACGCCACATTGAAATAAGATGCCAGTTATATTAAGAAAACTATTTCTTTGGTACAAATAATTTATTGTGTATATAAAACGTATTAAAAAAATATTTGTTAGACAAACGTGTGCATCGCCATTGAAGTCGTTCCCGCGCGCACGTATTACATGGAAACGCACGTGATCTTAATCATTTTTTTACCATTTTACAAACCTACATCAATTTTACGTTCTTTAATGTGTATTTTAACAACGCTTCGTGCTATTTATACGTTATCAGTGCAGGTCTGTGCCATTTACAAGTCCAAATTTATCCACCAAGTGCAATGAAAGTTTGGAATGAAATGCGTCATGGAAATGGTTCTGGTTGGTTAGAATAATATTAGTTAAATATTAATATTGTCGTATTAAACACCGTGCTAATTACACAGGAAGCCAAAATGTTGACTTAATATTTTTAATTACCCATTATGCCTCTAATTAACTAATAAGAGAGTAGATGGAAAGCCAAAGAAGTCGACGTTGGCTTTATTAAACCCCTATTTTCTAACTAAAAGATAACAGGTTTTTTTCCTCATCATTAATGTTCTATATCCAATATATGTATAGTATCTTTATCATATATGTAGCGTATCTATATCCCAAAACTTTCTAATATCCAAATAAAACTAATTGTGTTTTTATAGCAAAATGGCGCCATTGGTTTCTCTTGAAACACTTTGACATTTATGATAAGTTTGTGAAAACAGGCTTTAATATAAGAAAACTTATCTGTAATTATAAAGTGGTAATGTAATTTCGGTAATGTCAGTAACTTAGTTTCGTAACGAAAAACTAGAAGAAAAATAGCACAAGCTAAGTCAAACGACAAGGTTACCAAAGTATTTACTCTTTGATAAACATGCAGATTTTTCTAGTTAAAAATTCCACTTTGCTGATTGCTTAGCTGCAGCATTCCTACGTTTATTCTGTTGAGAGAAAACTCATTTTCTGTTTTAACTTGCAGGAGCAGGGGATCGCATTAACGACCATATTTTTTGCTATCCTGGGACCGGCAGGCTGGGTCTTGACTCATCTGGACTATTACAGAAATTCTGGTGGCAGAAACTAAGTGTTCCTTCACGAGAATTCTCTCCATCTTATATAAACTTTGAATGCATCAATAAATGAATGTACATACTTAAAAAGTATCAACGTGTACCAGTGGTCTCTATCAGATATTAAGCATTAGATGTACAGTGCATGGGTCATGTGCAACATATTTGACATTTAGTGTTAGCCAAGAAATCCAACGGACAATGATCAGAGATGAAAAACTAAAATGTGGAAATTTCTAAAATACTTATCCATTAATGCAGGGTTTAACAAGATTTCACAATATTAAATTGTCACAATATGTATCATGGAGCTACTGGGAGTCACTTCGGCAACTTCATTACCCTGTCTTCTTGTTTTTTATAATATTTACTAGGAGATAATTATCCTTTACTCACATTTTTAATGAGAAAGATTATAAAATGAACTCTCTCCATCACTTAGAGTGAAAGTAAAAAAAATGCAGTAAAAAAAACTGTGAAAACTGAACTTTAATGACAAATAACAGACATATCACAGAAAGCAAACTTCGGTAGGAACACTGGGATTGGACCGATGACTGGAAAGAGGATTGGACTTTTATGTGAGGATATCTTGAGCCTGCTGCTCCACCAGCATGGCCATGTTCTTCACATCACCGCACCAGAAGTCCAGACGGTCCTTCATGCCCTTGATCTACAAAGCATTAGACATCCAGATGAACATGGAAATAGCAACGCTGTCTTGATGCGTAAATCGAGCTGTGCTACCTGCTGGAGGTCAAGAACTCGCGGCTGAACCCAGCTCATGTGAACCTTCTGCTCAACCTCGTCAATGCTTCCCTTGATGAGTCCAACGGAGAGAGCCTTCATCACCAGAAGCTCAACCTGAGCACACAACAAACATTAGCACAATCACTTCTACACACTGCCTGAGAGTGAAAGCACAAACAAACCTCGTTAACTTGGATTTTGGCGCTCTGTGCAATCTCTTGGAACGTCAGCTGTCTGTTGTTGGCCGGTCGTGTGAAAGTCATCTGAGAAGAAAATACAATCATGACCCTTTTTCGGTGCAATTAAAAAAGGACAACAGCGTGTTATTTTCAATGTAAACGTTGGTTGCCAAATATTCTAGTGATTTGTTTTAAAAAAGGCAGTTTTACCTCCATGACACAGAGCAACTGGATCTTCTGCATGAGCTTGGGTTCTTGAGCTGCTAGATCAGGCTTTAGGAGAGAACAGTAGATGCAGGTTTATGAACTAAATTACACCAAATCTTTTGAAGATAATTTTAGTACTAGCAGGTTTTTGTCACATCAGTTTCCTTGGGGTCAATCTAACCCCAGTCTTTTAGCTGTATGAAATATAAGAAACACTGGGGTCACTATATTATGTAATTACTTTGTGATATGCACTAATATGTTATATTTTAACTCTAAAAAACAAACACAAGGACACCTGTACTTTTGCGAGAACCCCAGTTGACATGGCACGGGGGGAGGGAAAATTCTTGCGAGAACTCATATTTCCCACGTTTTTTGTCAAAGGGGACAACATAAATCACGTGATTTACAGGGGAGGTACAAAGCTATAAAAGTGTGCACAGCTTTCTAAACTATTTCTCTTTGTAAATTGAAAATGGCCTCTGAGCAAAGGTTTCTCTAAGTGAGATTTTGTCACATGTTTTTGATCGTGAAAGTGACTTAAAGGAGGATGTCTCTGATACAGAGGACAGACTCCTATTATCAACCTTCCAAAAATCGTTTCGCTCCCCCCTTGAATGACAGGGTAGACTTAGTACTGATAATGCCAACAAAATTGTTCCAGGGCCAAGCTTGACTAGGTTTTTGCAGTGTTTGTCAAGTATACCTGTTGCCCCCATGCAGACTTCAGAGTCTGGAACTTCTCCACGTTGCCAGCATTGAAAGCATACAGTGTATCTATGAGCCACTGTTTGTCTGTGTTCCTCAGGGACTCCAGGACGGGGTGCATGAGCTGTGCAGACCAATGGAAGGATTAACAAATAACTTTTAAATAAGTGTAATTATGTCAATTTGCAAAGTTGGGAACATTGAATAATTTTCCACAAGCTTTTTAAATTAAATCTGAAAGCTGAAAAACAACTCCAGTCAATAATCCCCCTTAAACACAATTGGCCCAGTGCAGTCAGTAACTAAAAAAGTACAATTCACCCAGTAACCACCAAATCTAGACTCATCCACCGGCTGATGCTAGAGATGGAGAATAATTAGTCACTAAACTAATTCTAGTTTTTAATCTCTGCATGCTTTACACCACAGCATCAGGCTCTGCGCTGGATGTGCTGATGTATGGCTTTGGTGCAGCTGCTAAGCCATGGATAATTATATCATAAAGCTCTTTACGCAGTTCTTCAGCTCACCCAAAGGAACAAGAAGAATTATTATTTGGAGACAATTATACTGATATTCGTAACTAAACTACATTACCAAAAGACTTTAAACACTTAACTGAAAAATAAAGGTTGAATTAGCTGTAAATTATTACAACAATTCTTCAAAGGCTCTCACCAGTTCTCCAAAGTTGTAAACCCCCTCTCCAAGCAAACCTGCGAGCCCTAACGTGAATGCTCTCTCTTGCTGCTCTGCTTCTGTATGTGAGAAAAAGAACATTGGATAATTTAGAAAAAAAAAAACTAAAAGCACACAACAATGAGGAAACTGTGTAAGTTCTTTCTTTTAATTGAGCAAACACTAGAGCAGTGGTTCCCAAACTCCCACAGGATAATTTGAATATATGCCCCTATTATTTTGAGACTTTTATGGGTATTTGCAACAAAACAAATCTCAAAATGTCATTATTTATCATCTACACTATTAACCTCTATGATGTTGGAGATGTATTTAGCTGCCTCTTAAAAGGAAACTTAATATTTTTGGGACATGCTGTGCACAATTAGCAGCAGGGGCAGTACGTAAATGCAGCTCAGTAGCATCAGTAAGACCTGGTTTGAATGTAAAGTACATAAGAGATGAATACATTAATAATCTAATTATTAAAATTCTAAAGGTTTATTAAGTGACTAACAAAATCAGCTATTGGGGTTTACAAGTATTTCAAAGAGTTATATTAACATAAATAATACAACATTTTATTGTACAATAATTTAACCTAAAAACATGGTTTCTATTGTTTTTATCATTTTTAAACCTTGGTTAGTGTGGCAGCAATCTTTGTTAAACAACCAAATGTGCCGGTGTGTGCCGTGCATGCTGGGAAATCTGTCTCAAGCACACTTGATCTGAAGTGTGTCAGAAAATTAAGACCTGTGAACATTTCTTTTTAAGACCCACAACAGCAAATTTAATAAAAACACACTTTATAAGACTTGAAATCTGTGTTTTTACGGAGGAAAAGACCCAGCAGAAACCCTGAAATGAAAACAACAAAATTGTGCAGACTAAACTTTTAGTTTTTGTTGAAAAAAGCAGTGGGAAATGTGTCCAAGCAAGTATTACACGTGATGGAAATTTTTAATGTCTCCATCTAGTGGTTATATTGAGAAATGTAATTTAAGAAACTTTTTAGAGCATACGTCATAGTTAGTCCCGCCCTTGAGGAGGAGGAAGTTAGAAAAGTGCACGCTCTCTCTAGGAGTCTCTCTCTCTCTCTCTCATGTGAGGATCACGTTGGGACTTGACTCTCTTAGGAGTCTCTTTGTTTCTCTTTTTCTTTCTTTCTTGTCTTTTCTATATATTCTTTTTCCTTCTTTTTCTTATTTTCTCTTCTGGCGTTCGTTTACATTTTTAATAGGCTCTTAATATGCGCTAAACCACGTTCTTCTTCCACGTTAGAGTCACGTGTGTAGGAAATGCGTTGAGACTGCTAATCTTTGTAATAAATAGCATTTTCTGTGTTCTCTCTCAAACGGTCTCCAGTGTTCATTTTCAATTAAGAAGGTAAATTTTAATTACCATAACACACAACAGTTTGTCAATGTTTAACACTTCTTTCATGTCATTGGGAACTAAAATGACTAAAAAGAGATCAAAATATTGTAGAAATATAATTACAATGTAATTTATACAAACTATTTGTATTACATGTACATATAGTGATAAGTAAATCATATTGTCAGAGAGTATGGGGGGCCCCAAGGTAAAAAGTTTGGAACCACTGCACTAGAGGGTGCTGAAGTGCAAGATGTGAATGAAAATTCCAGTCTGAAAAAATACCGGGCAGGTCTTTAGCCTCCACACAACCCAGGTAACGCAGAGCATCTTTGTAGTACATGGCGTGGTTTCCAATGATGCGGTAATATTTACTCGACAGGTCGTAAAACCTCCCGTGCACTGAGGTCACTCCCGGCAGGTTGTTCAGCATCTCTTCGACTTCTTCTATTAATTTCTGGAAAAGACATCAATATTATTATTCTACATTAATTAGACTAAATAAAAGGATTGTGTTTTTATTTATCTTGCAATATATTTCCTAACCAGATTCAAAATGTCAACAAAGCAATAACCGGCTACATTAAGAACTTTTTTTTTCGTTTGCTATGTAATTCCAAAGGTCCGTGTAAATACTTTAATGCTTTTAGTGAGAATCTACAGTGTAAATGGACAGGGAAATTGCAAAAAGCGTATTTCTTGGATTATTTTCTGAACAGAACCAGATTAATGTGATCCGCTTCCGACAATCTGAAGCCATTATGCTCATAGGATGAGAGACACGGTGTTGCTTTTAGCAGCCATCAGAGTGTTAGTTTTATTGAAGAAAATGATTTTAATTTTGGCACATTTAAAAATAGTTTAATCACCTTTTAGTCTGCGAAAATCTAAAACATTTTAGCCTAGTTTTAGTCACCAAAAAAAGAGGTTTTAGTCAATGTAGATTAATATTTAGTTGCTTACAATGAATTAATAAGTTAATCTTACTCTTTAAATATTAAATATTGTGTATTTAAACATGAATTAGTGCTCCATTTCACATTGACACATTGTTAATAGGCTTTTCATCAACAAAATACAATAATACAATATATGATATAATCTACTAAACATTAATTTATGCAAAATAGTGTTAACACGATAGAAATTCACCAACCTAATGTCCTTACAAAGGTAAGTTAAAACCGGTCTTTGTTTACATTGTATAACTAGAATTTAATATGAGAATTAGCTAGATGAATTCATAGCCAGTTTAAAGATTTGCACATAACTCCAGATCAAAATAGGCTGCTAACTTTTTTAGCAAACGTCCGTTGCAGCCGATGATCCTTTAGCTTGCGCGTGTGTATTACCACAGTTCCTCTGTGTGTTAGCATCACATATCATCGCGTTGTTTCCAACCACAAAGTCCTTTTATTGATGCTGCGTCATGATTTGAAGAAGAACGAAAATGCTCATGTTTGTCACCTCAGGAGCCTTGTGCTCTGCTCAGTACAACTTAGCTGGCATGGGTACCTCTCCCGCCCAAAGAAAACAAATAATCACTAAAACAATGGCATTTGTGTTTGAGAGCTTTCCTTAGAACTTCACTGCAGTTAAAAGTTTGCTTCTGTACCAATACTTTTCCATTTTTGGAATTAAATATATTGCTCATCTACAAAAATCTGAATAGATTCTAGTTTTTCACACAAGCAAAAAATAATATGAATGCACTTTGAGGTTATTAATGAATCCAAATGAAAACCTTTGTTGCTGGGAGATCATTGATGTCAAGCTTTAGGCTGCCGATGGTGGTTTTGCAGAGAATCACAGCCTCATCACTGGCTTTGACCTGATTGGATAAAACAACAATATTGTCAATCCTTGTTTCAGTACACTGTAATCTCAAGAGATTAAACACAGGAGATCTGGAAGTTACCTTCTCCTTCGTTTTCTCCAGAAATGTTATGGTCGTATTTGGGTCTGTTGTATACAAGACAGAATGCATTCATATTTAAACAAGATTTTATGAATTTCCCTTCTAAAAGACTAAATAATACATAAACACATTTTATATATTTTTAACAACTAAATATTGGTTTGTAAAAAAGAATAAATACATGTAACTAAATAAATTATATTTTTAAATGTATTTATTTTGGTGTCCATATTCCATATGCTAATTACCGTATTTTTCGGCTCATAACACGCACTTTTTCTTCGCCAAAACTGAGGGGGAAAAGTTGGTGCGTCTTATCGAGCGAATGCAGAGCGCAGCGAAGTCCGGTCACGGCCGTATGAGAGGGGTAAGAGCTCCGGAGCTAGGCCGAAGCCGTGGCCATATTTGTACAGCCGGCGCTGCGCGCTGACGTCATCGCCCATCTCTGCCATAGTGCGGTCGTAACGAAAACGGGGGAAAAAACTACATTTCCCACAATGCCTTTGGCTTTCGCCTCCATACTCACGAGCGAAACACACGTTTCTCACACATTAAACGTAATACTCTCACATTTGAGTGATCTCTCACGCTACAAACACGATTTCTCACGCTAAAATACATTTCAAGATGTGAAATGGGGACAGCTAACAGTTTATCTGCGATGTTTGAGCCTGATGTGACGCTTGTGCCGGAGAGCCAGTGGAAAAAGAAGGAGCTTCAAGACAAGCACATCATCCCAAACTCAAACTTTTATTTTTAGCCTCCTTCAGCGTCACAAAACGAAAGTAAACAATATGTAACAGTGTAGCGGTCTCAGGGGAAGAGCAGCGCGCACACACTCGTCTCTCCCTCTCCTCGCACACGCGCAGCTCTTAAAGGGCAACACACATACAAATACAATGTGGTACATAGACCTAGCAGTGGACGTTCCACTTACATTAAGGAGTAGTTACATTTATTTTACATTAAAATAATTATTAAATACTTATTAAATAATTATTATTTTACATATGAGGGTGCCCAGGTTCTTTTAAAGGTTTAAAGGGGGGCTCGACAAAAAAAGTTTGAGAACCACTGTATTATTACTAATGTGGGGGCAATGTTACTGGCTATTATTAGTAATGTAGTGACAATGTTACTGGCCATTATGGTATTACTAATGTGTGGGCAATGTTGCACTGGAACAGTGATGGTGATAATGAATGGTGGACTTAAGAGTGATGAGTGGGGGCAAAGAAAAACATTTTTTTTGTTACTTTTACTGTTTACTGTCTGTTCATGTTACATGTTTGACTGTTAACTTTTACACAGTTGATATAAAATATTTTACTACAGTATTTGGTTCAGAATCTTTTTTTTCTAGATCTTCCTCATTTAAAATTGGGTGCATCTTATGTGCCGGTGCGTCTTATGAGCCGAAAAATAGGGTATATGGGTATTCGTAACTTCAGTCTAAGCCAGGATACGCTTTATGAGAATCAATTGAGCTTCCGCTACTTCTTCCTGTTGACCAATGAATGAAAATATGGAAGTAATTAAATGAACAAAAAAAGATAAACTTTTTGTTGACATTAGAAATAGATTAATCTCGCCTATTAACCAATAAATGGATTTATTCTAATGTTTATGTATATATTTCTAAATACATTTATGTATGCATTTATTTATTTATTTATTCAAGCATTGCTATATTTAATTAAGCATTCATTTGTAATTTTATTAATTTATATTTAAGTGTTTTAAATTTTCAACTTGGAAACAGAAAGTACCTGGCATTTGTCTTACAACATGAAGGATGATTTCTACTAAGGATAATGGGTTGATCCTAAACAGGGAAGAAAGGAAAATACAAGTTACATTCATTGGTCACTAAATAGCTTTACCACAAACAGAAGTATTATAGAAATGTCCGGCTGTGATTTGGATTCAAAGACACCATTTACACTCGCTATGGATTTGTTGAAATCTCTTCTTACCTGTGTTCAAAATCACAGAGGAAGTTTTCATAGAGCTGTGGAAAGCAAGCAGGACAGAATGAATTTGATTCCTAAGCAATAATACTTTATTGTAAGAGTGTATCAATATCTCATTCTATCTCACATTGCAAAAAACAATACAATAAAATAAACTAGACAAACTTTTAAGTGCTGGGAAAAGTAGAAATTAGAAAGGAGGAATAAAACTGAATAGCCAAATACTGTTATGTATGATTAAAAAGCTTTATCAGAATAAGTTTCACAACAATACAAATGTACCACCAACAGTGTAACTCTTAGCATAATCAATAAACAGCTTGCTGTGCAACACTGTTTCCAACAAATGGTTGCAATTTGTGGCATCCTGCCCATTTCACGAAACAACAAATGGGCAATGCAAACAAAATAACACAAAACAACCTAAAGAAATCCAAAATAACAGCATCTTTAAAAGAGTAGTGATGACTTCACCGCGAATTATCTTTGCCAATCAGAACCTGTTGAGGTTACGCCAATAACAATGCAAAGTTTATTCGTTATTATTAGCTCAAAAAAACACGTGGTGGTGTTTGGAGCAGTAGCTTCACCTCAAAAAATCAGCATTTCATGTGAATTATTTGAGGTCACTAGGTGTTATAATAATAGCCCCATTCAAGTCAAATCTCTGCTTTTCAAGCCAACCCTCTCGCTTTTAAAGAGGTAGTGCAGTGCCTGCCACTGGTCACATGATCTGCCATGGACTTGTGGTCTCAATTTGGGCTTGATACTTGTATTCGTACTTGTACTCTAAAGGATAGATAACATTAGAGAAAAAACCTTAAACCTTTCATGGCTTGACATCTTTTAACATCTATAATTTTAAAGAAATGCTGCTTATATTTGGTAAACGAACCAAATGTAATTGGAACATGTATTGCATTGGAACATTATATTGCCAAATGTATTGCAAATATGATTTCCCTTAATAAAGACAGTACTTGAAAATGTCCTCTATAATAAAAAAACCTTATCTGTCTTTAAAGTATAGAAAAGCTTCAGTGATTGTGGATTTATACCTGGATGAGGCCATCTCCCTTAGAGAAATATGGGTCCTGAACGAAAACGCTCAACTTCAAAGTCAACTGATGCCACAATCTGAAAGAAAAAAACAAAGATAATGAATGTGACTAGAAACCAAAACAAAGTGCTTAATGAGTCTGATAGCAGTTCTTAGTATAAATTCCAATAACAGTGATTAGTGTTATCTTAATACAACACCAGCACAGACGTCACATTGGGGGCAGCTGCCATCTTGTTTGTAATCTTTGTTTCCACCAGGATACAAAATACGAAAAATACAAAATAAAATGCTAGTACTAATAAACAACAAAATAACCACAACCCCTGCGATGGACTGGTGACCTGTCCAAGGTGTACCCCGGCCTCTCGCCCAATGTGCGCTGGAGCAGCAGACACTCGCGACCCCAAAAGGGAATAAGCCGGTTAGAAAATTAATGAATGAATACCCACAACCCCAAAAATAATTTGGTTAATTTTAGATTCTATCGGTAGGAAACATTTTGATTAATGTGTAACCACATTACCACAACACGCTACAATTATGGTGGAGGTGTTGGGAGGAGGTGTCAGCACATAGGGTGCAGTGTCCATCTTGTTTGTAATCTTAGTTTCCACTAGGAGTCGCGCTTGGCGTTGTTATTCATCTTGTCTGATAATATAAATATTTCTTTTAAACACCAATTATTTACTTGTACAACTGTAAATCAATTACTTTGGAAAGGATTACACAGGTAGGAGTCGCTCAGATTAACAAGTAACCTCCTGCTCAATTAATAAATGATTAAAAGAGCCGTATCAATTAACATTTTTCACACCCACTAAAAGATAAGCAAACACTTCGGGGTTTACTGAAAGTATCACAACAAAATCTTTAAATTAGATTAAACTAAGACACAATAAATAATACAAAATATAAAATCTCCTATCTCTATAAAAGCTAGAAGGTGGGATAACAATTGTGTGACAGCTGCTAACTTTTAAACACAATTTCCTCAACATATATACATATGTGTTAAGCATTTTGTCATTTCGGAAAATGTTGTTCTCTTGTCACCGTTAAACACAACTCTTAACACTTTCGTGATTACACTCTTGTATATAATTTAAAAACGAAAACATCCAGAAATTGAGCAGTATGAGTGTGCTTTAGCCTAGCATGCTAAATGACTCAGCTTAGCCAACACTGGTCTCGTACTTTTTGTTGTAGAGATCCTCAAGCGCGTGCCACTCGGACGCCAGCTCCGGCGTCGCGCTCTGGCTCTGCTGCTGCTTTAGAAACCCCACCACGTCTTTCATTTTGGGCGTCGAATTTTCTTTACTTTGCGGGAAAATGAAGCACTCGGCGCTGTCACGGATTCATCGATGTAAACAGAATGAATAAAGTGAACAGCGAAGCAAAACTGCCTCCTAGAGGACAGGAAGAAGCAGAGGGGAGTCAAGTCATGTTGTTGCGCTTTCGCCACCTGGCGGTCTGGAGTTACGAAAATTTTGTCCCGGTACAAAAGGACCTGTCCTAAACGACACCGTCCGAACGCGTGTGCTTTATGGACTTCCACACTTTGAAGACGTCATAAAGCAATAACCACAAAGATCCATATAAATACACTAAAAATAAAATACAGTAATAAAATAGTAATGACCAGGCAAAAATGTATCATTGTTGTCACACAGACATTTTATATAATTGTTCATTTGTTTTCAATAAATACACAAGCCCACAGTCATGATTTGGTACAGACTTAATCAATGTGACAGAAATAGAGTTGTTGTGTTTTAAAATATACTTTTTAATCGTTCATATTTTCTCAAAAATGACCAAGATATCAACTTATGAGCACTACTGTATTTATGTTTAATTTTTTCTGTATATTAATGATAATTAAATATTTTACACACAAGACCGTCACGGTACAGTATGTATACTTTTGTCCAAACAGATTAGCAAAATAATGTTTTATATGTATTATAACATTTAGAATTGGCTTATAATATTTAAAATTGATATAACCAAATGTCTGCAAAAAAAAATGTTTTTTTTATATCTGTAACAATACGATATGTTCACTTCAACGCTTTCCTCTTGTGAACTCCACCTGTCTTTCGTCTGATTGGTCATTCGCAAATATTTCTGGGTTGAGCCGAACGCCACATAAAGGGTCATAATAGGTGGCGCTGATGAGCACATTTCACAGTGTAAAAATGGCAGATAGCACTGTGGTCCTCAAGGGCTTGTGGCATGTCAAGGCTACAACACCGCACTAAAACAGATATTGGGACACAGCCAAAGCAGAAAAAATCTAGAAAATCTTTAAAAAACTTAAATAGTACAATTGTGATATAAATTTTGGTACAAATACTGTGTAAGATTTGCAAACTTATAAAAAACAAAATGTATGAGACAGCGAGCAATTCTGTTCTTTTATTTATATTATCTCAGATTATATTATACAAATTACTCAACATTCTCATCTGTCAAACATAGCCAGACCGTTAACAATATAGAGCATTTCACATCACCATACACAACAAAACAAAAGATTACAGGAGGCTTTATAATATCCTGGGTAGAATTAAAACACTGATTTATGTCCCTCACAAAATTTAACATAGCTTAATAAGTCATTAAAGATGTATTTATAATAATGAAAAGGTCAATAAAAATCCTAAAACTAAAAGAATAAATAATTAAATAAATACCAGTGCCTTCATTTTCATTGTCCAGTGCATTATATTTGATCTGTGCAAACATGGTAAATTCTGTTTTGGATTTTCCCCAAATTAACTAAGTTAAAATGAAGTTAATGTGGCGAAAGGCATGCTTTCGCTGACATGTGAAGCAGGCAAACACAGTAAAAGTCAAATTATATTTAAATTTAACCATCTGTATTTTAAGTAATGATCTATTTAAATGGAAATTCACCAATAGATTCCATTCCTCAATCTGGTTTACCATTACGCTTCATGGTGACTTCAAAATAAATAAACAATCCGGACTCAAGCCTCTTTCCTGGAGATTTAGTTTGTGTCGCTGTCACTTTCAGAATTATTGGTCTCTCCAAACTGCCGAGTGACCAAACGGCGAAGATCTTGTGGTTCTATCGAAGTCATTTTGCCATCGGCTCCGATTTTCATTGGCTGGATCACCTGCTCCCTGAAAGATAGACATACATCTTTTTTAAAAAGGCCTTCAGTTAATTCCATTTATGACCAAACAGATACATTATTAAAAATCCAGGTACCAGTTCGGGACACTCAAATGTTTACATTTTTGGCACTTGCAGCCTGATAACCAGATAATCTGAGAAACTGCCAATAACTGATTATTTTATGTAATTAAATAACAAAAAAAAAACATGTTTTTCCCCCCAAATACACTAAACATTTGATAAATAGCTAATATCTGGCCACCCTACATAATTTGTCTAATACCTGGAGAGTTTGTCAAACATGTTCACTAGTTTCATAGCTTCTAGTTCTTTCTGTTCTTCAGTCATTCCCTCCATTGGGTTGGGCTGTTCTTCCTCCACACGGCCAGTCACTGGATTGATGCTGAGTGCACAAAATACAAATAATTCAAATGACAAACACATTCGTCAGAGTGTGACAATATTACATCTGACTTACTGAGCTTTTGCTTCTCTGTACTCCTCTGTGTCACTGTCCTCATCTTCTGAGTAATGCCCAGGGTCCCGGCCACCTCTCATAAGCCCCCGAGCAGCCAAGAGCCCTGCTGCGTTCCCATAGCCTGTATATTTGATAAACCTGGAAACTAAACCAAAGTGGATGCATTTAGTTGTACTATTTAAACCCTGAATAACATTTTATAGTACAGAATATCATTACACTGTTGAGTAATCACTGCATAAGGCAACAAGGGAGCCTGAGCTTCCTTTAAAATGCCCCAACATAGATTCCCTATGAGCTGGCTCTGTTCAAAGTTGCACACAATAAATTATTGAGTGGGCGGGGCCAGAGTGGGAGCGGGCGTGGCCAGAACCTGAGCTGATGTGTGTCAATTGTATGAACTAAATATCAGTCTCTTTCCTAAACTTTTTGATTGACAGCTTGATTGAGAGTGGGCGTGGCCAGATGCTGAGCTGATGTGCTTGCGATTGGATGAACTGTCAATCTCTCTCCTAAACTTTTTGATTGATGGCTTAATTGAGAGTAGGCGTGGCCAGATGCTGAGCTGATGTGTCTCGATTGGATGAACTGTCAATCTCTCTCCTAAACTTTTTGATAGATGACTTAATTGAGAGTGGGTGTGGCCAGTTGCTGAGCTGATGTGCTTAGGATTGGATGAACTGTCAATCTCTCTCCTAAACTTTTTGATTGATGGCTTAATTGAGAGTGGGCGTGGCCAGTTGCTGAGCTGATGTGCTTAGGATTGGATGAACTGTCAATCTCTCTCCTAAACTTTTTGATAGATGACTTAATTGAGAGTGGGCGTGGCCGGTTGCTGAGCTGATGAGCTCGTGATTGGATGAACTGTCAATCTCTCTCTTTAACTTTTTGATTGATGACTTAATTAAAAGTGGGCGTGGCCAGATGCTGAGCTGATGTGTGACGATTGGATGAACTAACTGTCGATCTTTCTCTCAAAACGTTTTTTGATTGACAGCTTGATTGAGAGTGGGCGTGGTCAGATGCTGTGTGCGATAGAAATCTTTGTCTGGGAGAGACCTTGTTGATGCCATATAACTACCCCGTGTCTTGTTGCTGTACTCAATCGTGCCATGACAAGAAACTGTCTTTCTCCACATCAACCTAGTATCAGAGTTGGCTGTCCCTCACCCAGTTTTAAGCCTCTTAGACAGCTGTTTCTGGTTCAGTTCATAACTGGCTTTGATCATTAGCACTTGTTTAGTATAATTGGCTAATCAGACACCTGAGAAAAATCTGCACTTTTACAATTATGCTGGTTAAAGGCAAAACACCACAAATTGATATTCGTTTTGTAAATGTAGAAAAATAAACATTTATTATTTATGTTTCTGAAAGAATTTTTTGCTTTCATGTTTTTCACACCTCCCTAAAACCTCAGCGCAGTACTATATAAGTAAATGTTGTAAATCCCCGTACATACCACTTTCCTTGCAGAGCACGAAGAGAAACTCAGCAGCACAGTGCTTCACATCTGTGTCGATGTGAGTCATGAGACGTACAAGTTTATTCCGTAAAGCATTGCCAACCTCTGGTCTGTTTTTCACATCACGCAATGGCGGAAGCACCTGTTCCAACAGCAGACATTCCATAATAGATGTCACACAGACATCAAAACTAACGACATCTAACCAAGATCACTTTTTACCTTCATTCGTAAAAATTTCCTAGTCTCTCTGTGGATGCGAGCACTCTCTGTTAGCAGGTTTAACGAGGGCAGGAGTGTCTCCTTCAACTTGTTTCCCTGGAAAGAAAGATATCATAAACAAGTGACCTGGTGAACTATTCAACACTGGGGCTCCAGCTGAACCCTGGGGTTGAAATCCCTCAGAGCTTTCTTAAAAACAACTTTTAACCTGTACCACAGGCACAGAGCAGAACAACAATAATACGAGGGTTAACATTTGCGCACAAACTTGTAGTGCTTTTACTTTTATTAAAGTACAGTTTGCCAAGGGATAATTGTGGTTGTTATGGAGGACTCATACAAAGCTTCCCATACCCATATGAGTAATATAAACCAACCCCCATCCTTACCTAAGAAAGTGATAGCGAAAAATGTATAGCAAACTGGTTGCTAACAAAGGGGTGTTATAATGTTATGTAATATCCCCCTTGTCACTATGAGTCATACAAACCAACCCCTATGTCTTTATCATTTAGCAAAGCTGAGAGAGAACTGAGATATTGGAGATAAAAATTGGTTGCTAGGGTAAACAGCTCGGTTGCTATGTTAGGTTCAAATAATATAGAAATAATATAATTATTAAATAATACACAAAAAAACTAATTATAATTTAGAAAATGCTAAATATTTAATTGAAATCCCTAATTAATGACTATAGGTACATTAATAATTCACGGAAATTTCTAAATACGGACTATAACCCTAACTCTGCAAACAGATGGGATTTACTAGTGGACTCTAACCAGCATCACTCTGTGCATCTGCGATGATATGTCATGTGCTTGTAAAAGTGGCATTCAAAAGTTTTTTGTATTTTGGTTGCCAAGGTAGAACCTTTGGTTGCTATGGAGGAGTCAGGGACATCACACAAAGCTCCCCATGGCAATATGAGTAAAATAAACCAACCACACGTCTCTATGATTTTATGTAGCTGAGATAGTGATATGCTAAAACGGTTGCTATGGTAAACAGACAGGTTGCTATGAAGAGGACATAATGTAATTTAGAAAATTTGTTTGCTAGGGAGCCATCGTTGACAAAGTAAGTTTTTACTATGATTAGCATAAACAAACCCCCATTTCTCTATGATGTTTCATCTTGAAGATATTTAATTATTTTTTTTTCATAATTTCTTAGTTAGCGGGAATTAGCGGGTTCCGTAATTCCATTAAATGTACTTCAGATAAAATGCCTGCCAAACTCATTAATATAAATGTAAATAAAAGCAGCTATGAATGACAACACTGTATTTTTCTATTCTAGGGGGTTTCTGCCAATCAGAGTCAGTTTAAACTCCCCAGTTCTATTGTTACAACTCTATTTTCACTCGATCTGTGTGAATCTAATTAACCTGCATAACCACCCTCGTTCTCACCCGATCAAGCCTTTTCTCCATGAACTCCAGGAGCACTTTGACAGCGTCCATGTTGACTCCCATGTACTCAATCGATCCTTGCTGGACTTTGGGCATCAGTAAGACGTCAAGACATGGAAGCGGCAGATTCCCCAAAAGATTCACGGTGTGGCTGTAAAACAGAACTGGTTTAGTTTCTGTCACATGTTATTTAATTAGAAAGATCCCCGAGGATCTGCTCTAATTTGTTACTGATTTGTTACAAATTAGAGCAAGATGCTTGAAAATCTGTGCTAGTATGTCACTGTGTCAAAGACTTTAATTGAAACTTGATGTTTCCTTGTATTTTAGAGAAATGTCTTTAGAAATAAACGGTTTTAATATGATATTGTGTCCTTTCCTCTATTTTATAGCTGTATTCATGCATGAGTGTGTTGATGTGTGCGCACGTGTGTGTGTGTTAGCGCACCTGTGCATCTCTTCTGTTCTTTCCTCTCCCTCTGAGATGCTCATGATGCAGTGTCTCAGTATGGCACCCAGGTGTCTGTATGTGGCTGCTTCCTCCTACAACACATACACACCAGCACCACCCCAGTCCCATGAAACCACATTCAATCTGCTTCACTAATTAAGCGAGCACTCGACTCATTTTTATAGAAGAATTTCAAATAAAAAATACTTGCAAGGGTCAAATTTGGATTGAATCATGCAGCTTTACCGAGGAATGGTGTTTGGTACAACTCACATATTTCTGTGATTTGTTGTAAAAGTTTCCGTTGAACAGAGAGAGAAGATGAGTCCAAACAAAACAAATTGTTTTTAAAATGCACGGCAGGTGAAGTCACTTTTTCCGCATGGGTGCCACAGCTTTGGGTGTTTTAATACACACACACTTTTTTAGTTCTAGAGTTCCCCCACCTTTCCATTCCATTTAAGTCAAACAATTGGACCACAATTCCATGTTGAAGCATGACAGACCCATAAGGAGTTTTTCACAGCAAGAGTGTTGAGCAGGCAACTGGTCAAGAAAAATAATTTATGTACCAGTATCCCGTTTTTTATGTGTTATTTGTGTTGTACATGTTCTAAAATGTCCATGAGTTTATCATCACACAAATTTCAAAAATTTCTAAGAAAGACAAACTGCAAACTGTTCAATGATTTAACTAATACTGATGAGCATTGCTGTTGGTGGTACATTTGTATTGGTGTCATACTTAATCTGCTAAAACTGTTGAAGAGATAAAAGAGTTGCATATTTTTTAAGACCATTTCCAATTAAAATCCATAAGATTGCAACCAGCACTCACACATTGCCTATTTTGTCTAGATGAAGAGTATTATTTACTCTATAAGATACTCTTTTTCAGAAATCAGAATAAAACTGGCAAGTTTTATCAGTTTAACTGAAAATAAAAAACTTGATTTAAAAAAAAAAACTTTTAAAAATGTCACTACAAGACAAATACAAGACAAGTGCACTGAAAATTAGCACTGATATACACTGTTAATATAATCTTATATATAAGCGGCTTTTTGTTGTTTGTCTTCAGTAATAAACATTATTTTGCAAAACTATTTTCAACCAACTACTGAAACTATTTATATAAGCATTATATAATATTAACACATTTAATATCATCCACCCACTAGGGGGCAGAGCTAATGTTTGGATTGAGTTCTTTTGTTAAGTGCTGGAGAGAGAGTTTTAAAATAATTAGTCCTGATCTCATTTAAAATGCGAGTGAAGGTAAATTGTGTAACAGGAAATGTAAAATAAAACAGAAAGACAACTCAAAGAAGTTTCAGAAGTCACTAGAAACCCCATCACTAACAACCAAATAAGACTTGGAGAATGGCAATATATCCCAGTAATTGTGCAAATGTGTCACTTTCAATGTAATTTAAAGTGACAAATGGTGAAATTTCCCACTGCCATTTGTATCTGGCAAAACTCTGACTGGAAAACCACCTTTTTGAGCAATGAAATATAGAACATGACTGTCCCAAGCTGTAGCCAAGTCTATAGGCACACATACTATATTCCAGTGGCAGTTGGATATCACCAATGCCAGACAAAGGCAAAACAAATAGAAGCTAATGAGCTGCAGAATCACGTGACGGACTTCAGATTTACTTTAATTTTACTTGTTTGTAAAAAACTATGAAAGAAAAACTAATTGAAATAGATTTGTATTATAGGAAATTGAACTCAAAGACTGAAAAAACAGAAACAAAACCCAGTATATCTTCGTAAACTGCCGGCAAACACATTAGATTCCAGGTAAACCAATACAGAGTCTATTACAAAACCAGTCAACCACAAACCTGGTCGCAGTAAGGTACAGTTTAATCCAGAATTCAATAAAGTCCCGTCAGACCCAAATTCCGTCAAACACAAACCAAGTCCTAGTCAATCTTAGCATACCCCCTGCCAGTTCGAACCAAGCAAAACCCAGTCTAACACCAGCCCATTTAGAACTTCAATTGAAACTCAGTTCAACCTAAAACACTGTCAGATCCCAACTTTTTAAAGGAAAAAAACACCAAGCTTGGAAAAGCCCAGTCCAATAGCAACGTAGTCCAACATAACCCAACCCCTCAAAAAGTCAGCCCTAAATCTCAAACTGGTTCTCACCTCATCCACCTGGCGACGATTGCAATCAAAGGTGACATTGAAAAGGATCTTGAGGATCTCCATGGCTCTCTCCGTTTCTTGTCTGCTCAGTGGGGGCAGATCCATGCACCCATCAAACCCATCCCGAGCCACCTCATAGGTATCTGGCCAACAAAGTCCAAGTGTGGCATCCAAAGCTTCTGCAAGCAGACTGGTGCCCCTCAACTCATGAGCCAGCTGCTCCCGTACATCCACTCTTAAGGCTGTGATCAAGAACGTGAGGCGCAGGTCGAAAAACCGCACGTCGTGGCTCCACTGTGGATCACGACACTGTTTGATTCTCTCAGCCAATCCAGTGATGAGCTGAAGCTCCGCCCCTGCCTCCTGAGCCACCTCGCTGTTAAAGACGATGTTGCATAGGCACTTAAGTGCCTCCACAATGACCTCAAGGTCTGGAATTTCAGGTGGTACACACTCGCCTTCTGCCCGTGCCAAGCCTGCATGGCAGATCAGGATTTGCATTGCATGGCGGGTGGCAAATGGCGCAAGGCTTTTTTTGTCACGGGACAGGATGCGAATAGTTTCCAGGCAGGCCAGTTGGCAGGACGGCTGAAGGTCTCGCTCCAGGAACCCCAATACTAATTCACCAAGGCGCTGATAGAGAAAGAGAGTTTTAGAGTTTAATTACAGCTTGTACACAAAGGGGCAGGGGGGGGGGGAGTCAAAAAAGCAGATTCATGCAATCAGAAATCAATAAAGCAATGCTATCTGCTATGCTAATGCTAATGCTACACTACATCCACATGTACCTCAATTGAATTTCCATCCTAAAACAAAAGGTCAGCAAAAAACAGTGTACATAAACTCTTTAAAAGATTTGTGATCAATTGGACTTCAGATCAAACAAGGAAATAATCAACTCCTACCTCTCTGTCTTCCTCTTCTCCAGATGTGAATGAAAAACACTGGGATTTCTAAAAGAGAGAAAACAGCATTCACACCTCTTACATACAGTGCATCAGTGCATCATTTAGCTTAAATTGTTACATATGGTTTAGAATTTTGATACTCACTAACTAAACAAATTTACATTAGCAGTGTAACGGTACACTCTGTTTCCGAAATTACTGAAATTATGACCAGTATGTATCACTATATCACAAAAAATGTTTTAAAAATACTCAATGAAAATTAGCTTTACAAACAATTTTAATACCAACTACAAAAAATGTTCAACATTTAAACTTTCATAAAAATAAAACACAATAAAAAAAGTTCAAAGATCACAAAGCTAAGAACGCCATGGCCTAGTTTGTTAGGCATATAGGTTGTTTTTCGAAAAAGTGAACGGCTGTTTCTTATGTTTCTTTTTTCACAAGGTGAAGCTCCTAGGAATCCTTGTACTTCAATTTTGAATTTTTACTTCATCATGGGAGGAGAAGGAAATGACAAACTCACAAAAGCCGCCAGATAGACTCAAACTCATATTCATGTTCAACAATATTGTACCACTAGATGGCTAAAGTTTGTATGCAATCTTTGATCATGGTTTGTAATTGTGCTGTTAAAAAGTATTCTCATAAGAAAAATGATCTGGTGGCTAAGGCAGAAGTTCTGGTTGCTATGGCGGATTCAGGGACAACAAACAAAGTTCCCCAAGCTTTTATCAATTATTTAAACCACTCTCCGTGTGTTTATGATTTTCCTTAGCTGAAATAATGGTATGCAACTATTGGTTGCTAGGGTAAACAGTCTGGTTGCTGTGGAGGGTTGATGTCCCCTATGTTACTATAAGTTAAATTAACCAACCTACATCTTTATCATTTACTAAAGCTGTTTCTAGGGTAAAGTTTGGTTGCTAGGGAGCTGTCTGTGATTTTTTATTTTCATTAACTTGTATGGTGATTAACACTTAACTCCATGTTAAGTTAACACAAAATTTTCCAGCATTCTCAGTGATTTCCCAGAATTCCTTTGGTAGAACCAGTTTGAAAAGATACAGCAAGCTTTTTTTTTTTTTTTTTTTTTTGCAAAGTTGGTTTGCAGGTGTTTTTGTCAGAAACAAAAGATGAATAACAATATATTGGCTTTTACAATAGAAAACCTTACATTTTGAAAGCAATTATGCATCACTTAGCATATTACAGCATAACAATTATAGTCACCTGATAAACATTGTAAGGCATCAGCTCAATTCTTATTTCGATTAGAGCTTAACAACATGAACCTGTGTGAAACTAGCTCACGGATCCTCAGGATCAGCCTAAGAAAGCTATTTCTGTTACTTGAGTCCTAATCCAACCCACGTGACTCAGAGATCTTCAACGCATCAGTGACAGATGCTTTCTGACCTCAGATCAAACACACTAACCCAATTCATGTGTGCATCTTTTAGATCAAATGTGGTTTGGTGGTGACATATAAAAAAACTCATTTAAATTTTAATCTTAACATTTCATGGTGATAGTATCTATAAAGGCCATCTTAAAGAGGATATATAGTACAGTTTTTGTACAGTTGACAACATAAGAAAACCGCAACATGTCTTTTATTTGGTATGTAATCATTATCAAAACACAATTTAAAGACCACACAATGCCACAATCCTTAATGAATCAATTATGATTGTAACATAGTAGTTATTTATATAAACAAATTTTACGCATTATTTTAGACATTTATTTTAGACTTGAAACATAATGCTCTCGTGAAAACACTGACCTGCATCATCATACTCATCTAACGTCAACAGTTGTGATTTACATCTGTAATTTACCTCTTTATTATAGGTCTGTAAAGCTGTCAGGGCGGCGTCCTGGTCGCCAGTTTCCATTTTCTCTATAATGGCATTCAAGTCCATTTTCATCACTGTTCCGCCCTTCTGCTGCGATCAGGAAGAGCTCGAAATCACGTAAACACACGCAGCTTCAATCCTGAATCCTCCAGCTTTATCCAAGCGGTCCAGAAGGTCTCTGGTGATGATGCGATTATAGCTGGAATCATGGGAGTTGTAGTGAAATCTTGCTACTAGACGGTCCCGCCTTTATGTTTGGCGTGATTGGCTTCGAAATTTGAACGATGTCTCAACTGACCAATCAACTGACGCTTAAGAGCCAACAAGGATTTAAATGTCAGGAACAAATGAACAATAACACATTTTTAACTTAAGTTTCTTGTTTATTTTATGATATTACAGGCTACATTTATATATAATATATAACAGTAATAATAATTTTGTGGCAGATGTGTTTCTGTACTGACCTCTTGTGCTAGCAAACCAAATAGCGGCGCTGTACGGCAAGTTTTAGTTTACAAGCTGCTGCCTTCAACTGTGTGCAGTGTTCATGGTCTATACTGTAAAAGTATGTGTTTTAATGCTCAAATTATTATTGCCGCGTGTGTATATCCATCATTAGTTCTTCCAATTCTTGTGCGTTTTGTTTGATGCATTAATAATAACTTATTGTTTGAATGTTTAAGTGTAATTAATGTCTTCAACCATTAAACAATAGGTTTTAGGTTTGCAAAACTTTCCTGAAACGTTCACCTAATGATCTGTGATTGTGAATGTTTGTTTTAGGTTCTCAAAGTGTTCTTAAAATATTCCTAAAATAATCTGTGAATGTTGTTTTAGGTTTCCAAAACCATCATTAGTGAAACACTTTTAGGAACCAAAAACGAACAATAGGGAAATGGTTTGGGAACCAAAAACAAACAGAGGAATGGTTTGGGAACCAAAAACTAACAATAGCGAAACCCTTTTAGGAACCTAAAACTGACATTAGGAAAAGGGTTTGAAACCTAAAAACTAATGTTAGGGGAATGCTTTGGGAACTATATTTTGTTTATGGTAAAGTGTGAAGTAAACAATTGGGCGAAGGATTTAAATACAAATATAAAAGTTGGCAACAATTCTTTTTTGCACACAAATATATTTCCATTTTTGTCATAATTTTCAACTTATACTTAAATGTATTAGATTTGTGGCACTTTAAGACAGCCACATTTCTTAACGGGAATAGCAACAAACACGAATCATTTAATTCCTCATATCTCACAAGTTTTAGTGTTTGAGTTATGGTTTGTTTAATGTCAGGAAGTGAATTTAGAGGAATTTGTGCTATGTTTCCTCATCAATGATTGGCCTCAAAAATGGTAGTTTTCTGATTTGATGAATCCGTTGAATGAAAAATGCTTGAATCTTAAAAGGGTAAAATAAAACCCCTATTGTAGAAGTTTAAGAGTGAATAATCTCTCATCATATTGGCTTCGGGGCAATGTCCAAAAAGTTAAAAAAAGTTACTTACTCTATATGTAAATGGAATTAACTATAAACACACATAATGAAATAGTGTTTGGGTGTCTACACAGGAATGCAATAATTATACCTTTGTTCCACATCAAAGTTTAAGTCGGAATCTTTTAAGCTTGCTTTACAAATCTTGTCATTTTGCATCATATTTTTTTACTTCCTCTTCCTTCTACAAGTCATCTAAAATTTCCCAAAGTTTGTCAACCAGGAAGTTTGTTAACCCGATGGTGCTGTTTATATTTGCATGATGGTTTTATGTAATTTACCAAATATGCAGGGGGATGCACTCTTAGTGCGGCATGATTTTAACAGGTAAAAATGATCTTCTCTGCACAGGTTCATCCTGTTTTGTCTGAAATCACATCATAGTGAATATAATCAAATCATATGTGACGATTCAAAGAAAATGTGGCCACCTCTATATATTCAGGCAAGCAAAAAAAGAGACGTGTTAAAACCTTTATATATTTTCCATTTAACCCAAGGGCAATGTTCCTTTCTAAACGTTGAAAAATCATGTAATTGCCTTTAATATTTTTACAGAAACTAGAACGTTGGTTTTAATTGCTCTGAGGTCATTAAAAAGCCCAGATTTTTTGGAACTGCGCATCACATGTTCATAACAAGAATACTTCTCCTGGGCCTATCCCTGCAGTGCATAGATGATGTCAGCATGTGACTAGACATCACTTATTTAAGGAAGGGTGGGGGGTGTTTTATCTCACAAAATTCTCAATTCCTGATTTTTTTGCATCTATGAATTTAGAACAAGAAAACTTTCTGAGAATAAAAGTGACAATTAGACTACTATTATGGTGTCGTTATTTCAGTTCTACTTGGCTGATCCACTTGGCATCTTTCCACAAGATGGCACATAAAATATATCTTTGTGATTGGTCTCACTACTCAGATGATCCAGTGCACAAAGTTGAGACCTGAATAGTGTTTTGAATGTCAAGCAAGTAGATAAGATGGATCCAGGCTATACCGAGCAAGCACAAAAGCCTCCTCTGATTCCAGATCAGCAGATAGTCTCTCGTCGTTAGGGTGTTTTCTGTATAAGAGTCCTTATCTGCTATCACTTCCCTGTTCTGGAGATGCCATCTGATGATCTGCTTGAAGTGAATGATACACAAGGCGCATTCAAATCGATTCATAATCAGTTCAGGGTTTTGTGCATTTAGTTCAAGCATGTAAAACAGAAGGCTAATGCTAACGACTGAGGCTGAAATTTTGTCTGCTGTGCAAACATAGCATGTTTATAATTTGTGGTAAATATGCTTTTAAAAAATCAGACTACATAAATTTGCGTTTCAGTTTACTTAAATAGCTATAAAAAAACAAACAAACTCAGATCTAGCTGTTCTAAAGATGTCGAAAAGAGTAATCAAAGCCAATTATTTTTCTACCAAATATTTAGGTAACTTTACATGTGGATTATCGAAGGTAACAAACAACCATTGCACACTCCGGCAGCTGTATCTCCAGCAGTTTTCCCTTTTCTTCTACGATAGTAGAGCATTTTATTGAGATAAGGAATGAAGAGATAACACAATTATGATGTGGCAAATTTTGTGGGGTGGACCGAGATAAGGGTTTAAATCTAAGTAAATCCCTGTGAAATCTCGCTTATTAAGAACCACAAGGCTCCTGAAAGTTCTAAAGGCAAAGCGGGTGAGAAAGGGATTTGCCTAAGAAAAATCAGACAGGAAAACAAAGAGAGAAGTCAGCGAGTGTTATCGCTCACCGCAGAAGAGTGGAGACATTTATCTGTTGTCCGGAGGTGGCAGCACTGTGACCATGGCACGCATAGTGGAACAATTAACTCACTGACATTTGCTCTTATCTAACATAGCTCAGAACTGACAACATCTGTGGCCACCACTGCTGCAAATCATTAGCCATCATTGGCTTCTGAGGAACAACAAAGGAAAATAAAAGACATTGATCTTTGTTGCTGTCTGTATGTGTGAAGGGATGAGCCATTTTTTTTAACTACAGGACATCATGCTACCAGGGTCAGTAAATCCACTGATAGAATCAAAAAAAAGTCTTGATCAGATATGATTTTTATAAGTTCATATGATTCTTTATAGTATTCTTAAAAAATCTATCATTTTTAAGTTAATTCCATCAATGGTATCTGGCTCCAAGGACTAATTTGGAAATGTGTATCCGGCTCGAAGGACCAGGTTGGATATATTTCCAGAAAACAACAAATAAATCACACCAACAGCATATTTTAATATGAAGTTATTCTAGCAAGAAGAGAGAAAAGTCATGGAGATATATAGTCTATACCACCAAAATAAATTCTGAAAAGCGTTAAATACTTTACAGAAGTTGAAAGAAAAAATAGTCAAGCTCGACCGTAGATTATTTTCCACGCAATTTAACGGGACTCAACTATTGTCAACTAATGCCTTCTTTCCAAGACAGCCAGAAGGACCCTTGGATAGTTCTTACTCAGACATTACAATAATGTGTAGGCATGACCTAAGACTTTTACCTTTAATTTTGCCTAAAATATTAGTTTACTGTAGAACATAATCAGTTTGGTATCGTTTTTTTATCGACCTAGCTAAACTCAAACATACACAATACACACCCAATTAGGTGGTTAAATTCTGGATGAAGCCAATCCATTGCAAGGCTGCATACACCCACCATTCACGAAAATTAACTGCAAAGTCAAAAACGCAATGCCAGTCATTGATTAAAAAGTTTTTACTTGTTTTTTGGCAGTAAAAAGCAGTTACAAGCCTGACCAAAAAAACATAGATTGTGACCTTTTGTGGTTCATCTGTTACTGAGAGCTATATCTACAATGATGTTAAAATTTCCAAGTCCTTCATTCTCACTGTTTACAAGAGTTTTCTCAAGGAGCTCTTTCAAATGCACTTAATGGGATAGTGAAACTAAAGACGATTCAAATCAAAATATTCACATTCATTTCCAACTGCTTGTCATAACCCTTTATGAGTTATAAATAACATACAAGTGCGATTATATAGCATCATAAAAGTAGTGCACTGGTAAACAGCATAAAGGTCTTTTAAAACCCTCCCAACCTCACAACACACACAAAACAGTAAAAACAACAGTCCTGTAGTTAAACAAAAGTATAAATAAAGATAACACAGACATTCTTCACTTTTCAGACTCTTTCCATCCTCGAGCATTCCGCCCAAACTTATAGACAAGTCTCCGTCCATCCACCCGTTCCAGGATCTCACGTTTGTAATAATACCTGTGGAGGAGAAGAAAGAAACAGTTAAGAATATTTCAATCAGAGTCCTTTACCAGGTTGCCATGATGTGCTACCTCATCGCTCGACTGAGCTTTTCGTAGGTCATACTACTGTTGTTTTTTTTCTTGCCCCAAAGCTGTGCCACAGCTTCTGACTTCAAAAAGCGGAAAACCCCCTCAGTACGATCCTCCCATTTGATCAGGCCTGGGTTACGCTCAGGGTTCAGGAGAATGTCTCGGATGAATTCCCAAAGGTGTGTACCACGAGGGTCTGGAAAAATACATTGTGTGAATAGACTTGAAAAGCTGACAGAGGTTTTGGTTTCATGGCAGATATCTGTGGGGATAAATCAACTAGTGTGAATTTATGAAGCTGGCTACTCACTGTGTCTTTTGGCTTGTGACCGTTTGAGATCTGACAGAGAAAATAGTAAGAAATCACATTAAATGCTGCCAAATGAGGCAACAATTTCAGTTGGCTCACACACAAATAAAAATGTGAAAATTTTCATTAACATAATAATGTCTTAATGTATTAACATAAACACCACTTCCATAATATAAGGAAAAACTATAGTGTAAAACATTATGAAGTAGTTCTAGAGATTTGCCGAATGTGCGAAAACTATATTGTATTACCTCAGAGTTTGTTTTGCAGCTGTCAATGCATTTTTGAGGGTCTGAACTGGGTCAAAATGCCACAGAATTTCGCATATATGTCGGAATTGGTGAAAATTTACATCAGATTGGGGTTGAATGATGGCTCTATAGAGCCACTTAACGTGTTTCAGCTTGGGGTTTCAGTTTGTCGTAGGCGATAGAAATTCAACACAGGTGTACCAATTCTCAAATATAAATAATATAGATTGCGTTTCCAAAATCGACAGGAAGTTTACAATTTACAATTCACTCCTCCTAAAGATTTTAAATATATAGATGTGTTTCAAGTTAAGATCATTTACCTGGGCTTGATGGAGCTGGCGAGGCTAATATGGAACTGGGCTGGAATGAACTTTTGATGTCAAATAGCTCTTAGGAAAGAAACAATATGACACAATCATGTTAGATCCAAGTAAAACAAACTGTTTCCACGAATTAAAAATAATCCACAGTTACCAGAAGGGCTATAGAAGCTGGATTCCTCCTTGAAAGGGAGGATTGAACATGGGAAGTCTGCTAAAGATATCAAAGAACACTTTGTCAAACTTTAAAATGATTAAGATGAAAAAAAAACAGCCTAAAAAAACTCACCATCTATTTCTGTTTTAATATCTCCTGGCGTGAACACATCAGTCTGACTATACTGACCTGTGAGACATTGAATGAGAGGAAAATCAAGCAAAATTGTAATTTGATATTTTCAAACAACTTCTGCATTTTCTTTTAGAAACGAGTTGGTCTGGCTAGTGCAGTTCTAACATGTCTGTGTTTGTTTTGTAACATAACAGTGTAGTATCTCAGCTGTTTAATTGTCCAGCGATATTTTTTAATTCTATTTAATTGTTAACTACAACATTCACTCCTGCTTTGCCTGTATTCGAAATCACATTTGTCGTCAACCTAAATAGAATCATATACATAGTGTTAATTATGGCCTCAAGCAACTAAATACATTTGTACAAGAAGACTGGAACAGAAATAAAATTGCCATTAGCTTGGAGCAGATGTCCATTTGTTTAAGTCCAGCTGCACCATCTCTACCTCTTCCTGTTGGGCCAATTTTCTCATGATTATCTAAATTTTAAAAATTAAATATTAGCAAATTACTTAAGATTCATATTTATGTATTTATCACATCTAATCACACACTTGTAGTATTTAACAGCAGCATTGCTAGCTACCAGCACACACGTGTTATCTAAAGATAATCTTGTCTAGTTAGTACATAAAGGACACTTATGAAATGGTTTTGAATTTATTAAAGGATTACTGAAACAATGCACACATGTGTTCCTTTGATGAGACAGGAAATCAATTGAAAGGTCTGTGATTGGTTGCTATGCTTATGACAAGCACGGCAACATGATGTTGATTGGTCCAATTTGCAATTCACAATCACAATGGACTTTCTTGCCACGAAGTACATTTTGGTGTCTTTATAAATGAATACGACAGAGCTTTGAACCTTTGTAGGTGCACATTAGTACTGTTTTTTTCCAGACTAGTGCTAGAAAGAAATGTCTAAATATTTTATTTAAAATCTTTACATGTATGTACACAATTCAAAACTATAGATAACATTATGACTATTTTAAAACAAATTCTACATTTATTGCTTTACAATTTTAGCTATTTTGAAAGAGCAGTAAACATTCAAAAGCAGACTAGCTAAAGCACTGCTTCACTAAATGGATGTGATTTCCCAATAACTATGACTATTAGCTATGTTCAAATAACAAAGTTGAATCCATCAAACTAATCTCTTATTTAAAATATCTAACCGTTTACCCAAAGCTGTATACCAGCTCTCCTGTGACTCAGTTGGTAGAACACTGCACTAACAACGGAAAGGTCGCGGGTTCAAATTCCAGGTTAAGCAGGAACTGACAAAAAATGTCCCTTTGGATAAAATCGTCTGCCAAATGCATAAATGTAAATGTCATACTGTACAGGATAGTAAAGGTACATATAACTTTAGAAAATCTCTGCACACACCAGCGTGTGTGCCAATCACAGCAGCTATTTTAAATTAAGTAGGAATGACGCAACCCAGTTATAGTGTAATTTTATTTCAAATTTAATATTTTGGTTTTTAAAAATGTTATTAGTTTTGATCATTTGTGTTTTAATTAAAGTGATTGTGTGATTGTCTTTTTACAGACTACAAATCGGAGCCATCAGTGCCATCTAGTGGTGAAAAGAATTGTTAACTTTTGGACGTACAAGACCTGTGATATGGCTTGTGTTTTTCAAAGTTCTGGCAAAAAAAAAAAAAAAAAAATTTGGAACAGTTTACAAAGTTTAGGAGATGTTTTGTGTAATTTTTACAATGTTTAGACCTTCTTGGTAAATTTTTGGTTGGATTTATACATTTTGTCAGATATAAAAACTGTTCATTCTCACTTTTTGAAAACTAAGAACATTTAATACTCACCATTTGTGCAATTTGTCATGGAATTATTGTGTATTGTAAAAAAAAAATTATATCAAGCATTGCCACAATAAACTGTTAAATGATATTATTGGAGCTAATTGTATAGTAGTAAAAATAACCACTTCTTAAGGTTAAGATCCTTAAACTCTCTTTTTACCATTTGATTTCTGTTGATAACAATGTTGAACCAGGATAAACATTGTTTATTCAGGAACTGGTTAACAATGAGTTCAAATTCTGCGCCTTCTGCATCTTACCGTTCCACTTGAAGTCAGTCAGGCTCTGGAAAAGAATCGACCCAACAGACCCAGCGGCCCGAACAAAGTCTTGGATGCTCATGTTGCAGAGTTGCCTTCCATCAAGGTCAAAGTTCTGGAAGGGAATGCTGGTGGCATCGATTTGGTGCATGTCCAGTGTCTGTTGGAGCCATTCCCACACCTGATACTTGGTCCAGTTCTGAGGGTGAAGATCCTGTGACCAGAGGCGGCTTGTATATGTTGATGTCAACATAGAAACTGTGGGAAAACAGGATTATCCCTTGTAAAACTAGTCAGTTCTTCTTTTGGTAGAAGTGTTCAATACACTGAAGATGCTTATCACGTTTTGCCTGTAAATAAAGTTACTGTGTATAGCGTCTAGAGAAGCGCAAATCACTTTCACTATCTGCATTTTGGCCCTTGTGTACTCAATGATAACCTGGTAACCCTAACAGTGACAGAGTTGTAATGATTAACCTACAGGAATGAGCGATAGACAAAACGTGTTTGACCTGGAAGACTCTCTCTCTCTCTCAGAGGATACTGAAAGTAAAATACCATCACTGCAGTTGTAGTGTGTTGTCCAAGAAGCAGGAAGCTGGCTGTCAACGATCACGGTGGCTGGAATACTCATGACACCACTTGCCTGCAGGACCATGATCCAGTGTTCCTGCATATACAAAAATAAATGGATTTCTTGCCACACGTCAAAACCTGGAGTTCAGATTAGCCTCTGGTGCTACATTGATAGCTTACAACATTTTATCTAATGGGAATCACTGCAAGGACCTCTATTTTGTACTTTATATCCAAGCTTTCCAACAATAAAACTCCAGGTTGTATAGTAATGAACCATCTTTTGACAACAATAATTATAAAGTGTCAAAAATGTCGCCCTGCTTAATGGAATAATTACTAAAGTGAAGGAAACAATTTCCAAAAACAACAAAATGGTTAGTCCATATTTGTCATTCTTTGAGACATCACCTAATGCGCACACTCCAAATCAGGGATTTCGTCTCCACCCAATCTTCTTGCATTCATTATGTTTTTGAGATTGAAAACTCAAACCTTCAGCTCCTTTCTGTTATTTTATACATTGTTCAAAATATCTGTAAATGTATCTGCAAAATACTGTATAAATGCTACAGAAAAAAATGCAACATTTCACAAAACGTGCGATAGTCATAGAATTTACAGTGAAATAAAATGTAATAGGTTTTACAGAGTAAGACCTGAAATTTACCTGTTAAAATTAAATGAAAATACAGTTCATTGTCGTAAAATTAACAAATTGGTGAATTTTCTCTAAAAAAAATAGGCATGATTTTAAATGTTCTAAAATGTGAATTTTACTAAAAGAATTTTTGTAAAAACTTGACTCCAAGATGGAAAGTTGTGGAAAGTTTACAGCATAATCCCATAAAACTAAAAACTATGTATATTTGACAAACGTTTTGGCAATTACAGCTTACTGTAAAATTGACACTTTAATTTTTAAAATTACTGCTATCATTACAACGCGAACGTTTGTAATAGCCAGTACTAAGCTGTAAAAAACAACAACAACAAAATATGTTACATATTATAAGTATTAAAAAAATCTGTATTATTTACAGAACAATGTTGTGAAAAACGGTGCTACCCTATATTTTACTGTAAAGTTTTGGTAAGCACAGCTGCTGGGTTTTTAATGTAAAACTTGCATTTAATAGTGAATTACAATCACTATTATAACACAACTCTTTAAATAGACAGTTCTATGTTGCAATTTATTAAATAAAATTAACAGTAATTACTTTAAAATTAGACTGCTCTGAACTGTATTAAATATGATCACGAACTGTAAACTTACAATTTAAAACGTTAAATTGTACAGGTGTAAATTTGGGTTTATAGCAACAAAATTATGTTAGACAGTTACAATTATGTTAGACAGTACAGTCCTGTATAACCAATAATATATATTCAAGCGTATTTTTAACTCCAAAGTTCTTAAAGTAAAATTACGTGTTTCTTTTTGTTTTCTTTTGTACAGTGTATTCAGGTTGATGTACTGAATACACTCCAGTACATAAAGTGTCTCAGTTTTTTTGCAACCCGTTAGCCCTAAGGAAGAGAAGGCCTCAACTAAAATGTTATGGTACAGTTCTATCACAAGAACCCCAGAACATAATCCTCCTTCCACAATGATTGACATGATTTTGGCTTTGTAGGGAGCGTTTCTCCAAATCTTTCAGTCCTCTTGAATCTTTCAGATGTTTATTAGCCAGATTATTTTTGAGCAGTTGATTTATCATTTTTAGTTGTCTCAACTTGTTTCACTGCATTTTAAAAGGCTATAATCTCTGAATTATATTGTCATTAGTGTCTATAAATGTCGACTGAACTTGGAAATAAGCCTCCATTTAACATAAAAAAACTAATTATATATTTAACTAAATTAATGTCAACTCAACGTAAAGGTTTTATAGATTTTCAAACATTTAAACTGAAGATGTCATACCAATTTTAGCTAAAACAAAGGTTCAGTATGCTGAAAGGGGTAGAGGGAGGGGGAATGCTGTGTGGGTGTAATTCGTGCCATGCTCAACCACACATGAATACTTATTTGCAAAGGAATGTGTCCATGTCTTTGACTGCTTTGCATACATAAAGGTTCACCTGGCCTTCGGTTAAACAGTTAGATCAATGGGGCAGTCATACCTTCTATCACCTGATCTACTGTCAGATTATTCAATATCATTTTTAGCCTTTGAACAAATGTTTTTAAAATGCGGACAGTTCTGTGTTTGTTTGCTATCATTCGTTCTGTCATTTAACCCGTTCAGGCATCCTTCAATCCACGGTGACCTTTGACATTTAAAGGAATACTCTGATTGCTTATTCTTCATAAATCTATTTCAAGGCGACGTACACATGTATGCATTCTTATGAAAAAACTTAATGTATTTGACTTGTACCACCATGCTAATTATTAATAGTTATGGTGAACTTTTGACACACCAATTTAAAAAAAAAAATTAACTTTTCGAAGAAACAAACAATCAAGGTCCTCGTCACTGTTTCATGTTTTTTTAGGGATATTACATGAAAAATATCAATGATCCTGTGCTCGAGCCAAAGACATCCAAAGAACACTGAAGGAACTATAGAAAATTGCTGGGAATGTTGGGAAATTGTCCCTTGACTCAACATGGGGTCTTTGTCAAAATAAACCTCAAACAGAGAACCTCTTAAAAACGAAAAACTTTGATAATAAATAGGAAAAGGCAACAAAGATTTCTTCAACATGAAAATTGAGATTTCTTCATGCTAATCAATGTATCAACTTCCTAACAACCAAACTGTGTACCCTAGCAACCACACTTTTGGAACTCCATCTTCGCTTTTGTAAATGATGTTTTGCTATAGAAACAAATTTTATCTCAGCTTATGAAAATCAAAGAAATGGGGGTTGGTTTATGTTACTCACAAACAGAAGCCAGCCTCAACGTTTAGCCTTCTAGTTAAGTATTGATGCCTTAATGATTTTTTTTTTATCAGGACTGTGAGACAGGAATGAAGCGGGAAAGAGAGTGGGAGGAATGAGAAAGATCAGGGTTACATATCAAGCTCACCAATCTACTTTTTTACTTAATTAAAACATTGACTTTATATTTTTGGAATAAATGTATAGTATTTGAGTGAGTAAAGAGAAAAATAGTATAAAATGGTTTAATAAGTGCTTTAAATGTAGATTTTTTACGTTATTAGAGACTCATTATGATCTATTACATACATTAGAAAACACATTTTTTTTTCTCATTTGGAATCTTTTTAACTTCAAAATCTTTCAAGACAAAGGTTTTCTGAAAATACTCAACACCCATTGATGTAAAGCTACGCAGTTTTATTGCATTCAAGTCAAATTAAAGCCATGTTATTATAATTGTACATTCTACAGTGGCTATTGTTTAGAATATACTTATTTTCTTTCTTATTTTTCAAAAGTTATTATTATTGTACAAATGTCAAGCATGTGTGTAGTGTATATATCTGTGTACAACTTCACCTCTGACAACTGCTCTGTTGACGTCTACCTTCCACCTTGAATTTGACCTATATTTGTCTTTTTATTGGTCTTATTACTCTCCGGTAGTTCCGTTTATGGAATGTGTGTAAATCTACAGAGAGCTAATGTTCATGCTTAGGACACGAGGGAAGTCAAAAACATATAAAACATGATTAATATGCTCAAGTAATGATCTCTTAGTCATTCAGGTAACACCAAAAGGATACTGTAATGAATAAAAAGAAATCTATGAGTTCTTCTTTGTGTACTGTAAACAGGTAAGTCCGGTTGCCAGATTCTTTCCAGAGTTACGAAACTCATGTATGGTGATCTTTACCACAATGAATGAGGAAAGATAACCTTTAAAATGTATTTTGTTGTTTATGACACCAACTGACTCTACAAGCTTGGCCAGAGGGCAAAAACAGTTGATGAACAGTGAATTCATTTGGATTCCATTTGTGTGTGATCTATACAAACCACATTGGGTTTATCTGTAACACTGGCCACAACACAACTGGTCAGTCCTGTGACTACCATAACATTACGATATATACTCTAATGGACAAAGTCTAGCTGTTCTAGTCGGAGGATTCAGGTTCAATGCCAACTTTGGTAAACTTCAGCAAAGCACCAAATCCCCACTGCTGCAGAAATACCATATTCTGTCTGTAAAAATACCTTCATTTTACACTGAAAGTTATAATGCAGTTGCTAATCAAATTTTTTTTGCATCTAGTTATGAACGTCCAAAGATTTTATATCACTCACCCACCAGAGATATTGAATGTGATCCAGTTGCACCAGTAGCTGTTGGAAAGATACAAGTTTGTAATGAAGAGAGCTACGCTATGCTTAGGCCCGTCAAACCTCTGAACTTTACTTTTGCCAGTGAGGATTTTTATGCAGTCTTCTTCCTGGTACTTTGATTGGCTTATTTTCATGACAGGTGGGTAACTGTACATTTGCATACTGTAAAAAAGGCAGTGTTGTAATTCACTTTCACTATGAGCACACACACACATTATCAGTCACTCTCTTGCTCTCCCGCTCGCCCACACACTCACCCACATGCTTCAGCAATCCTGCCAGTTTAATCTATTGATGTTTAACACAACCTCAACCATCAAGTTTGTTTCTTTTGCCCAAGGAGCAAATAAAGAACATGGAATGTTAATAAGACCAAGGAATTACTCTTAAAACTTTTTTGCAGTGCATAAGCTTTTATTGCTACCAGTGTGTGTGCTAATCACACTTGCTGTTTGAATTAAGCAGGTATTAGGACCCAACTATTGTTTAATCTTGGTTTCAAAAAATAATATGTAGTTTAAAAAGTTGTTAGTTTTGAGATTAGGTGTTTTAAACAAATGTTACAAAAGTTATTTGTAAGGTAATTCAAATTAAATGTGAAAATGTTAGATTTTTTTCATTTTACAGACCCCAAATCAGTGCCATCTAGTGGTGAAAAGAAGGGATTACCCTTGGAAGTACAAGACCTGTGATATGGCTTGTGTTTTCAAAGTTCTGTTACAGAAAAAAGGCCTTGGAACAGTGTATAAGGTTTAGGAGAAGTTTGACATTGTCTTGACTTTGTCTTTGCTTTTTGGAGGATTAATGAAATTTTTTTTGTCTCACCACTTTTGATTGACTTACGAACAAGACTAAAGATGGTAGAATATTCAAGGCGCAACACTGATGATATGCACAATGCTTTAGGATTTTTTGGAGTTTTTATACTTGATTGTTGATTGTGATTGGAGGATGAATTGAGTGAATTCAGCTGAGTATCGTTATTCCAGGGGACTTTTGCAGGAACTGACAGGTAGTTCATTGAACATTTGGGGCTGTATTTCAACCAATAGAGTTAGAAATCTGGTCAGGATGAAAGGGGTCCTTAATATTGAGAAAAATAGGTAAAAACTTTTTATCATCAGGGAGACACATGATTGTTATTTTAAGTATTCCTTGTAAAAAATAACGAGAGGCACTGGAAACCATGGCAATCTCAACATCATTGAGTGTGTGTCTGGGTAAACATGACGAAAGACATGGGAAGGTCGATATTCTGAGAAGATGGTTATTCTGGTTAACTACAAGGAGTTCCTTCATTTCTTATTTATTTGTTTTATTTTACACTGTGAGCCGTTTAAATGACCCCATTGTTATTTCAAATCATTGTCTAGCCAGGTTTAGACGTAATACAAGTTGTTGAGGTTGAGTCATGACTATACGAACCATTGAGCTAAACACTGCCGTACGCATGCGCAGTAGATTTACTTAGTAAGCATTACAACTTACAAGTCCCGCGCCATTCTTAATATTTCACACGTGCCAGAGAAAGAGAGTAGGTCGTTTTATTATGGTCATTTAGACATACAAATGACAAATAGCGCTTGCAATATTACAGTTTTAAGTGGTTTTTATGTGCGTGAACACTGGCTACATATTGAAAGTAATTAGCAGCAAGCAAAAGCGATTGAATTTTGTCGAAAAGGGACTTCTTGCATGTGTAAACGAGAGTGTACGTGTTCAGGCTGGCTATTTGTCGAGCGTGACACGAGATGGGTCCAGTAATTAACTGTAATGTGTAATTACAGCAGTTTTAAAGGAGAATGTGGTGTTGCGATTAGCCATGACCGAGCCAATCAACATGCAATTCTACAGATGACCACGTGATGGCACTGTGAGCTCGCTTAAAAGACGCCCAGATGTAAGTTTTCTGACTGTTACAATTAAATTTTGCTTTTAATAATGTCTTTAATGTAGTATTTTTTATAATAATCTCTGTGTCGTTCATACCACAGTGTCTTAAAATCTTTTATATTATGAGAAACACTGATCTTATATGAATTACTTTAATTCAGATAATAACTGCATTTTAAGTCTGTTTCATTCTTGATTAGGCAGATTATATTTTTAAGGAAGAGCAAGGTCACACCATCTTTTACAATGCGTCCTGAGAAAAGCAGCTTCTGATGGGACGTGCAGTGCTGGAGACCTAGGCCTTTGGAGCAATGGTAAATACTGAGAGCCAAATGGATAAAGCATAGACACACACTGAGTGATTAGAGAATGTGGAATGTCCATGAAAACAAAAAAGTAAACAAATTAAGAGAACACTAGACCCTGAGACGAGAGAAACTAAGGTAATTATTGAACAGGTGATATAGAGTTAATCAATTACCACACCGAGTTCAGAAATCTTGAGCTAAACAGGATTTCGAGCTAAGTTTAACAAATATAGCAGGCCGTAACAGTAAAAACATTCAAAATTCTATTCTACAAAGATGTCAAAGAATAAAATCTTTAGTCTAGGATAAATCACACATAGTGGCAATTAGCTACCTATACCTTACTTTCACATTTGTATATCTAAACATAGGAGAACTTAATATTTAGTGTTTGACTTAATATATACATTTTGCCCTTGTGTTCTTAAGATCACAAAACGGTTTTGGCCTTCCTAGAAAGTGGTTTTAATCCATCATACCAGTCTGAGCCCAACCTGATCCTGGTATTTAATATGTGAGACACGGAAAGCAGAATAAAGCATTGGCTTCCAAGTCTTCTTTTAATTTTAAAAGCTGGAGTACATTTTATTCCTCTACAGTTTGAATTCTGAGTTACAAATATCGGGATGATCCTCTCCAAGCTCCTCTAAATCAAGTTTCTCCTTAGATGTGCTTAAATTAAGCGATTTAATAGAAAAGTTTTGAGCATTTTCTCTATTTCTCCCACACAAATTAACCTCTGACTTGTAATAGCTCTAGCTGTGATGTAGTATGTCAACAAAAAGGCTGCTAGTATGTTAATCCAGGCAGCTATGTTAAACTTCTTCACGTTTAGGTCAAGGAGGCACCCTAGTCGCCTCTATAGTCGCCACTGATAGCCAGACACATTTACGCTTTACATTTTTATTTGGAGATGGCCTAATTCCTCTCTGGAGTCACCCATACTTAGATCTACAGGCTTTTGCGACAATTATAGCTCTCTTTTGTGTTCAGGAAAGGGATTCGGCGAACAAATGAATAGTGAAAGATTCATTCAGACACAACAGAATGCTGCACTTGAGCTCAACAGAGAGCAGCTGGCAAACCAAGGGCATAACTAGAAAAATACAAACAAATAAAACAAGCGCAGTCATGCAATTACACCAGCAAAAGCATCTCTTCGAGGAACATAATGGAGATCATGGCTTCGTCTCAATGCTATAGTTGCACAGGTACTTTGCTTTTGAAACAACCATTAACTACTTTGCAGTCTCAACCCACATATTTTAATATTATGAATTATTTCAGATAGGTTTACTTTGGAAAAAACATAGTGTGCTTTCCAGGAGGGAGACCAAAAAACACGGGGATGGAGCGACACTGACAAAAAGAAAGAGAGATCACGGCGGCCATTAGCATTCCTGCTGCCGTTTGTTTGACTAATTACCACAGGGTGATGTGACGTGTTGCTGCTGGGCTTATTAATGGGATTCCTGCTGTTTAATGAACATGCCACACTCCCTTTGTCCAAGCAGAGCAGATGCTGATGAGTAAAATCACACAGCACTGCTTTTTATCGGTGTGCTTGAGATATTTCCCAAACAAAACGGGAAATAACATCTTGCTTAATAGTTTTTAAACTGCTACCATTCAACCATACAGCATTATCTAATAAAATTAAAGAAAAATTTTAGCCAACGTTGAGAATATTTTGATATTTTTGTATATTTTCCCAAGTATTGTTGAACAGAAAGATCAAAAATAGTCAACATAACAGTTTATTTGCAGGGCAAATAGAAATAACTGTGCATAACCAAGAATAAAAAAAACACACAAACAAAAAAACTACTGGTGAAAATTATTAGTCATCTAATGTTTTTCTTGATAACGTTTTCTGTCGTTTTATGTCTTCACATTTCTTCAATTGACATGCTTTGCGTCGTTTTCATACTGGACTACGTAATATCGACCCAAACCAAGTTTTATTGCAAACTGTTCGAGGCTGTCCTTCAGAATATTAGTATGGCCTTCATGTTTCCTGATGAGATTCCCAGCACCAAATACACTGAAACATCCCCATAGCATCAGACTCCCACCACCATGTTTCACTGTGGGAATGGTGTTTTTTGGCTGAAGACCTCTCCCTTTTTTTCACAAAAATAAGCAACATCACTATGTGTATTACATAATCAGCCTTTGTCGAAACCTAAAACTTAATTTAATTCAGCGCTACAAATTATATACCCGGAAGCAAAACTATTATTGAGTAACCGTGCAATAACATTTGGTATTTAACTGTTAATTAAACTGTACATCTTTATAAACTTCCTAACAGACGTTTAGACTTAAAAAAAAAAAAACTTTTATTGTTGTAGGCACAAAAGTTGTACCTTATAAAATAGTTAGGGCCTGTTTTGGGCTTCAACAGTGTTTTGACATTTTTTCTTTTGAACTTTTAGTAAATGTATCTTCATGTTGCAGTAAGGTCTCACTTTGAAAAGTCTCGAAAGGGTATCACATTTAACCCTAGGATTCCTCAATATACCCTGTAAAATTAAAGGTTTTTCTGCTTTATTTAATAATTTCATACATATACTCGATACGATACACTCTGCTCATGATACGCTACATACATCCATATTATGTCTACCATACGATGTGCACCATTGGTTTACAACACTATTTCTAACCAACTGTTTATATAACAAACCATTATTGGAGAAATTTTTTTTTTTAAAAGGTCTAGTTTGATTTGTATGAGAGCATGTTTACCATTCATCCACTAGGGGGCATTGATAATGATTGCATTGACATCTTTTACTCTAAGTGATGGAAAGACATTTTATTTTTTCTCATTTAAATTGTGAGTAAAGGATAATTTTCCCCTAGTAGATACTGCATAAAAAATAAATACAAGATACAGAAGTTTCAGAAGTGACTAGAATCACAATCACACCAATAATCAGATACACTTCAGCTCCTAGATGATATCTTTCAGTAGCTCCATGATGAGCATTGTGACAGTTTTGTATCATGATATATTGTGCCACAATATTTTGTTACACCCCAAAATCATTTATTCAGAATTGTTGAGCACAAACAATAATCCCCCTACATTGGCTTTGAAACCACTAGAGTCAGATTTTGCCCTCTGTGTGAGGGTCTATATTTATGCAATCAAAAACTGAAATGATCACACATGCTGAAAACTATCATCATAATACACAATGAAAGAGAAAGACATTGCATCCCATCGTGCATGCTCCTGCTTCTCTAGGCTATTCTTATGGCATAATGAAGCTGAAATGATGATGAGGCTCAAATGGTGGCCGTCTAAATAAAAATTACAGTGCAATCATGACATTTTCTTACAATGAAGCATCAGATGCAGCTTTTAAGTTTGATTTATGGCTGATTAGATTTATCTTCAGTTCTTACATTGGTGCACTGTTCGCTCCTACCTTGCAACAGCAGGGATCTACTTCAGACAATTTGGGGTGAAGGATATTTTCTGGACAAGGGCCCCTCACAGTTTTTCGCTTCTCTTTCAGGTTGATGTCCACTGGAACTGAATGATCTAGAAAAAAAGACTTCAACACTTCATGGCAGAGGACTTTGTAAATGTCGCACAGGTACAAAATATTGTTTGTTATTTGACTAAAGCTAGAAAAGCATGATGGAGTATATGCGTAGAACGTGTGACTAAACATTGTTTATTTTCCTTATAAAGATAATTTGGTACAAAATTATTAATTTCTATTTACTGGTTTCCAATCTTCAAATTCAGCAAATTCTAATTTATGTTTTGCTTTTGTGCATGACTTGGTGTTCGGGAAACTCAATTTTTAGACATTGTAATGGTAAGTTTATCCAGGTCAAGAATTAAATTGGTTTATTTATTTAAGCCCTTATCCCTTTGTTTGCCAAAATGAGCATCGGAGAGGCAACCATTTGAAAGTCATAGGAGACATTTTACAGTTTGCACCTGTGGTCTGAGTGTGGGAAAATACTCATTTTAAACATAGTTTTAATAAAACCTTCTTTTATAAACACATTGAATTTGTTTGTATCCCTTGATCACCCAGAATAGGTGATCTCCATCTGACAGAGCACCCCAGGGGTGTAAACATTTGATGTATACATGAGTCTTAAAAAAGACATTTTAGGTGTTTAGGTTTTCAAGGTTACAGTTGTTGGGGATTTTTTTTATTTCTTTGCCAATTTTGAGAAAATATGAATGAAAAGCAATTTTTTCACTCATGTTTAGTAGTTGGCTGAAGCCATTTATTTATTTATTATCTTTCCAAATGACCTTTCCAAGTTTACACACCATAATTTTGGTCTGATCACCTGCACAAAAACTGGGTTTGAGTGGCTGGTAAAGGTACCCAAGGTCCACTTGTTATTGGTCACACATGAGGATAAAGTGAAGGTTCTGGAGTGGCCATCTCAGTCTCTTGATGTCTATACCATTGAACCACTCTGGGGAACTCAAACCTTCAATGGAAGACTGACTAAGAAAGGCGCAGGATTTTTGCTGAAAAGAATGGGCTGTTTTACCAACAGAGAAGATAAAGAACCTCATTAACTAATACCTCAAGAGACTTCATTCATGTTACAAGGGGAATAAAAAATACTAAACATTAATCCGGGTCATTTGGAAAGTCATTAAGATTGAAAAAATAATTATATTTTCTGAAAAATGGCCAAGGAATCAAACATTTTGCCAGAGTGTGTAAACTGTATAATCACATGTTCTGGTGATGACAACCCCATCCTTTAGACAAGACTTGAAATCAGTACTAGCAGATTGTTTAAGTTCAGAAACGGACACTCTATTACGGATTTTCATTGAATCCAAGTTGACAGATTGGTTAAAAGGTAAACAACGCAGATTCATTCAATCTGTTTCAAGCTGAAAAAGTCAACAGTAGTTTAAACAACCTCTCATTTCCACTAAGATATGCTGAAGAGCATCTCTGATAATGGTTCTGCACAATAACCAGGTCTCAATTCAAAACCGCACTAAAAGATTGTGTTTGGAATGGAAAATTCACACCATGGATTTTCTGCAAAACCACGCAAACGATCACCTCTACCTTCAACAGACTATTTGCAGGAACATGCAGAATAGACAATAAAAATATAATGAAACAATCCAGTAAATGGGGGTTGTGTTTGTTCCAGGAAATGCTTGCAGGGATATTGCAATGAATTGTCAAACACTTCCCCTTGTTATCCTCAATCAGGATATAAAACAGTGCTGTGTTTGGGAAGAGTGCACTTAAACTAGCGTTTCTCTCAGCTGGTGGTCAACAGTCGCTTTGAGGGAAGGGAAAAACGACGAGCTGCAGTGTTCCTAATTCTTCTCTTCTTTCGACCCCCCCACTCCTACACACACATATCTATTTCTCACTTCATTAGGGGTGAAGTGTAAACTGCATTTTTGCAGCTAATCAAGCAGAGATGAGGAGAGGCGCTGAGGTGAGACAGCAGATATTACCACCGCTGGCTTCCCAGCATCCCTCCCTCGCTCATTCAACAGAACTGCTTTGCATTCACGGCGCAGAATCTAGCAGAAGAAGCTCTAGTCATGTTATGAGTAAGGCCCTTCTCTCGCTCTCTCTCTCCAACAGTCAGATTGAATCGGAAGGAAATTGGCAATAAAGAGTCTACAAGCTTGGGTTGAGCTGAGAAACCTCTTCATATCAAGAACTATTACGAACTGTATAGGGCCCTGGCATGGACTGAAGGTTATTTTAAAGACTAAAAGAACAAAGTTCGTGTAAAAGTCCTTGACATTTATCTATATTGAGCACAAAAAAACAGGCAAAACTTTATTTTTTAGTTTTTTCAACCTAATGATTTTCAGAATCCGAGCCAGCGCATATTTACTTGCAGCTACAGTGTAATGTGTTGTACACTCGACTGGAAACACTCCAGAAATGTTAAAATCATGATATAATTTGTTTACTTAAGCCGGCAAATTGAGTGTCGTGCCTATTGTCGAAGTGCTGTCATACTTTGTACAGTCGTACTTAATGGGTTCTCATTAGAACCGGGCGATAAATCGATTGTATCGATTAACTCAACTCTGTGGTGTACAACGATGAGCTTGAATGAAAATCGATTTTATCTTTAATGTAGCGAGTAAACACTGCCCCATTTCTGTACAAAGTGTGCTCGCCATGTTAGGTTCCGTAAGGGTGCGCTTTCTGTATAATTTCCGCGGCTCACCTTCTACCCCTCGCATTTGTCAAATATTAAGATATAAACGCCACCGAGCGGCAGCAGGCGTTTTAACAGAGCGACTCGACATCTTGCTCTCCACATGGATTACGAATTGATGTCACACTGTAACACGTTTACTTTCCCTCACGAACATTGATCGTTTGTTTACCATGAAATTACAAATAAAGTATTATAATAATAAACCATTTATGTTTTAACATTAATACAACCATTCTGCAGTGTCTTCCCCATTAAGTGACAGCTGTCCATTCATTATTATTTAAGTATTTTGTGTTTCAATTTAATTTAAAACAATAACAATTAGACCAAAATGTATGATTGAATTATATTACAAAGCTATTATTTTTAATAATATCATAATTCTCAAAGTTATAGTGTGTTTTGAACATTTCCTTTCTGTGGATTGATTGTAAATAGGGATGAAAAAAAGCCATATCGCCCAGCTCTAGTACTCATGCACTATTGTTCTCTTCTTGTAAGTTTGTGTTATCGGTTGTCTTCTGTGACCTTTGTCCATCTGTTGTTGTGGTGGCATTTCCAGGTCCCGAAACATGACGGGTTGTTTCATTAACATGTTTCGGGAGAAATTATTTAGTGCCGCCCATCAATTATCCTGTTTCCCCACGTGTTCTATCACATTTCAAAAATAAAATGTTCAGTAGGTCAAATAAAGATTGTAAAGGCCTCAACACACAGATTGGAATTGAGTTCACACAAATCTTCGGGTGGTTGCTCAGCGGGGTGTGCTTCGTTTAGGTCGAGGAAATATTAATGCAATGGCGCTCCCTGCCTGAAGATGGAGTTTAAAGTACAACAGATGCACAAACAGGAAAGAATAAGTGGATAACAGAGAAAAAGTCAAAGAACACATAGAAAATAATGACATTTAGCAGTTTATTCCTCCTTGGCTGATCACAAGGAGCTGTTTGACAAAAATGTGGACAAAAGAGAGATTTGGTGGCGCAATATTTCTTTCATGTTTCCTGTATGAAGTCTCTATGAAAATGTGAGATGAGCGCCACCGAGCGGCTCTTTTACATCTTTTTCACGTCATCAAGTCAGCGTTCCATGGTTGTTCTCCTTGAAAAGACATGAATCCGATATGACAATGCAAAACGATGTTTCTATTCCCGTGGTTTTCCTTAAGGCACATTGTTCCATGAAACTTCATATTGAAAATTTGGTTTGTATGGGTTTTAACTTTAAAAACGTACAACAGATGACTCCAGAGGTCAGCTCTAGTGGTATAGTGGTTAACCAAGCCCTCTCACCTTCTCCCGTATCTGTATCGATGAAGGCCAAAAGAACAAGGGAACAAATGAATGTTACAAATATACGCTTTTTATCTCAGTACTGGAGTTGATTTGATGGGTCATCCATGAACATGTACGGTACATTGATATTTTGTAGAGTTTGATCCCCAAACCAGATTTTGCTGTGTAGTGGAAATTCACACATGACCAGTTCAAGCTGTGTTTGGAAACTGGTTTTAAGTGGTCCACCACAGTTTTTTTTCGCTGGCTTTTACATTAGGGCTGTTAGGTGCTCACAGCGTTTTACCCAATTTGAGCTGGAGATGGACCTTGATCACCAATCTGGGATTGGGAAAGTGGAAATATGCATTTTTGCTTGCTGACATCTTAGTGACAGATTTTATCGAAGTTTCAGATAAAGCTAAAATTTACAAATGACCTTGATGTTTTCAAATAGTTCATTTTCCGATGTAAGAACACTGAGTGGCTTTTCATCTTCAAAAAATGAAACTTGAAGGCGGCTCTCTGGGCTCTCAGGCTTTGTTTATGCGATAGTGCACTTTGATCACGCTGCTTTGTTTGGGTTGATTGCGCTGGTGAGGGCAGATCCCACAGAGATGTTTCTGCTTCATGGGGGTAAAGGAGAAAAGACATGGAGCTGGACTGACCGGATAACAGAAACAAATTAATTGTCTGGGTTCTGCTGGCTGTGGGGGTTTTGAGGATCAGAGCTGAAGAGAAAAGTTAATTTCAATACTGAGGTGGACCAAACACCCTGTGGCGCTGTAAACAATGGTTTTCCTACCCCCCCCCCTCCCTCCCTTTTGTGTTTTTATGTCTTTGTACACACTCTCTCATTTCCTTGTCTATTACATGTTTATTGGAGCCTTCTTCATCCTTTTGCTTTAGTGTCACTTCAACCCTGCCTTTGATTCAGCTAACAAAATAGTGCTTCATGAAAAGTGTCAAGTTTGAATTGGAGAAACATGGGAGACACACAAATGGGCTGATGAAATTATAAAAAAAGCAAGTCTGATTACTTTTTGTGGTGTTAGTTTGGATGGTTTTGCGTAAAGGTTGATAAAAATACAAAAAAATCAAAACTCATTACCCCTTAGGTGCGTGTGCCAATCACAAGTAGGAATGACGCAACACTGCTATGGTTTAATTTTGATTTCATATATGATGTGTAGGTTTCTAAAAGGTTATTTGTTTTGAGATTTTTGGTTTTAAAGGAACATGGTAATGAGTAAGGTTATTCAAATTAAAATGTGAGAAAATGCATCTTTCAGTTTCATTTTACAGACCACAAATAAGTGCCGACAGTGCCATCTAGTGATGAGATGAAGGGATAACCATTGAAAGTACAAGACCTGTGACATGGCAAAAGTTTTTCAAAGTGCTGGCACAAAAAAAAGCACAATGGCACAAAACGTCTAGAATGTTTAGGAAAAGTGTGCCTGTTTTTTTGGAAATGTGCAACATGTTTCATATTGTTTTGACCATATCTTTGCTTTATTTAGGGCATTCATGATTTTTATGCTGTCTCAACACTTTTTATTTTTGTTATAAAACATAAAAACAGTTTGTTGTCATTTTTGGAGATAAAAATTTACTATTTGTTTTTTTTTGTGGAATTTCTGTGCGATTTCATGAAAAAAAGTAAAAAAAAAGAATGTTGTACTAATGATATTAAACATTGCCACAAAAAAATGAGAGATTTTTATTAGACCATAAAACCAGTGACATTATATTATGAACTGCTTTATTTTCTATTAATTTGTGCCTTCCAATAGGCCTCTAATAAACGCTGTTTTTTTTAAATATTAAACAACAATATTCTGAGTTTTTAAAACATATACTGACACTCAAACGACAAAAGGGAAACGCATTTTAAGACCTTGAGGTTGATCAACTCTTCACCCCTACAATGTCTGCTTCCTGCTTCTATATTTTACCACCTCGCTTCTCGGCTTGTCTCTCCATATCAAATCTTTTCTGTGGCCACAGGCTGAAATAGGTTCAGATGGTTTAAATGCTTCATTATCTTTTATTTCAACTGAGATTAGAGCCAGCCTGCGGTGGAAAGCTCTGCCTGTCTGGTCTGTTCTGCACAGCTTCATTAAAGTCAGCCTCTTTCCCCCATAAAATATACAAAATGCCCAGAGAGGTGCAACCAGCAGAGATCAACCCCCCCTTAGTTGCCCGACCGCAATAAAGTTATAATGGAAATGACTGACAGAGTGATCTCTGCAATCGTGCACCTGGTTAAATATGGATTTAAAATTCACTTTTTCTCATTAATGTTCCAGGAAGTTTTTGGTTTTCAGTAAATAACTTCTAAAACGCTTAGATTTTTGCTTTAGGCCAAAAAAATCCTTTAGTGACAATTTATTTTCTGACAATTTGAAAATAAAGGACAGGAAGTTAATTCTTTTTTGGTAAACCTCAAAGATTGAGAATGAGAAATATATCCTTAAAACATCAACTACTTCTTTAGGACAATTTTTCTTTTTAAGCGAGAAATATATACAGAACAAAAATGTAAAGTCTACTATTTAGCTTTATCTATGAACAAAATGCAGTGAATTGACTTAAGACAAATCTCAGTTAAATCAATTTTGGTGTGACCACCATTTGCCAATTCTGGCCAGATGTCTCCGGACAGTAGATGGGTCCCACTGGTTTCCTTGGCCCACCACTGCATCTACAATCCTCAATGTTGCCCACTTTTTGATCTTTGGAAATAAAAGACGAGGAAATGAGGAACAGATCAACTTGATTAATGTGGAGACGGAAAAAGCTGAGTCATTATTTCCCAATCAATTTACACCATGACATCTGTTGCAAACAAGTGACTTTTTGAATATGGATGTTCCAGTTCTTCTGGGATGTCAGTGCACTTCTCCACCTGTTTGCCTAAAATAATGAGTCTTCAAATCAGCAGGAAATAAACAGAGACTCTCTGCACCTGTGAAACAATTGCGCATTGCTTTCACTGCATGAAACATATACACCATCCAGATTCAATATCCCGAACAAACCATTTCACAAAAACATGTTGTCTGATTGCAAATGTAGGATATCGGTCATTTTGTTTTGGTCTGTTTCATTTGTCCAAGCATTTATTCACTTGAAAGAACATCACTCTCAAAACTTTCTAAAACAAATGCAATTTCTAAGACGTCACGTGCTTGTTGCACTGTAAAAAAATGCAATGTGATTTACTTAAAAAAAGTTTTCACATTAGTTTTAAATGAATTCCCAAGTAAAAACTTAACACAAAAAACTGTGGCTTTAATTGGAAAAGTTCAAGTAAAGTTTACTTGGAATTTTCCAGTAAATCTTACTGACTTTTTAAATATTTTCTTAAAATTAAAATGATGCATTTTTATTGTACTCAGTAATTCTAGATCTTTCATTTAAAAGCTTTGAGTAACCTATAGTTGAAATATATTTTTATTATTATTTGAAGGTGGCAACATTTAGTTTTATTATTAGAATATTTCTAATTACTAATATAAAGCATATAGATGCTAACAATGGTTCTTTAGAACAAGTGGTTCTTCCAGTAAGCAATGACTTGTGCTTCAGGCTTAATTAAACAAGACAAACTGGGAGAACTCTACCCAGTGAATCAACAAGACTGTTAGTCACTTATAATGATAATGTCCCGATGACGTCACTGCGTGCTAATGTCTTAGGCTAAGTTACGCCAGATGTTAAAACTCATTTTCACAATAACCGTCTGTTAAGATTAAGTTCATATATCAAACTTAAGACTCTTATTTCACCCAAATAAGATAGAAAACAAAGCTAGGATTAAATTTTAACATATATTTTAACAAAAGCCTGTTTACAATGCTAGCAAGAATGCTGTTTGCATCCATGACACAGTCAAAAAAAGACAAACCTGGACTGCAGACAGCAGTTTTCTGCAAATATACATCAATTAATTAAAATAATAGTCATAATATGAGCTTATCGAGGTGAAATTCACATCAGCAGTCATGAAATCTCTCTTCCTTTCCTTGTGAGCGAGGCAGGCAATGACGCAAGCGCATCAATATTGTACATGAACCAAGTAAATTTCACAAAATTGATTATTTTTCGGTGTGACTTGATTGGATGACAAAAACTAAGTAATATTATTTAGCGTATTGCATTTAAATTTATTTTTGGTACAATACATTACAAAGAAAATGTAAGCAAGGTGCTGAATTGTGGATGCCCCTTTTAAGTATAAACACATATTACTATTTTTTCGTAAAACTTAATTGAAGCGATATGTGCTAAGTCCAAAAACTAGCGTTTACTAGTCGCTCGATGAAGGTGAAGCTGGATTTTTACAATACTGAAGAAACCTTTGTAGTTTTATGTTGTAGATTACGATAGATTCGTTCTTCATATACTGTCTTCAATCTCCTAAAGGCCTTTACTCATCGGTCTAGAGTTTTGTGCGACAACGTTCCATTTAAATGGAGAAACCCTACTGCAAAAACATATCCTACAAAAATAAATAGTACATCAAAACTTAAATTGGCCTACTTTTTAAATTATGTATGCTTGGCCCATATGTCTATTAGGGGTGTAACGGTTCACGGGGATGTATTGAACCGTTTCGGTACGGCCTGTTCGGTTCGGTACACTTGCGAACCGTTTCGGTATTTTTTTAAATTAAATAATGTAAATTTATTATTAGCGCGATATTAAGCGCAGCGGAACAATGTTCCTAGGCGAGTTTCTGCACGGACGCTATTGAGTGACGCACAGTAGAGCTGTACGAGTAGCTAGCTGTGAGAAATGGCATCATGGCAACAGCGAAAGAGAAGCCAGAGCTTGAAGACCCTCCCACCTCACTACGGTCTCCTGTTTGGGAACACTTTGGCTTCTCTGTTAAAATACATAACGGGGATAGACGAGTGGATAAATGTAAAGTTGTATGCCGACATTGTTCCACGGAGATCGGGCAGGCAACACATCAACATTTTCTACTGCTGGAGATATTGTCACTGCAACCAGATCTGTGCTCTCTTCAGAAAATGTTCGATAGGTTAATCTTTTTAGCCTAAAACTTAAAAAGTTAGTTTTGTTGATATACAAGCTGAAGCTATTGCTAGTGTTAAAAGTTTTCAGGTCCTAACTAGTTGCAGTATTTCATTTTTTATTTAAAAAAATGTGTTTTTCTTTATAAAGAGTGCAATTTATTTAAAATATCACCCAAATGTGTCACTTTTATTTATTTTATGCAATAATTCTATTATGTATTGGCAGCTTTTCAAAATAAAGATTTTGAAGGCTCTTATTGTTTTGTACCGAAAATGAACCGAACCGAGCTCTCCAAGACACTGTACCGAACCAAATACGATTTTAGCTTACCGTTACACCCCTAATGTCTATTGATGGGATAATAATTTTTGGAACAGGGGGTGAGTGGTATGGGCTCAGAAGGCAGGTTTGAGTTTCTAGCACTTGGGGCTAGACTGTCCTGCACAACTATGCCATGCTATATTTGAATACATTTAACTTCATTCATGCTCCCTTCTGGGGTCGAGGGGGTCTGCGGGTCTCCAGCTTACTTCGGGCTAGAGGCAGGGGTACACCAAGGACAGGTCGCAACCTTCTAATTGAAAGGTCACCAGAGAATTTTTGTTAAATTAAAATTGTTTAATAAAAAGTAATGCGTTTCCACAAAACAGTACTGTGAACCTCCAGGTTTAAAGTGTAGAGACAGAGTGGAGTTTTGAGAACATTCCATCTTCCATTTCAGGACTGGAGGCTGTGAAATCTGCTCTCTAATGGGAGAATATGAAAAGGGGATGGGTAGAGGTGTTTTTTTGTGGGTCAACAGTTATTAATGTTATTCACATTATCAGCAATCAACAGGACTTATTTTGGGACTGTGGGAGGGAACTGAAGTACCCGTAGGAAACCTAAGAGAACAAACAACTCTGCTCTGAAGGGTGTCATAGATATGTCCTTACCAAAAGCCTCCATGTCGCCTAATCTTTACAGATATAGCGGCTTGTTGAACCTGTTTGGCCATAGACACTTCCAAGACAAATTCCATTTACTGTATATACATTTATGCAATTGAAAACATTAGAAGAATCCATTATTATTACTGTTGTAGGCTTTCAGAATCAGGGTACACACTGTACCATCTGGAATTTGCTGGAGGGAGGCTATGAAAAATGAAGTTTTCTCTTCGTGTGCATGCTGGGATATCCAGCTGTCTGTCAATGCCACATCCTCACTGTGATTAATGTCCGTGTGCGGTGGGGAAAAGCAGTACGGAAGCCACTATGTCTTTGTCTCCGAAGCCACACGACTGCACATCACCAGGGCTGTTTGTACATTCTGTATCCTGCACAGATTCCCAGACAAAGAACATTGAATGATGACTTTCTGAACTAGATCCTTTCACAAGAGGAAATTACTCTGAGCTAGAATCATGGCATAATTATGACCTTTTGGAGAAAGCGTAAGTCATTAAAAGTTGTAGCAAATGTACCTGAAATGGGACTTAGATCTTGGAATGGAAAGGACTCTGAGGTTGTTGCTCTATTGTGTGTTTTTGTGTCTTCTATAGTTTCACAATACACAGCACTATGAATATGGAACATTTTGCAGAGCTGGTGAATCGTTTTTCTTATTGAGTCTGTTCAGCAGTGTAGATAAAAGCATCTCCTTTGTGTAGTTCAATAAGGAGGAGTCTGAAATTACAGATTATCTGCCTCTTTTATAACCATACCCTTTAAACCAAGCATTTATTCAACAAATTTACATCTATGCTTTACCAAATTCATTTCAGGAAAATACACCTTAAACATCTAAATTGCCATTTTTTTTAGAAGAAGTGTAATTGGGCAAATAAAAGAGAGACACAATGCGTAGCTCTTTAAAAGCAAGGTGTTTCCACAGCTAAAACATTTTGCTAGCCAAAACTAAATAATGCAGATTGATTAATAATACTTATGATTAAAAGTTTCTGGTTCACTTTGACCACTTCATTGTAGCAAATGATCAAGTTATATTTAGATTCATGGTTAATTAAACAATGCGAAGGTTCTTGTAAACTCCACTCCCATTATCTTGATGCCATGTTAAGGTTTTTTAAGGCTAGATGATGATTCCTTGACTAAAGAACATCAAAATTAAAAGCTGATCTCCGTTTCATGGGAAAATGAATAATTCATTTGTTTTTATCTTTAAAATAAAAATTGGTCCAAAATTACAAACATATCAAATTAGTTCCTCACAGTACCTTGAAGCTCTTTGATGTTTCAAAACCTTCCTTGATGTACTTTTGTGATGTTTATATTGTTAGAAGCAGTTGCTTTTAATCAAATGGCTGTTGCTAAGGCTGTTTGTGGTTGCCAAGACACATCCTTTTTCGCTTTATCCAGCAAAATGTCACAACGAGGTTTTGAACATGTTGGTCTGCAGTTGCTTGGATTTCTGGTTGGTCGCTTGGATATGTCTTCTGGATATTTCTAAATTGTATGTTTTAATGTTTTTGTAATTAAGAAGATTAGCTAGCAAAATGATTTATTTAAACTTCATGGTACAACTGAGCTTATGTGGTGGTATGTACAGTTAACGGGCAATTCAAATCACAAAACAAAGGCACTCAAACAAATAGATTAATTATATAGTCTTTATGGAATTCTGGAAGTCGCTGAGAATGCTGGGAAATTTTCCATTGACTTAACATGGGGTCAAACTTTGTAAAGCTGTAACTCAAACAGAGAAACTCATAGAAACTGACCACATTTGTGGAGGTTACCAGTCTGTGCAAGAACATTCCAACCACTGTGAAAAAGTATTTCAATCCTATGCTCCAGAAGTTGTTAAGATATGAAAATATCTTAAAGATGAAACATCGTAGAGGAATGAGTGTTTGTTAATTTTCATTATAGTAACAAATTATTATATCACTAAGCGCTCCCTTGTAACTACATTGGAACTCAGCTTTGGTAAACGATATGCATAGTAATCAATTTGTCAGCTAAGGAAAATCATAGAGATATGGAGGTTGTTTCAGATCACTCATTTTGGCATGTGGAACTTTGTATGTTGTCACTTCTCCTTAACAACATTTACCTTGGCAACCACCCCATTTTGCCTTTAATATGCACTTTTACAAGTTTTACTGACATTTTGGTTTATAGCACAAAAGACTCTCTTTTGGATAATCAGAAATATTTTTCCTGGTGGAGCGGCCATATTGTTTGTAATCTTAGTTTCCACTAGGAGTCAGACCTGGCTTCATGTATCTTGCCCGATAAATTTAATCATAAGTATTCCTTTTTAAACACCAATTATTTACTTGTACAACTGTAAAACGATTACTTTGGAAATGATTACATAGGTAGGGTTCACTCAGTTAAACGAGTAATCATGGCAACGACGGCATCACCCTACAAATATGGTGGGCACGATGATGTCACTCCTCTCACTCTGTTGTCTGTGATCCACACTTTAGATTTCATTAAGGCCTAGTGCATATTTTATCAATCCTCACTTAACTTTTGCATTCTTTGCCTTGTACATTTTACAGCACTTGGGTTAAACTTAAAACGGTTGGAGTTAATCCACTTTACTTCTTCTTTAATTTTAGGATTGTTTGATTTGATGAGGAGTATAATGCTCTGTGATAGACTGGCGACCTGTCCAGGCTTTTCACCCAAAGTGTGCTGGAGGTAGAGCCCTGTGACTCTGAAAAGTAAGAAGTGACTAAAGAACATGAATGAATTAATAAATTCTGATTATCTTTGATTATACATAATGAAGCTGGAAGTCTAAGATCTAATTTCTGAAAGCTTGCTTCTGATACCTTGATCACATAGACCCGAGATTCTAACCCCAGAATGTCGTGGACCATTATAACACTATTCTATTAAACTAAAGGCAAAATACACATAATAACCCTTCCCTCAAAAGATTTAACCTAATTTAAAAAAAGTAAAAACAAACAATATTCTGTTGGACTGAATGTTTAATCTTTGAGTTGAAATGCTTTCCAATAGTTATGTAATTTGGCACAATTGCTTGTGTTTACCTTTATGTGTTTGGATAAACTTAAACAAAACCCGGCTAGCTTTAGGAACTCTTGAAAATGAACTTGCTATGAACTGGTGCAGTCATTTCATGCCATATCAAGAAACTGAGCGATTGTAGATGTCCTAATGTTCCTGCAAATTGACCCAGGTTCATGAATGGAATGAAAGCCTCTTTTTTTCCCCCTCATCTCTCCGTGGCATGAAAGCATTTGCATATGCAAACAGCATTCGTATCAGCTGTGTAATCTAACAGCATGCTCACACTGAGTCAGAATTCAGCGTTTGATGTTTCAGTGTTCTGCTTTACCACTGACAATTTAATGGTACTATAGACTTTTACCAGCCACCCTGATACGTGTTCGGGTTGCCGTGGAGATTGTTCTATCATCTTAGAGATGAAGTTATCACCGTGGTGATGGTGCTATCTACGGTGCCCATCTCTCTTGGTGGCCCAATCAAATGAGGAATATGTGCTTGATAGAGCTTTGTGAGATTAGGCCTTCAACGATAGAAGGGTGGTGAAATGAGAGAGAGAGAGAGAGAGAGAGAGAGAGGGAGGGAGGGAGGGAGAGAGGGAGGGAGTCTGATTCACGCGCACACATACATTAATAAATTAGTGCTGTCAATCGATTAAAAAATTAACTGATTTATCGAAATTAAAAGACTGAATTTTTTTGGGACGTAAAATGAAAATAGTTAATGTAAACTCAAGACAAAGAAACTAAGTAAATTCAAAATCTGATTGGTTATTGAACATTTTGTTTAATGTTTGTTAAACATTCCTGCAATAAACCATGAATACCCTCCTAATTGAACCTTCAATTGTTGGCTTGAAAGCTGTATTTCTTATAGTTTATTGATCATTAAAACAAGTATTATAAACGCAAAAGGAAACCCTTGTATGGAAAACCTGAATAACATAAGACTTCAACAAAGGAGGAGGAATACACTAAAGTTCAAGTTCATTTCAAGTTCAAGTTCGTTTAATTTATATAGCGCTTTTCACAACAGACATTGTCTCAAAGCAGCTTTACAGTAAACCAAACTAAACTAAACTAAATGTACGAATGCCCAGGCTTCGTTTACAAACTCACTGAAGTCACACGGAGAGCTTGGGTTGCAGGGAAACAAAATGAGCGATCATTTGACGGGCCTCCGATCACATGACTAAGTTGGAAGTTTTCACACAGGGAAAACTATATAAGGAACAGAAAGTTAAGGCATTATGTCTCATCCATATTTCTTTGCATGCTGAACACACGGGAAAAACAAAAGAACCCTGTAGCCGTGTAAATTTTTTAACGCTTTAAATAATATGTGCTAATCATGGCAGAAATAACATATATATACATAAATACAGCTTATGCTTACTAATTAGTACTCTAGGCTAGAAATCTAGAGTTTTGGATTTTCATTGTTGTTCAGTTTTTATTGTTTTTCTCATTATAATCTTTAATTACATTTAGAGAACTTTCTTTGTCAATCTCAGTCACCCTATAAAGGGTTCTGACATTTTCTCCTAAAAAATTGCTTGAAGTAAGAGTTTATAAAATGTATATCAATAGAAAAACATGCAAATGAACTGGCAATAGATCAAATTATCTATAATAAGTTTCTGTTATTAATAGCTTTTCCTTATAAATATAATTTTTATTGATTTCAGTTTATACATTTTAGTTTTTCGTTATTTAGTTAATTTTTTTGCTACTACAATAATCTTAATTCTAAGGTTCCGCTGCTACCCCTGGAATACTTAGGAGTCTAGAAGACTTAAGGCCAATCTGAATTTTCAAACTGAAGTTTATGCGACAACGTACCTTGATCGAAAACCATGAGCACTGATGGGACATCACACATCAGATCGAACAAGTTGTGCCAACAAAAAAAGAGCTTGGCACTGCCATATCGGATCCGTTTTTTTGCAAGGAGAACAACCAATGAAAGCTGGCTCTTGTAATGGACGTAAAATAGCCGCTCAATGGCGCTCCTCTCACATTTTTAAAAGCGACTTCATACAGGAAAGAAATAGCGTGCCACAAATTCTCCACATTTTTGTCACTCAGCTCCCTGTGACCAGCCACCACAGTATGGGCCGCTCAACATCCATAATTTTCTGTGTACTTTGATTGGGCTTATATAGAGATTTATTCGTGAGCTCCTCCTGAAACTTGTTAAAACCAGAATCTATATTAAGGCCCCTGCTTGGTCTTTAGGGTTGGTAGCATACAGTCCCCATTTGGATTACCATTCACAAAGCTTCATGAGCCATTTTTGCATTTTGAGGTGGACTGCTGATTTTTTTTTTTTTCAAAAATAACTGTGTGGACATGAGCAAAGCAACCTTGCCGGCAATGTACGATACAAAGCGAGGCTGTTTGATTAGTTTTAAGTAAAAAACACACTCCTTAACGTGGGCTCTAAAGCACTACTGTACACACATCATTCAATTACCTGTGAACTGAATCCAAGTCTACGGAGGCTGAACGCAACTGACACACACTCTCCTGCAGAAGCAAGCCATCAATAAAATTAGCACGCAGGACTGCAACATTGTTTACGACCTTCAGAATGACATTGCAGTTCTCATCGGACTGCATTCCTCCTGCACGCCACGGTAAATCTGTGTCCATCATTTCTGCCTGCACCAACCGTAGTTATGCTCACAAAGAGCATTAAGTGTGAAGCTCTGTCATATACCTGCACTTCAGATTCATTTCAATTACATTAGCTGCTCTCTTTTTCTTTCAAACACACCCCACCTCCTCGCTGCTATAACACACCCAGATGGACAGCTAAATAAATGATCATTGCACGAGCACAAAGGGATGAGGAGCATTGTAAACATTATGATTGATGCCGGCTGGCTGTGATGTGTCTAATATAAGAGGATCTGTAATTAGGAATCAGGCCATGTTTGGAGTTATGTCAGCATGCGGTTTATCTTCCTGTATCATTGTTAAACTCTGCTGGGACTTATTGGCTTTATGGTGTGACTTCCATTAATCAAACAGTGACTGTTTGCTCAGTGTCTGGATTTTTGGCTGCAAAAACAAGCAGAGGATGGCAGTGTCTTTAAGTAGGTGTAGCGGACGATCTGGATAAAGTTGACAAAGTTGTTATTTTGACTTGATGTCACATCTGTTGTATTGATGTAAATCCTTGAATTATCTATATCTATATATTCACTTTTCTTTGTTTCTTTTCCTTCTTCCACTTATTGTGGTGAAAGCACGCAGTGACCCCTGCTTTCCCTTGTAGGGCGTAAACGAAAGTTAGGAATCATGCAGTTCAAAAAATTACCACTAGAGGCTGTGTATAATTCGCTGCATATAACCAGATGAAAACTTCAGCCATTTCCTTTAACTTATGATGTAATCTTGGATGTAAGAAAGCACTGAAAATAAAAACCGAAATTGTCGCCACGCCTCTCCCATCCTCCTGTCTCGTTCATGCTGTCACCACGGCGCTTTGGATGCACTTCAGTTTCAGTTGAGGACAGCAAAGTTGCAATATTTTTGCAATTTTTTTTCTTCTGTTTGTGCTCTGTTTTTTGGTACAGTAATTTAAAAGTGACGTAAAAAACAGCTAGTTTTTTTTTTTGCATTATTTTGTTGCAGAAAGAAGTTTTATTTAGTTTTGTTATTGTTAAACAGCCTTATTAGTGTTATTTATTATCAATAAAAGATTGCTTAATTAATTTGCCATTTTCTGTATCGGTTTTCGGAAGCCGTTTTCGGTTTAGTTTTCAGCCCAGAATTTTCATTTGAGTGCATCCCTAATTTTCAATGCGTATTTACAAAAGAAAACCAAAAAAAAAAGTGCATTTATTTATTTTTCACATGATGGTTATTCAGATTATATAGCTTTTGTGCTTAATTACCATAGTGTTTCTAATTTGCAGTGTCTGTCCTTGAGCAAAACCTTTCCATGTGTTGTTTACTTGATTCACACAGCAGATCTGTTCACCTCTCACCTGCAGCCTCCCCTGTGGTCGACAGGGAACCCTCCAGTGGGTTCTTCCACTTGTTATTTAAAGAAAGTCCACAGCACACACGCAGAGCCACTGACAACAACAAGAAAAGGCCATTTGATCTCAGTCCCTTAGAGAAAACACACAGACTATATACTTGCACCGTAACAAGAAGTTGACTTCATTTGTATCAGGCTGGAGTATGGACATGGGTAAATGTCTCAGGGTGGTGCTGAGGCCTGTGCGTGGCATCTTGGGGTCACTGGAAGGTTTTAATTAGGTCCGTGGTGGTGGTGACTATATGCATCTGCTGCTGTGGTCACCTTGAATTCACAGCTGCCATCGAAGAGTCCCAGAACAACCTATTAGAAGACACACACACATACAGACAAACACACACACACACATGCAGATAGAGATGTAGCTGAAACCACCTGTCACCTACTTAGCATCATCTCAACTCCTTTCTAGTCACAAAAAATTGACTATTTTCTTCAAAATTCAATGAAACTTTTTGGCAACCACCTTTTTTGTTGTCATCACTACATTATGAATGACATAACAACTTGGTTCAACAAACTTTGGGGTTGATTTGCAAGTACAATTTGAAAGTATTTCACTATGAGTAACATAAACCAACTCTGTCATTTACCAAAGCTGAGATACAGAATATTTAGTTGCTAGGGTAAACAGGTTGGTTGATGACGTTGCATTTTGCCATTTAATTTTAAGTAGCCATTATAAGCCAATGGTAAATGTTAACCCTTTCTTGAGCCTGGGGCTCAAATACTTTTGGCACAGTTCTTAGTTCCAGACTGATAACCCGCACAAGTGTTGTCAATTTGTAATTATAAGAGATTATCAGTTTGCGTTACAGCTCTACAAAGTTTGACCCCGTGTTAAGTCAGTGGAACATTTCTCAGAATTCCTTTAATGGTACCAGTCTGAAAAGATATAGCACACCGAGTCACACCAGTTTGGATCTCTTGGCAAAGATTGGTGCTTGTAGTAACAGTACAACTTGTTTGTCGTAGCGCATCATACTGACCTTTCAACTCTCCCCGGTCGTGGTTCATATATATATTAATTTTTCAAAAATTTATATATTATCACATGAAGCTTACGTGCAAGTGTCATTTAAACAAGAATAGCAATCATATTAAACTAGATTCAGCTCACTGGAAAGTGGAGCTATTGGAGCTATTTTTAGAACAGGTGGTGGGCGACTCATGCGGTCCTCACGGGCGACAAGATGCCCGCAGGCACTGGGTTGGAGACCCCTGCCTTAGAGTAACCTGACAAGTAGAACCCTTCTTCCATATCTTATGTTCAAGCTATTCCTGCAACAGTTCAGTGGTGTTCCTTTCCAGCCGCTGACCACTCTATTGCTGTCAGAATCACGGTTTATATCATTCTTCTCATAATGGCTGACTTTTAGAGGACGTTTTACAAACTTCTGTCGAGTAAAAAGTTTTTTTTTTTTTACATTCAAAGACGTTTTATGTAAGAGTCATACACGTACATCGCGTCTGACCCTGGACGAGTGACCCAGCTAAGAATCAATCAGGACTAGAGCAATTTCCCTAAACACCCAAAAAGCAAAAATACCAGTCATTAATGTGATGAGTCATTTCAGACTGCACAGGAGAGAAATCTGAAAGAAAAAAGATTGAAAGGGTTTCTTCCAGCCAACCTATCACACTAAATTATTCATAAGTGACAAATGACATCCAGTTTGAACTTGACTTCCCTTCTGTGACCATTAAATATACTCAGATAACAAGTAAAGACACATCTTGACCTCTTGTCATTCAAATCGGGCCGGAGAATCAAATGATCTTGTAAATCACGACAAAGAGGTGGTAAATGACCAGAAAATGTAGCATAATAGCATCAAATTTTAATACCTGAATAAGGATTTGCACAGTCCCATCAAATAGTCAACTGTTAAAGTCTGAATCGAACGAAAGGCATAATCTTCATTGGTGGTCTTCATAATTCAGCAGCTATGGTCAGGGTCAAATCGCTCCCGTTGAGTCACGAGTGTGGAGATGCATCTTTAATACGCCCCTTTCGCAGAATAATGATGGAGTCAGCCATGAGGAAAAGGCATTTGTGCAGGTAGGAAGGAGATATTTTAATGAAAAAAGAGGCACAAATGGGAACCTCCGAGATTCAAGCAAGGCTACCCTTACACTACTCAAACATTTACTAGCAGGATTTAATGAGGAACAAGTGGTTGCTGTATTGAAAGTCAAGGAGCTCGCGGTAGACAGTACATTTGGAAACCAGTTTCAACATCCCGCCACTTGTTCTCATTGTAAATTATGAAAAGGAGCAGATTCATTAGTTTTGAAATTTCAAAACTAGGTTATGAAATAGACATCTGAATTATGAAAAGTCTGCGAACACCTTTACATTTGCATGCAGGAAACAAAAGTTAATTCTGAGAACACCGAACAGAATACTGTGGTGTGAATAGTACTGAAACGAGCAGTGGGATGATGCTGGATAGTAACCAAATTGTTGAATTCTAGGAACTGGGGATGCAAAACCAGACGAGATGGTCAGGATCACAAAAATACAAGCAGCAGAGGAGGTAAGAATTTCTGTGGGGATATGAATGGTATGGCTAAAGATGTAGGATGTTTCAGGGTTTGGCTGCCAGTCAATGAATGGTGCATGGACCCCAACTGACCAGTTTGAGGCAGTACATTTACCAGCACTGTTTTACAAATTTAACAATCTTATGTGTTCTTGCTACTCAATGGTTATCAATACATGTATATTATGAAATTAGAACACTGAACATCTTCTTGTGAATTAGCTCAATCAACAAAAGATTGCAAGGTAGTGTTTTCCAAGTCTGTCAAGCAACTTCTAATTTAGTCTTCTTACTGTTGGTGTTGCTAGAATGTCGGTGACTTTAAAGTTTGTCATCGCTTCATAGAATCTGTTTCAAAAATGCTGGTTCTAAGCAACGTCTCATTTTGGGTAGTAATCTTTTGTTATGACGAAAAATAAAATTTGTTAATTTGTAAAATAACACACATCTAACCCCCTTCTAGATTTTAAAGAATACAATACATTATGAACTTGGGGGCTAAAGTTTGTACACAAACTTTGAGGTTGATTTGTAAAAGTGCCATTTAAAAGTATTCACATTTTTTCCCAAAGTCACTCTGAGCTGCAACCCACTTATGTCTATGAGTTTTCAAAGCTGAGAGAGAGAGAGAGAATGAATAATTGGAGAGGTCAGTGACGGAATACAATGTACGCTATGTCACCATGAGTGCTATAAATCAACCCACACGTCTTTATGATTTTCCAAATCTGAGCTATTGTTCTGCCTAATTGGTTGCTAAGATAAACAGTCTGGTTGCTATGGACAAAATATAGTGGTAAATTTGTCACAAGCTATGTATATCAACCCTCGTGTCTCTATAATTTACCAAAGCTAAGATAGAGTTCAGAAAGTATGGTTCCTAGGGTAAACTGTTGGTTGCTAGGGAGCTGTCAATGAGGTCATAAAAATTGTTACTACGATTAACATAAATAAACCATTTCTCTCTGATGTTTCGTTTTACCATTTATTTTCAAAAGCCATTATAAGTCAATAGTAAACCATTAACGCCCTTTAGAGCCTAGGGTTCATATACTTTTGCACAATGTTTAATCTTTACAAAGTTAGACCCAGAATTCCTTTATTGGTAAGTCTGAAAAGATATAGCAACCCAAGTAAGTCCAGTTTGGATGTCTTGGCAAAGTTTGGTGGCTGTACCTTGAACAGTCTAGGCGGAGATACGTTTAGAAGCAAAAGATGGATAGCAATATTGTGACTTGCCACCACAATTAATAGAATATGAATATGGTCACCATGTAAACATCATTCTTTCCTGTAAAATTCTGTTCTCACAATTGGTTACAGACATCTTTAGGTATGTTTAAAAGTAATTATAATATGTGCAAAATTATGTTTGGATAGAACATTTTATTGAAGATACGGTTGAACACACATTCATTGTCTTGCTCCAAGGAGTTAGCTGTGATTGACGGCCCTTCTTCCAATGGGTGACTATTATAGAAATGTGTGTTTAAGAAAATTCTGTTTCAACCTCATTTCAAACCTTAAACCGAAACTTGTTATATTCATATACAACTGGGATGCTTCTAATTAGACGAACATATTTTTCGATGATCTGGCAAATGTATTTTTTGAGAGTAAAAACAGCAAATACTTACCATTAACTAAATCTTTGGGATTATTCAAAGTTTTTATGATTACTAATCAGGGAACTAAACGCAATCCTGTTTAAACCAACAATTTCTCCTCCCCTTTTGGTGGGTACAAGTCAGAGATCCTATCCATTCCAGGTCAGCTTGCCTAGAACACCCGTAGCCAGGAAACTATGCTGATGTTTCTATAACAGTTACAAACAACAGACTTGTAAATCATTTTTTTATTTGTTAATCATCGCTTATGAATTCTAGATAGGGTCCAACACTAAATACCAAATGGAGTTTGAATATAATTTAATTGAGTTCTAGGCAAACAGTTGCCTAAAATTGTGATCAACTGGAGAAAACAAGGTTGCTTTGTCCCATTGTGCGAGTCGTATAACTCAATTCATTCATTAACTGTTCCTGTGATGGCAGAAAGTGGAACATACAGCAGGCTCAGTTACACTCCTCTTGGGTCGCAGAACACTAATCATTTGATGCTGAAAGCATTTGCTGACTCTGCCACATGGCCAATGAATGAAGGGTCAAATGAGTGTTAGAGTCGAGCTGTTTCTTACACAGAACACGTCTCTACCCACGTGCCTCCAGAGCAGCAGGAGACCCCATCAACAGCAGAGGAAAGCAATGAAATAATTTAATCTCAGGCACTGGAGTCATCATCTTTAAATCAGCCTGAGATGAGAAATACACGACGCAGTGAACAGAGAGTGAAGGAAGAAAATGCGGGAAGGGATTCAGAACTTTAAAGAAATCTGAAAATATTCTACAAAATATTGGCCACTCATTAAAATTGTTTAAAATATAATTGTTTTTGTTAGCATCTCAAATCAACAGTAGTAATTGAGTCTTTGCATGTATTATACTTTTTTGTCTCTGTAACATTAACCAGCTACGTCCCTATAACGCAATAATGACATTTCTAACACCAGACAAGTCCATTTTACAGGCTGCTGCTGGATGTTCAGGCGAGAGACCCGAAATGCAGGGGATAACTCAGATTTATTCCAGCAGGAGACAAAAACAGAATAGTACAGTAACAGCACAGATAGCAAAAACAGACAAGGGGTCCAGGAAATTCATGATACCCAAAGACAGGAAGAAACCTCACTCCAGATCAGCTCCACTGACAAACAATAACCTTAATTGCAAAAACAGCCAGGTGTAAAACTGGGAAAACTAGAGGATAAGGACGGCCAGTTGCAAAAAGGTTGAGCTTGTTGGCAATTTTCCCCATGTGCCTCCATGTTTCGGGCAGTTGGTACAACAATGATGGTGAATAGAGGAATATTGGTGCCTTCTTTGATCGATTCTGAGAGAAACAACTGTAAAATTGAACCAGAACAGGGGTTTGCCAGTTGCCAGTTTTGTCCCCTGCCGCTATTTGCTCAGCGTACACCCATCTAATGTTTGGGTTTAGGACTTTTTCCAGGTTCTGGGGAGTGCAGACTCGCCACTTCCTAATTATTGGGGTCCATCTCAAGTCGTTCTTTGGATGCATGTTGTCTGTAAAATCTGCAACAATTGCTGCCAGTTGGTTCGATGTAGGATATGCAAAATTTCCATTGGAGAAATCGTTATAGGAAGAGGTTTAGCTTGTTGGAAATTCTCCCGATATGCCTCCATCTCTCGCAGCCGTAGAAGGCAGTCCACGAAAATTGTGAATAGACTAATCTCGATGCCTTCTTTGATCAATCTCGAGAGAAACTACTGTAACACTGGATCAATAACATTGTTCTTTTTTTAGCTTTAGTTCGGGCAACAAGCAGTTGAAAGTATTGTTTCGTTGGCTCACCCATCGGATGTTTAGGAACTTTTCTAGATCTGTTATAAACATCCTTCTCTAGGTTATTCTGAGGGCGCTGACTTGTTGCTTCCCGTTTTTTGGGGTTCATCTCATGACGATCTTTGGATGCTTTCATTAGTAGAATGTAGCTCACGAGGCACATCCTTTGAACTGCAATGATTGTCGCCTGTTTGTTGGTCTTGTGTTCCATGTACGATATGCAAAAGTGGGTTAGCTTGTTCGTAATTCTCTCCAGAAAACGGTAGCAAGGTTGCATTCATCCAGAAAGAACCAAATCACTGCAGTTCTGCAGGAATGTACATTTTCAAAAAAAAAAACAAAACATCACTTTAAATTAATTTTATTTGGAAGATCTTGCTCTTGATTCCTTCATATTTCTCCTTCTGCTCTCCCCAAAGTACTCATGACCAGATAAGACTGACACTTTTCACTTGCCGTATTCCCATTGTCCACCTAAAAGGCAGTGGGTGGGAGGGGCTTTAATTTTGTGACATCATGCTCAGGACGAAACTTTCTGGTCCATTCAAGATGCAAAACCTTCTCTTTCTAGGCTTTCTCAGCCCAAGGCTTCTCAGTTTGGTTTGATTGTGGACTGTTGTCTGTTGGACCTTAAGTGCTCTGGTATACACCTTAAATTAAAGGCTTTATTATCTTGCATTGTTCCCAGTAAAAAGCCTCTTTAAAGCCCATTTAAATAAAAGAAAAACTACAAATTAAATTAAATGTTGCATATGGAGCCAAACTCACAATTTAAAGCTGTTTATTTTCACATGTATGTTTTTTTTTCCAACACATTTTAATAATTTAGAGCACATTGCTCTGTGACTGATAGGTTTCAAAAAGGTTACATATGTGACAGAAAGATATCCTGTATTCTGGCACACGTACCCTGAAATATAGACATGGTCAAATGTATCTGCCCTTCTTTCGAGGTTTGAATCCTTTGGCCTGCTTCAGTCAAAACTGGGTCACAGAGAGCTGGTAGAAGATACTGGCATGCTGTTCATTTGGACCCAAATGAGCTGTAAAATGGCAGTAAATGGGTTTGAGAGAGGGAATCGGAAACCGAAGCCTAGAAAAAATGAAACAAGACAGAAAAACAGCCTGAGAGAGAGATTGAAAACTCGACCAGCAAACCAGCAGGGTCTCTGCAGCCATTCCTAATCTGGCTCTTTTATCCGGTCCCTGTGGTCAGTGCCATCTGTGTGGAGTCCCACTGCAACACATTTTGAGGAGCAAACAACCTCCCAACCTCTTTGGTTTGTTGGAGAGCCCTTGGAAGTGGCTTCTCAGTTAAAAAAAATCTCAGTGCTCAGTGAAGGAGGACTAACAGGACTAGATTTCAAAGCCATTATCTGCAGTCGTTTCCACTTCACTTGGATTTATCCCAAAAAGAGACTTAGATTAGATTTTTGTGGGTTTTGCGTGAAACAATCATTTGAAATCCAGTGATCATGTTCTAGACAAGATTGACTTCTCTGCAGCTTTATGAAATCTATTTTTCTGTTAAGATGCATATGAAAATGGAAAGATTGCAAGCTAAGACTTCAAGTAAGATCTAAAAAAAATTAATCACTTAATGTCCTCTCCTCTCCTCTCCTCTCCTCTCCTCTCCTCTCCTCTCCTCTCCTCTCCTCTCCTCCTCTCCTCTCCTCTCCTCTCCTCTCCTCTCCTCTCCTCTCCTCTCCTCTCCTCTCCTCTCCTCTTCTCTCCTCTCCTTTCCTCTCCTCTCCTCCACACTGCCCATGACCTTATCTAAAGCTCTGCTGTTGTTGTTTGCATACAAAATTGATCCATAAACCTGACTTAAAATCTAATATAGTCTTCAACCCTCCGTTCACACATAAAAATAGGACATACACACGTATGTGGGTTGTGGGGAAGAAGAAGGCAGCTATTAGATCTCAGTCAGCATGGAATAAGCAGCTCACGCCAACACAACTCATTCAGTCAGCACAGCTCATTACCAGGCATCATCAACTCTTGTTGACTGGCTGAAACCAATCAGATGTTGAAATGAGGATCAAACAGGAAAAAGAAAAGCTTGTCTCACTTTAACTCCTCTCCAGCCATATTATTCCCATTCGTGGTGCAATGAAAAATTAACTTGCCCTGTATGGCATCCTGGACAAATTGCAGATGCTGAGCACACAAAAGGCAACGTAAGAGCACCATTAACTCAACCTAATCCAGGCTATTTTCTCAGTGCTGCATCTCTCACCAGCAAGGATAAACTGCTCCAATCGGGTCAATCTAAAATATGAACAGATGGAAATTCATTTGGATTAGCTGGAGTGTCCTGGAGGGAATGAAATCCTCATTTGAGATTTGGCTAATGCATCATCAAAGCTTCTCTGATGAAGTCTTCAGGGGATGGAGGACAAACTTAGCTTGCCCTGCTATTAATGGGTATAAAAATTCAGAAAAACAAACATTTGCGTTTTGTTATCCCACCCAGTACTAACACATTAGGCCAGAAAAAGCCACCAATATTGGTCCTCGTGACATTTGTTTTTTAGGACTAAGCTTGTGCTGGAATTTTCATGCTGATTTGAATAGATTGAGGCTGTATCATTGCACACAGTGTTGTTGTTTTTTTTAATGTTTCTCTTTTCCATGTGGGATTGTTTATATTTCATATCTCGCTAAGAATACACAGACTGTGGGATTTTTATATATATTTTTTTATTCTACAAACAATATTTGTAGCCCATACTAACAATACGTGTATATTCAGTACTGTGATATACAGCATTACCAAATGCTGATGCAAATCTAGTTTGTATTACCCATGCAAATTATGTTATTGTGGGTTATTGGGTTATGATTCTCGTCTGTCAGCATGAAACTAACAGCCCAAACCTCATCTGCTGCTTAATTCTATTTTTTCTTATAAAGATATATATAATTTTTTTTGCATTTTTTTGAGGAGACAGGACTAAGACAGGAAGTGAAACAGGTATAGGAATGGTTTATAAGGTCATGTTTATGAGGTCAACAATGTATTTAAGAGTAAGATTAGCCACTCTTGTCTAGAATACTTGCGCATGTTGGATGCTACTCCTTGTAGAGTTGCAGTGATGTGCAATACACACAGCCCCACCTTCATTCTTGCCAATATTATCTGTCAAACAAGGCCAAAGCCACAGCTAGCTACACCAGAGTTGAAATTAGTTCAATGATATAAACATGAGAATTATAAAAATTGCTCTGTTCCAGGTTGTACAGCTACAAAACAACTGTTCAACCTACAATCTGATCCTTTCATGAAAAAAGTCAAGTTTGAAAGAAAAAATATTTTTTTCCATCCTCATTTAACCAATTGTTTGCATGCAGATATAAACTAATCACCAGCAGTGATTGCCTTTATCAATGCTGTTTTTTTTATTCATTTTCGTAAATGTATGTTTGAAGCACACAAAGGACAACACTGTTGCTCTCTCCTCCTTCTTCAATAGCGCTCATATCACATGCTCTTATAAATTAAAACTTTCTGAAGAGAAATATCACACAGGGAAGTAGTGAAACCACACTGTAATTCCAAAACTAACAGAGATCCACAATAAAGTGATGCTTGAATAAATAGAAAATTGCTTGAATGCCGATAATGCAAGTAAAATTTAATTTTTGTGAAAATCAGATTGTATTAATACATTTTTTAATGTGATTCTACACAAATCGGTTTATTGAGCAAAGCATGTCTACTCAACATGCATGTAAACACACAAGTAAAGCTTATCAGTGGGCAAATAACAAAGCATTGGTGCCTGCCGCTTTCTTTCACACTGCTCCTCCTTCCCTCCACCTTCATTATCTTGTCCATCTCCCTCTAATGCCTCACTCTCACTGCAACGAGAACCATCACTGAGACACCAACATCTTCAAAGGATTATTAGAATTAATTTGTTGCTGGTCATTGTGAGACTGTTAGAACATACCACGCATGAAAAATTCACTAGACGGATCCTTATCTTCTGTTGTCTTAAATATGCCTTATTATCGTCTTAATTTATATTTATAACTTCACAATAATTGCAACCTAGTCACATATTTCAAATTCCACTTTCAATGACTATGGCGTACTAAATCCAGAAATCTGAATAATTTGAGACTGTCCGGTGTTGCTGTTGCCATCTGTGAAATCTGTATATTTTTTCAAATATGATGTCATCCCTGTTGCTGTAGATTGTATAGTTACATTTTAAAGCAATTCACCTCAATACCCAAAGCTATACATTATTTTTAGTGCTGTCAATAGATTAAAGCATTTTATTAGTTAATCACACATTTTTTGGCAATTAATCACTTTTAATCAGAATTAAAACACAAAGACTCAAGATAAATTAAAAATCTGACAATTTACATTTTTGTTAACACTTTTTACACAGATTTCCACATGTATACAACATACCTGCAATAAAACATCAATATCCTCCAAATTAACTTTTGACTCGAAAGCCATATTTATTATAGTTTATTGATCAAATAAACAAGTATTATATACACAAAAGGAAACATAAAAGGCCATCGTAGGGAAAACCTGATTAACATAAGACTTCAACAAAGTAGGAGGAATAAACTAAACTAAATTAACAAATGACCAGGTTTGACCAACACACTATAGTCACACTTTATAGTGATCAACAATGTTCCCCAGTTTTCCATGATGGTGTGGTTCCTCCAGCTCTTGGATGTCCTGGATTGGCTGCTCTCTCAAGGTGTGGTAACCAGCCGTGCCCAAAGCCGTACCATAGTCCCGGTCGCAACACCCTTAGCTACCTGTGTTGGTAATCATTGTTGTATGCAGAAAGATTGACATCTCTACTGTTATTAATAACATTACTATAACAGGAAGGACCAGGACACAAAAGGCACGGATGTCATGGAATTACCCAGTTTTCATCTATTTAAGCAATTAAATCCTAAATCACTATTTAGTAAGTCAATCTAGACTAGTTTCCATCTCGTTAAAAAGGATTAACCAAAAACTGCTGATTATATATTGTGCATTTGTTGTTTGTATCGTAAAGCTGTTTCTAAACGTGAGTCAACAGAACCATTAGCTCCACCATTTGTGAACTCTTGAACTCCCACACAACACCCTTGTTCTGCAGTTTCCACAGCTTCTATAGTTGCTTTTTGGTCCTTGATCAGTGTTAAGGGTCATCTTTTTCTCTGTCACACGAGTTGAAGCCATTAGCAAGAGCTTCCCTGTGGACTCCACAGTTTCGTAGATGAAGGATATGACCTAGCTTGCCTTGCCTCTGTGAAAGCACCATCGCGAGCCCAGCAGGATGCCCTTTTTGCCCGGAAAGTGAGAGATCCACCCCTGGTGGCGATAGTGTATTTTTAGAAGAGCAAATGTTAAGAAGTTCACAAATAAACACTTCAAACCAAGCCCATCTCAAAGCCTCAAGGACAAGTGCTCATGCAAGGCAAATCCACAGAAGTTCAGACTAATATGATTCCATTGATTCCATGTCGCATTGGACCGTGTCACTCATTAATGAACTTGTTTCTCTTGCAAGACCTCCAGCAAATGGTCACATTGAGAAGTAAATGATTGTCTGCGCAGGGATTGTTCTCGCAACTTCTCAGTCACTGGTGAACTGGATTTAGCACCAGAGGCTCCATGGGAACTGTAATCTCTCAAGGGGCGTTAGCCATAGGGATATCCCTTCTTAGTAACTTAGAAAGATGGAGAAATTCCAGCCAGTCTTCAATACTAATTTCAGATCTTGACCATTAGATACGAGACGTTTCATTAATAACGCTTGTATAATTAATTCCAACTTCCCAGCAGTCGGTTGATCTCCAAAGGCTCAATGGGAATTGTCATCTCTCAAGGGGTATTGAACATTTTTCAAAAGCTTCTCTGAAGGTTGGAAGAACCTTGTTACTTAGAAAAAAATGTATAACATCATGAATGTAGAGAGCTTAGTTTGGTTGGCCTTGTCTTCAGTGTTTCCAACTCTTCAGTGTTTACAACAGGAAATGTGATGAAATGGAAGAAACTCGAATTAAAAAGGTTTTCTGGCTATTTCCTACATCAAAAATGCTGGTGGAGTTAATTCCGGAGTCTCAGAAACATACTGAAGATCAATTTTAAAGAAGCAAGATGGTTGTGGGGTTATATAAGCTGTATAATGTATTCAAAAAGCTGCTTTGGTTGTCTATATTTTACACTTGGAGATATTTGACGTTTGATGAAATTTACCAAAAATGTTCCTAAAAGTTATTTTCTGTTTAATTAAAGCTTCTCAGCCACTGGTGACCTTGATTTTGAGAGGCGTTATGCAAACCCGTATCCCTCAAGAGCCAATACCGAAACACTTTTGATGGAGGAAGTGCTTCAAAGCAACGGGATTTCATCATATTGGGAATATCAGACTGTTTAGTTTGGTTTGCAGTGTTTAAATTTATATTTAAAAAGTCTCTTATTCATTGGGTCTCAGCTATGATCAGATCTCTTGAGGAATTCTTTCTGAAGTTGCATTGTTCAGCTGTTGAGCCAATTTGGTTGAATCTTTTACATTTGGAAATCCACTTTGATTCAAAACAAATCCAACTCCCACTTACTGAATACTCCGCCTTTGCTTAAACGTCGACACGCCTGGTTTTGTTTTGAGGTATTAATGAATCCTTTTGAATAGCAGAAGCGTTTGGTTTTTCTCAAACAAGATTCAAGGATGGATATATTGACTATGTGGTGATTATACCTTGGTTATTGCTCTTTATCTCCATTGATTTGCGACACATCCAGCAGAGGGAAACATGGTGCTTCTCTTAGACAATTCCAGCAGGAAGACAGTCTGAGGCAGTCTTGCCACACATATAAAATGTTCAAAATCAACAAAGCATGACTGTGTGGAGCCTTAGAACCACCACTACCTCATTTCAATCCTCAACGGGGGAAATTATGATTACTTCCTTATTCTGGTTTGTCTTGTCTGAGGAGATAGAACATAAGAATGTATAAAAACAAATGTTTATCAATTGGAGAAGACCCAAAAGAGAGAGAGTGTGGAGCCTGTTTTCTATTATGTTAACATGGCCCTTTGACCCTGCAAATGGTGCAATAGTTCTGTAGCAAGGGAACGCTTTACCATGCTGTTCGGTCCTCCAAGCACTGACAGTCCCATCTGCTTACAACACAGTCGCTATGTGTTGTGGACGCTAGTGTCACTTTAAGTTCAACAAGTAAGGATCTCTTTTTGGTCACTTTGAAGAGTAACTTGTTGCGACAGATGCCATTACTAATAGAAGCGCACAAAGGAAACACACTTGTAAAATATACCAGATTCCTCTGATTATAGGGAAGAAGGGAAAACTTGTAGTTTCAGCCTTGTTCATTTATTTTGTATGCAGGGCTCATGATAATGAATGAAATCTCTTTGAAGATGAGCTTGTAGCTGTAGCTGTAACTTAAAAGAGTTTTAAAATGGGAAACTAAAAAGAGCTTGATCTTTTGACAATAGAAAGTCCTTTAAGTTCTATAACTTACAATTTTTCTTTTTTTTTATTAGTTTAATTGGACCTTGTTTCCAAAGACCTTGTTATATCTTGTTATTTGCTCCTGCACTCAACCAAAACTACATCCAAATGGATATGAAAATACAGCTAATTGGTGGAAAAAGTCCATCTTCCCAAAAAAGCAACATAATACTCTGAAATATTTTTCTAAAAATGGCTACAAATTCAATGGGACCATAAATGTTTCTCAACGTAACTGGGGTGCACTTAACTAAAGTAAAAAAAAATGACAGAAGAATAACTAATGCCTGAAATGTGTCCATAATTGACAAATGATAATTACCGGATATTTGAAAACTTTTGATTTGGGGTCAGACTCTAGCTCTAATATACACGCTGGCCACTGTTTTGTCTCTTATCAGATTTCTTCCACTGTAGCTGTCAATACATCGTTAGCTAATCATAACGGTGATCAATTTATGACAAAGGTTCAGTTGACATGCTAGTGAAATTGGGCATTGAGCGTTGATGGGAATTTTTATTCCAAGTTAGGGGAACTGCTGTTGCCAAAAAAGCTTTTTTTCTTCTTGAAAACTACTTGTTTAAATGACTTTTTTTGGTGGATCTCAGGTAATTGAATGAGTAAAGAAAACTAATATAAATAGAACTAATAAAATTTATGTAGCAGTTAAAAACAGAAATTGATAAATATTGTATATTTATTTCTCCATGTTCCTACACCCAGAATATAGAAAACTCTATGAGAGTCCACTTGGACACTGTCAAATTGGGAATATGGATAATGCAGGTTTTAGCAAAACTGATTTTTATATACATAAACCAATATTTTTTTGAATTATGGGGGGGGGGGTTAACTAAGAAAAAGAGACGTGTAAACGCACTTAAAAATAAAAAATAATAAGTTGTAATATAGCTTGACCAAAGAGACCCACTAATTGTCATTGATAAAAGTTGCAAAGTTACAAAAACTACCAATTTATGTTAGATTTCATGTTCATATATAGGTCCAGAAATTGTTATTTACAAATTAGCGAGTTTTACTAGAACAATGTGCCCTTATTAACCCAATACCATTAACATTAAACAATAGGCTTGCAAATGGAATGTACAAGGTTAGCATTAAAGCTACCAGGTTATGGTTTTGCTGTTCATTCAGAAGCATTTGGGCTACGCATATGGCTTTGTAGATCTGTCCCAATTTAGGGTCTTGTGACTTCATCCCTTCCTCTTAAACTTCGTTTGAAATGGTTAAGGGGAAGGCATAGATGTGAAGGGCCAATGGGTAGTTTTCTTCTAAAATAAGAAAACTCTTAGAAGCACAGCAGGAGTCTGACAGAATTCAAGACAATGACTGAATCAAAGGAGTTGAGTATATAAATCGTATATGGTGCCAAAACTCTGGTGATTGGTTGAAGGAGGGAATGAAGGCAGTGGAATCAGGTTGCTGGGTATCCTTGGGAATTCCTGACAGTAACAATATGGGAGGAAAATGTGAAAAGTATATGATTCAAACTAGGGCTGGGCGATATGGACCAAAAGTCATATCCCGATATATTTAGGCTGAATATCGATATACGATATATATCCCGGTATTTTTATCAAAAAGTGAGAGCAATTGTTTAGTCACAGTCAAACCCAAATATGACATTTCACAAGTAGTTTTATTTAAACTGGCCGGATGAAACAATACACAGCTGTTCCCTTGTTTTTGGGAATAAAATATAAATATATTTGAATACGCAAATAAAATATAAAAATCTAAAGTTTGTATAATGCTGTACATTCATAAATTATTAAAATATTCAATGCTGTAAGCAACTTAGGCGATTGCATTCTTTTAAACTTTTTAAACAATATTTATAGTTGAACAATGTGTTACAAGTAAATTTGACATCTACGCGGCATATAAGCAAAATAAAAATTAAAACTTTCACGAGTAAACATTTTATGTGAACTCTCATTGGTTTAGTCTGTGTAATCACGTGATTGAATGCGCGTTCACGCAAGAGGGGAGTCGGAATCTGCCGGGGAGTCGAAATATGGCACAACAACGGTACACCGCGGGAAAATGAAGCTTGAAGGGAGCTTTGTGTCGGGGCTGGAGCTTTTGCGGGTTGCGGTTGGCTTGCAGCTGGGGCCTCGGCAGCGCGCAGTTTCACACACTCTTCATACTGCAGTTTGTGCCACTGTTTTAGATGGTGAAAAAGATTTGTAGTGCTTCCACCCCTGGCTGTAACTTCTTTATGGCACTCCCTACATATGACATGGTTTTGTTTCTCATCAGAAACTTTGAATCCGAACCATCTCCATATTACTGAGCCGCTACTTTTTTGTTTACCAACTAATTTCTCCGCATGCTCAGCAGATGTTGTTGCTTCCTCCATGTTTGTTGAAGAGTGCCGGCGGATTGTCTGCTCCAGAGTCCAGCCCCTCCCCTCTCTGTGCCTGAAAGAGGAGGGGCGTGGCCAGGGGCGCGCGAAGTAGTGCTGAGAGCTCCGGGTTAAAGCAGTTTGCTGGAGCAAGGCTCACAGCTCAGTTTGAACTACGCAGCCTATATCGATATATGCGATATGGTCAAATTTCATATCTCGTTTAAAAATATATCGATATATTTTTAATATCGATATATCGCCCAGCCCTAATTCAAACCCTTTTTATTCAATGACCACATTTAGAAGCAATAAACCACCAAGCTTGAAAAATAGCAATGAACCTAATTTCTGTTGAAGTTTGTTGCTGAAAATAAGAAAATAACACAGGGACTGTTTGTTTTATGCACAAATCCTAAATGTCAGCAAATAAAGAAACCTACATTTGGTAAGCTTGATTCGTTAAATATGTATCAATGGGAACATTCCAGTGAGCACCTCTGTTCAAGAATACCTTTATTGTAGAGTTATTTCACAACGTTAACACAGGGTTATTGTGCTGAAAGAGGACATGAAGTTAGTGCAAGAGTAGAGGATACTGAGGACAGAGTTAGGTGGAAACAGAAGATCCGCTGTGGCAACCCCTAAACTGGGAACAACCGAAAGTAGAAGAAGAAGAAGAAGAACACAGGGTTATTTCAGGACCTTGGACAGGACATCAAACCTTAGCAAAACCATCCATTACTGAAATCCCTAATGGTATAATATGCACCATCTCCTTATTTCTAAAGAATAAATGCAGTTTTCCCCCTCCATTACCTTCAAACTAGCAAGGTGATATTCTCATTAAACCCTACTAATGTGAACAACCGAATGCAAAACCTGCTCTGTTTTGCATTTCATAGGTTTGTTTGATGTTTCCATTTTTACTCGTTCCCTTTCTCCCAAGCCACATTTGGAGAGCTGTAGAAGCAGGGAGAGTGAGCGTTGTATGTAAGCTTTAAAACAGTCTCTGCATGGGACAGATAGCGGAGAGAATTAATGTCCATTTCATGGCTGGACAGGGCCAGAGAGGAGAGCCTCAGCCTGCCAAATGAATACGGGACTGGCGAGCCAGCCAGGAGACACTGGGTAATTGTGCTGTTCTGAAGTGCAGGTAGCTGTGCAAATTACCAAATGTAGCGTGTAAGTCCATTCACTGGGGCTCCATTATTGTCATGCATGTCCAAGTTTGCCACGTCTGGCAGCAGAATAAAATATCCATTTTGGTGTTTGGCTCTGGTGGGGTGGCAGGGCATATAGGTTTAGAACAGATGCAATATCTGCAACACAACCTCTTTTACCTTTTCCTGACAATCATTGAGCTATCGTGAATTGTAAAAGGTACCGATATTGATTCTGTATTTCATGACTAAATGTTTTCACATATTATACCTGTTCTATTCGATCATTGCTAGTGTGAATTGTGCGTGACTGTGGCCTTTGACTCATTAATTCATCTTTTTTCCCGCTCATGGGGGTCTGCTGGTGCCTACCTCCGGTGCACTTCGAGAGGCGGGGCTCCTGTAATAGAAAAATATTGTAATGTGGATTAATTTCTGAGACAGAACAGGAAGTTACATCATAACCAGGAATATACGAGCTCTTTAAATGACATTGCTGACAGACATTTGGTCTTTTTCCTGCTTGAAGACCAAAAACCAACTTGGCTCTCTTTCTTCCCCTTCCCTCCTGCTACTTTGTCATTCTGTCTTATTCAATGCAGCACGGTATTTAGCTGTTAGCATCAGTGTTAAGCTAAATAATGCTGCATTGTCTGTTAAATCTACTTTATTTCCAGAGTCTTCTGGAAATACCCAATATTCTAACAATATGATATTAGAAATAGGTATTGAAAACAAACCAAACTAATCAAGAGCTCATACAAAAAAACAAACACGTATTATTTAAATATTTATAATATTATTCATATTTTATACATATATTTACTTTTTTTTTAAATAAAATGTTTTCAATGTTTGTTTTTGTTTTCAACAAAACCAATTTAAAAAGTGATGATTTGTATTCAACTTGTTGAAATGAACCAATGCAAAGTCTTTTTTTATATAAACGATTCGATTTGAATTGAATTATTTCAGTTAGATTCATCCTGATTTGATTAAATTTAATAAGCCATTATTGCTGATGTATCAAGTGAATTTCATGCACCACTTTTCCCTCACCTCTTTTTGAATCATTAGCCCCGTTCTCTCTCTCTCTTTTTAACTGACACCTTTCCTTCCTGTGATGTATTGCCTTTATTTAAGTGTGTGGCACTGAGGCGTCTTCATGAAATATTGCAGTGTTTCAAGTTGGAGCCGAAGGGTTGGCAAAAAATATCCAGTGTTCTGACTTGGTTTCCGTCAGGAAGGTGATTGCCACCACGGGGAGTGCTGGTTTGGCCTGAGCCCAGTGGTAGAAGTGCTTGCTGAGCTAGAAAGATGACCTGCTGCTTGACACACAATATGGCCGTAGGACAAAACAGAGATACCAAGACAAAAGAAGTAAATGACCTGTGATTCCCTGCTAGGCTTCTTTCTTTGCCTTGTCACAATCTTGGCTCATCATATGGTTTGGCCTCATCTGGACTTATTGAAGCTTGTAGGTCTAGAAAGTTGACATGTTTGTGCTGCCAACATGTCAAATGGGAAAAAAAGTAGATGACTGAGTGGGTGAAGGTTTGGTGAGGTTTTTACTGTAAAATCTTTTTCTTGTGTACTTGTAAACCGTAGAGTACTTGTAAACTGTGTTACTTTTCACGTATGTATTATGTTGGTTTGTCTCTTGTTCTAGCCCACTTGAACTACAGCCACCAAACTTTGCCTAGGCATCCAAACTGGTCTTTTTCAGGTTGCTATATTTTTTCAGACTAGTACCACTAGAGGAATTTGGGGAAATTGCTAAGAATTCTGGAAAACGTTCCATTAATTTTACATGGTGTCAAACTTTTTAAAGCTGTAACTCAAACTGAGAACCCCATAGAAACTTCAAACAGACCACACTTGTGCAGGTTAAACGTCTGTGCAATAACATATCAACCACTTTGCAAAAGTATTTTTGAAAGGGTCTAATATTTGCCATTGACTTGGAAAAGGCAACAAAATCATAACTAAACTGTTAACCCTAGCAACCAATTTTGTATGTCTCTCTCTTATTTTTCCTTCGAGGTTAATTTTTCCTTCAAAGTGGAAAATATCATAGAGAAATGGTAGGATGTAACGGTAACAACTTTTTGACATCACTGACGACAGCTCCCTAGCAACCAAAATGTTTTCCGTGTTTACAACATTTTCAGAATTCTACCAAAGCAAAGATAGAGTTCTGAAAATGTTGTAAACACGGTAATATATATATATATATATTCTGAGGGAACATTACATTGTCACATTTTGTCACTCATTGTGACATTGGGGACATTTTTTGATATTCTTTTAAATGGCACTTTAACAAGACATCAAAGTTTGTGTACAGACTTTAGCCATATTTTTAATCATGGTCTATTGAAAAAAAAAAGATTGCTTGTTTTGAAATCATATATTGCCAACAATTTAAATGGGTTTGGTACAAGCAAGTGGTGTGAAAACTCTCTTAGTAACATTCAATCTGCTAATTATTGGTTTACGCATTATAATGTGTTTATACTTAAGGACCAGGGGAAAAAAACTCGAGTCATGCTTCAAGTTTTGATTCTCCCATTCTAAAATAAAGATATTAATGCCATGTAAGTCATAAGAATCCGAACCCCACAGAACACGAGGTACTATCAGAAAGCATGTTTTAAAGAGCATAAATTCAGACGAGGTCATTGTGTTCAGTTTGCCAATCGTCAAAGAATTATCGCAGACATCATGTATTTTGAGAAAACGATACGAGTTGAATAATAGTATCATAACTGTCTATTGAGATGACACATGTTCCATATTACAATTCTGTCTGCTTTGACATTGGAAACAAATTTAAAACACTCTTGTCATGACAATCTGTTATATGTGCCGTCACATTGAAAAGATGGATGCCTCCAAGGTAATGAATCTGACAGCAGAGGTGTAAAAGAGAAAAAAATAAAGCAAATGCTTACTGACACCATCTCGGCCTGGGTCAAATCCCGTCTGCAAGGCACGTCTATCTGAACGCCGGTCCAATATGCAGCAGAGCTCAGCTCAGCTGTGAAATTGAAGCCCAAACTGTCCCCAGAACTCCCAGGCTCCAAACCGTCCATCTTCCTTTGGTCGACCTTCCTGAAAATCACAGTCCTGTCGTTCTTGGGTGTCAGTCAAGCAATCGGAATTGAAAGAGCACTGCTGGGGCCACCTGTGGATGCTGTGTATCAAAAGATGTCAAGATCTCTATTCCTTCCGTGGTGGGGTGGTATGACGGGGAAGTGAATTCTGCACCCTGTTGGTTTCCAGGATTGATGGAGTGCTTGCACACACTCAGGGCTGTCTTAAAGTCTGTTCAAATATTGGACCACATTTGTTTGTTTTCAGTCGGCGAGCAGCTCTTGTCATGCCAGACGAAAACAAGACACCCAAGATGCTGTCTGAAGGCGTGTAAAGCAATCACTGTTTGGTTCGCTCATATTTAGTGGCATGGTAATGTAAAGTTGATGTCACTTTGATAACGGACCAATAAATCATGTTCAATCTTAAGGATTCTATGCCACAAACAGCTCCTCATTTTGAAAACCCAGCAATTAGATGATAATTATAAGATGTAATTGCCCACTAGAGCCAAATAGTCCATTAGTAATTGTATTGATGGTGCAACTTTTTTTTTTTTTTACACTGAAAGCGACGCTTTTGACCCAAATGGGTACGTGAACAAGCCTTTTTGATGTACGTATTGATATTTTGTTTGTTATATATTTGTTCCGTATATATTTTACAAAGTAGGGGACACGGATGAGGGAAGGAGGCTCTGAAAAGGACTTAAAATCGCTTTTGGCTTTAACAGAATGGTTTCAATATAGAAGGTTTTGTGTGTTGATGACTAGATGAGGACTTTCTGATGAAGCTGTGAGCATAGACGGCTATAAAAGAACAGGAAACAGAACTGTGAGAAACCTTGTCAGTCTTTGTGTCAGATGTACACAATAAACATAACTAGATGGCTAAAGTTTGACAAACTTGGATGTTGGCTTTTTATTATTTAAGGAGAAAAAAAATCCAAACCCACATAGCCCTGTGTGAAAAAGTAATTGCCCTGCAGCCAATAACTGGTTGGGCCACCCTTAGCAGCAATAACTGCAATCAAATGTTTGCGATAACTTGTCTTTTACAGCGCTCTGGAGGAATTTTGGCCCACTCCTCTTTGCAGAATTGTTGTAATTCAGCTTTATTTGAGGGTTTTCTAACATGAACCGCCTTCTTAAGGTCATGCCACAGCATCTCAATGGGATTCAGGTCAGGACTTTGACTAGGCCACTCCAAAGTCTTCATTTTGTTTTTTGTCAGCCATTCAGAGGTGGATTTGCTGCTGTGTTTTGGGTCATTGTCCTGCTGCATCACCCAAGATCGCTTTAACTTGACTTGACGAACATATGGCCGGACATTCTCCTTCAGGATTTTTTGGTAGACAGTAGAATTCATGCTTCCATCTATCACAGCAAGCCTTCCAGGTCCTGAAGCAGCAAAACAACCCCAGACCATCACACTACCACCACCATATTTTACTGTTGGTATGATGTTCTTTTTATGAAATACTTTTTCGTCAGATGTAACGGGACACGCACCTTCCAAAAAGTTCAACTTTTGTCTTGTCAGTCCACAAGATATTTTACCAAAAGTCTTGGCAGTCATCGAGATGTTTTTTTAGCAAAATTAAGACGAGCCTTAATGTTCTTTTTGCTTAATAGTGGTTTGCGTCTTGGAACTCTGCCATGCAGGCCGTTTTTGCCCAGTCTCTTTCTTATGGTGGCGTCGTGAACACTAACCTTAGTTGAGGTAAGTGAGGCCTGCAGTTCTTTGGATGTTGCCCTGGGATCTTTTGTGACCTCTCGGATGAGTTGTCTCTGCACTCTTGGGGTAATGTTGGGTGGCTGGCCACTCCTGGGAAGGTTCACCACTGTTCCATGTTTTTGCCATTTATGGATAATGGCTCTCACTGTGGTTCGCTGGAGTCCCAAAGCTTTAGAAATGGCTTTATAACCTTTACCAGACGGATAGATCTCAATTACTTTTGTTCTCATTTCTTCCTGAATTTCTTTGGATTTTAACATGATGTCGAGCTTTTGAGGTGCTTTTGGTCTACGTCTCTGTGTCAGGTAGCTTCTGTTTAAGTGATTTCTTGATTGAAACAGGTGTGGCAGTAATCAGGCCTGGGGGGTGGCTACAGAAAGTTATTTTTTAACAAGGGGGGCGATCACTTTTTCACACAGGATTTTTTTTCTCAATAAATAATAAAAATATTCATTTAAAAACTGCATTTTGTGTTTACTTGTGTTATCTTTGACTAATTTTAAAATGTGTTTGATTATCAGAAACATTTTGTGTGACAAACACGCAAAAGAATAAAAAGTCGGGAAGGGGGCAAATAGTTTTTCACACCACTGTATAAATATCGGCCAGTGGAACCCCTGACCGATGTCTCCGTTGATGGCTAAATCAATGAATGGTGCTGGTTGAAGGAAGAGACAGAGAGCGAGCCTCTTCCAAACACAACCACGAGTCGAATCTTGATTAATAAAATATTGGCGAGGACAAGAAATATGAAGGCAGGAAATTAAACACATAATGCCAGAGAGAGAGAGAAGACAGGGTGATCAGGACTTAATTAAGGACTTTGCGAGGCCACTGCTCCAGACGATGGATATACTGTCTTGCTGACAACAGTGATGAGATGGGGGATTAAGGGGGCAGGATGACCGAGAGGGAATTGGAGACCCCTGAACTCTACAAACCCTCCATTATGAAGTACAGCTTCTGAGGCTGTATAATTAGCCGAGCCCTCATGTTGACGTGTTGTAAGTGCTTTACCTCAGCCATATACAGTCTGGAATACCAATAATGGTGTAATTGGGTAAATGGTGGCACTGGAAATTGCAGAGAGAAATCAGATCGCGGTAATGTCTTCTCTTCCGCTGACAGGAGCTTATTTCAGTCTCAAGTTGGCTCTGACCTCAACGGAAAGTACTTGGAACTTTCTGAAGGAGTCTTAGGGCGGATGATCTATTATTTTTGGCAAGACACGGTTTTGCATTTTTAGCCTGGTTTATAAAATCCATTTCTTTCCATGAATAATTCGTCCTGTTCAATTAAAAGCACATTGAAAAATATCGCATATTATTTTTAGCCCAGACAAAACAGCAAGGTCTCTGTGTTGCGTCTCATCTCAGTTCAGATGAGGATCTCTCTAGAGATCCGTAGAGAGAAATTGCCTATCGCTGCTGTACATCTACACCGAGCTGTTTAGTCGCACATTTATAGCACAGCAGTGTCAAGGTTAGTCTTTAAACAGCGCTTTGTCCAGGATCTCACCCCATCGATCACATTTCTGCTCATGAAATCATCAATATCTATTTATATTTTCTAACAACATAATAAATTCGCAGCTCTTTGATCATCTTCCTATGGATACATACAATTACAGCTTATTTGCATTTTTGATTTTCAACGGTCAGGTGAATTTTTATATCAGCACCATCCAGCTTCTCAATTTTTTCTCAGAAGTATGTTGTAAAGTGGTAAAATGGTGCCATGAAATGACTTTTTCAGTAGTTCTTTATCAGGACCTGCCTATGGTGTGACTGAATGTCGGGTACAAACGTAAACGTCAAACGGGTGGGAGCGAGTTGCAGGTTCGAGTTGAATCACATAGGAAAACGATTAGACTTGCTTATAAGGATGTGAGATATTAAGAAAAGTCAATAATTAATGTGGGCGTACCGTCCTAGCAACGTCCGAAAGAGTGGCCTCCCGAAGGCCTCAACACTTCGATTCGCATTTTTGCTCCGAAGTTTCGATTGAATACCATGTGCGCCGACGGGGCTTCACACATCTCACTGGACCAATGAAAGCTGGCTGTTTTGATGACGTAAGACAGACGTAAAAGGGCTGCTAGGTGGCGCTCATCATTTTCATCAAGCGCCCAACATTTTTATCAAGTTCAAAGATTTAATGTCCTTGTAGTTTCCCACAACGAATTGTTGCTTGGCATCTTTGTTTGAGCAGCCTGTTACATTACAATAAGAAAATGGTAACATTTTAAAGAAGTAGATGAGGCAATAAAATAAAGATATAGTAAAATCAGACAAATAAATATTTAAAACAGATGGTAAAATCTAGGAACATTCAAAGGGAATGTTCATTTTTGAACAAACCTGAAAACTTTCCAAGGAAAGACACCAGGCCAGCACTTTGTCAACTTTGTAAGTTGAATTTATTTATTATAAGAATATAGAATATAGCATCATAAATGAATGGACATTCTTCAACTTTCAAAATGCAACAATCACCGTTCTTCCCATCTCGGATGCTCGGTTTGAACTGCAGCAGATCGTGATTGGCTGATTAGATCTGAGCAGTTGGGCAGGTGTACCTAATAAAGTGGCCGATGAATGTCTGTGTGTTTTTAAAAATAATTTTTGGCCTGTTCAACTCAGACTTTCCATTTATCTCACTCCTCTCTCTCTATGTCTCTTGTTCTTTGATGGCCCCTCTCTGAAGGATGTAAGGTTGATAAATGGAGCTAATTGTTCCAGTGCTGGCTCCTCTGATGCAGGTGGTCTAATCAGACTGAATAGGAACGGCCTTAGGGAGACCATTACCCTTCCCATTGTCTGAGAGGACAGTGGGACACAGCAGCAGACCTGTTCCCTCCCGGGAGTGCTGGAATCACTCTCTGACACTGTCCTCAGGCTTTTGGAGAATATCAGACAGCACAGTGTGATCCACAGGTCTCCTCTTGACTCAGTGCACTTAGATCAGCCTTTGCCCTCCATGTACACCATAATAGCTGAAAAGGAGAAAAAACACCCTGGGCTCATCCGGCACAGCATTTAGCGGAATCATGAGGGCCGACTATTTCAATCAGATCTATTTTTAGCGAAGCGATGTGATGTGTAATTCCATCAGTGACACTGTCAAAGATCTGCTAACCTTGATTATAGAGGGAGCTTGGGTTTTTGCAGTAGCTTCTGGATATTTTGAGTGCAATAGCAAGTGACACATGGATTTTAACCAGCATAGAAATAATGCTGCAACAAACAATGAAAAACACCAAAGAAAACCCATATTTTAATAGCTCCACCCCACAGATGAATCATTACCCAGTCAAATCCAATATAAATGTCGGCCAGGGGTTTTTTGTACTCAATAAGTTGAATCAATGTGTGTTACTATGGCAAAATAAATGTGTTTGTTACGCATTTGTAATATAAAATTTATATTTATATTTATTTACAAGTGCCACAGTACAGCTTTGCTATGGCCAGAGTGCTGTTCAGAAAAAAACACATACAATCAGTACAATACAATACCCCAGACTTAAACGTCCATCAGATGCCCATTCCTCTCATGTTCCAGTGACTTTATGAAAGTTGTCTTCATATAAAGGTATTAGACAAAACAAAATTCTTCTTTGCTCCACTGAAAGTGAATCATCGTGTTGTCTGGACCTTTAAATCATTCTGTGTCACTGGGTTCTCCGAGTTGTTTCGAGTAAATCATGACTGTTAAGGCGTCTACATGCTGATCTAAATTTGCGATCCGAAGTTTCGTGTGATAGTGCGTCTTGATTGAAACCCTGGGCGTCACGCATCTGGCTAAACGAGTGGTGCCGGTGAAAAGAAAACTGGCTCTATTGATGACGTGAGGTGTAAAACAGCCACTAGGTGGTGCTCATCAGACATTCTTATAGGTACTTCGTAAAGGAAACAGGAAAGAAATAGCCTGAATCCTCTCTTTTCTCCACATTTTTGTCAAACAGCTCCCCATGAACAGCCACCAACTGAATAAACTGCTCGACATCAATGATTTAAAAAAACAATTCTCATGTTTTCCCATGTGGTGCGTAGCGCATCTGTTGTACTGTAAACACCATCTTCATGGTTTTTATGCAACATTCCAAAATTCACATAAAAATAGGTGGATGAACACACAGCTATGATTAGTGTGCCACCAAACCTACGCTTGGTTGGCACAAGGGATCCTTTCCCATTTTGGTACTTTAATTTGTGCATGTTCGTAAGCAGCAATCGCACCTGAGTGCACACCAAAAGTTGCCGAATGGTGGATGGTGCCACATGACTGCAAGGTCAAAGAGCATTTTGTTCCTAACCAAGACCAACTCTAGTGCCTCCAAAGCAACCGCTAATGAATAAGTGTGACTGGTGGCATTGAGGCAGAAAATTTGCATACAAAACTACATAAATCTGCAAGGCGGTGGGCATTACCAGGTAATTGGATTTATCTTCTCCCTGCTAATGCAGCTATTAGCATTTTGAGTTATACCATCATGTTTTGCTTTTATGCCATGGACCATTCCTTCCACATGCTTTCCTGAACTATTAATTCCCAACATTAAATCACACACGCTCATAAAAGGCTACTCTACTGATATCCCCTCGCTGGTGTGATTTGCATGCATCTGGAGTACAGCCTCCTCTGTACTGCACTCTTTCCTTTAAAGGGCAAACACGAGGATGGCAATCGCACATTGACTGTTGTTTATTGTCTGTGCATTGAGCAAACACGACTGGAGCTGAACAGGAGACATTCGAAGTAATGACCTGTGGGGGCTTTGAGAATATTCAGCCATCTGTCCCAGCCTTACATAAATACTGCGACTCAGCACCAACTGTTTTTATTGGGCCACCCCAAGCTTAGGCCCTTATAGTCCAATCATGTGAATGATTGGATATAGTTCATTGGTTTCACAACAGCAGCATGTATGAGAGAGGTTATTAAGTTCTGCAATAAGGACAGGATGGTTATGTTGATGGTCGCGGTGTGGTCATGTTTGCTTAGTGCCATCACAACGTGTTTTTTAAAGTGTCCACCAGGGATTTGGTGACAAGGACACTTATCTAAAGGCTATTCAAGCAACACAAACTTTATTTTAATGACAAGTTAGAATTTGTATTAGATAAAAGTATTAGTGAAATGGTTTTTTTTCACATTTTAAACATGTTAGTTTATTCAAAAATATTGTAGTGTTTTAGCAATAGCTAGAATTTCATCTCTTGAATCTACTTTGCTCCTCTTGAGCAGGTTATCCATATTTGTTGGTTTTTGGTGAAAAACTCTGGACTTTAGTGTCTTCTAGAATCTGATTCATGTCTGGGCTTTGTGCTGGGTTCACTCATTTGGAGGTATTCCTTCACCAGAAGTGAGGTATTCTTTGGGTTGTTATAATGCTGGAAGATAAACCCCATAAAATCTTTCAAAATTCTCTTCCTTTTTCATGTTTCCTTCTATGTTGACTAGATTCCCAGTACCAAACACACTGAAACATCCCCACGACATTATACTCCCACCACCATGTTTAACCATTGAAAAACATGTTCTTGGGGTTGAATACCTCTATAGCCCAAAAATATTTTGTTTCCATTAGACCAAAGGACATATTTCCAGTTTTCCCAGGTTGTCCATAGCCAACGTAATTCTGGCATGGAGGTGTGTCTTCTTCAGAAGTCTTTCTTGGTTGGCAACCTTGCAGTGTGTTACTATGCAGAGCTCTAGTCTTCAACAATGAATTAATTACTAAATTTCTTTCCAAAGTTGTTTCGTTCTTCTGTCTTGTTTTACACTGTGTCGGTCTCTTTAAACTTCTTGATAATGGTTCTCACTCCTGTTCTTGAGACTTGAAAGCTCAAGTTCAAACTAATCTCTTTTTTTTGCATGTTTTTATGTTGGCCAGTCAAAGCCAACAAATTGTTATTCATAATTTGCTTCAGAAAATAAATTCTAAACGCATTCTTCTCCTCCTAGACCGTTGAGGCTACAGCCATCAAACGTATCCAGGATATCCAAAATGGTAAGACTCGGGTTGCTCTATCTTTTCAGACTGGTACCACTAACAGAATTCTGGGAAATCACTGACAAATGTTCCAATTGACTTAACATGGGGTTGTTATGTTGTAAATTCCACACACTTGTGGAGGTGTTATTTGAGCCCCAGGCTCTAGAAGGGGTTAATGATTTACCCTTGACTTATAATGGCCTTTGAAAATAACTGGTAAAAGCATGGAAGATATAGAAACATCGTAGAGACATGGGGTTTGTTTATGTTATTCACTGAAACAACAAAATGTTTTTTATGACATGACTGACAGCTACTTAGCAACCAAGCTGTTTACCCTAGCAACCATATTTTCGGAACTAAATCTAACATGGGGGTTGGTTTAATAACTTATTTAAATTTGCTACTTACTAATGTTGTCTTTGTCACTGAGCCCTGGCTCTAGTAAGTAGCAAATTTAGTAAGTCAGGTAGTATTATTAGGTTGCGTATAATAGTGTCTTGTCACAAGTGTATTCGTTTGTTTTAAAACTTATTTTAATTATACTATAAGATAGAAAGAGGACTTTCCCTAGAACAAAAAAATTATAGTAAATGATGTCAATTCCATTGGTCTGTTAATCCCCCATCTATCTACATCTTCAACTGCATAAATTCTTGGATGTCACCCATTTAGTTTTTGAGGGCAAGGCATTGGAGCTCCTCACCAACCTGTACAAGGGATTCATTTGTTACCCTTCGGGCCTTTTCTGAGCAGCATGATGAATCAAATTGGCAGAACATTGAATCCGAAGGGAGGAAAAACAAATTAGACATATTTCATGTTGTGTCAATCATTGGATTTAGGCAGATTCTGGGCAAACCATTTAATGAAATATCAGTTAAATACTTCTTTTACTGAGGTGTGCTTGTTAATTATTGATTCAGAAAGTCAAAGCGTTAAAAAAATATCTGACAATCTTGCAATGCTGATGGATGGGCTGCTGAGCTTCGCATTCACAATGTTGTGGATATTGAGCAATGGGAGAAATGTGGCTCCCATGGCAGTTTCCGAGAGTGTATTTTGTAATTATATGTTCAAACGCACGCCAAAGTCCGTCAGCTATATGCTTGACATCAGCAGATCTCGACTGATGTGACACAACTTAAAAAGTGAGTAAATCACTTTGACAGTTTTTAGTTTTCCCCAACATCATGTAGCGTATGTGCTTTTGTTGAATTGTGCTTATAAAACAAAAGGGGCCCGTAACCTTCCTCTTGTGTTAGTCAGCACCAATCCAGTTAAAAGTTTAAATGCATAAAATAACACAGGCCTTGAAGTTTCATTCTTTAGCCAACCGTGAGGAGACAGGATTCCTAGAACCCAGATGAACCCCAGTGGAGACAATATAACTAGGGGTGATTTCTGATGGAGCAGATGGTGGAACATAGAAGAGACACAGTGAGTTTGTGGAGATCCAAAGATCTAGAAGCTTCCATGGGAGTCAGGGTGAGTGAACTGTAGATCTAACATATGTGGAAGTGCATATATGAGTCTTTTAATTGAGGGAGTTGGTTTGAAGAAGTGTTCTGATTGGATGATTGCTTTATTGGATTGATTGTTTGCAGGTGTGTTCATGATTGCTGGCTGTGTCGCTTGTAACAGACAAGCTAGCTATGTCTCAATCCAGGTTCTGGAAGCCTTTGGAGGGTCCTTCCTACTCAGCCTCTGGAGGCTCCGGCTTGGGAGGATACTCCGAAGGCTGGATAAACCTTTGGTAAATTGGGCGGTCTAGCCTCTTCTTCTTCTGTTGTTTTTCTATTAGTGATTCATTATTTTTTATATTTTTGTTTTAAGTTTTAAGATCACTGAAAGGTTTTTTGTTGTTTAATATATTTTCTGGTCTTTTAGGGTTTATTATTAATTTTTCTATTTCTTTATTTGTTTTTTTTTTGTCTTTTTTTTTCGTTTCCAAGAGATCTAGAAACTTCTGTGGGAGTCAGGGTGAGTGAACTGTAGATCTTACATTTGTAGAGGTGCATTTAAGAGTCTTTTTACTGAGGAAGTTGGTTTGAAGGGGTGTTCTGATTGGATGGTTGCTTTTTTGGGTTGATTGTTTGCAGGTGTGTTCTTGATTGCTGGCTGTGTCTCGGACGTGAGGGGAATTCACTCGTTTTAGCTCATTTTTAATTGAAATTGAGGGGTGAACTGACAAAAAAGACCCAGCAAAAATATGAAAACCACCATTTTCACAGAGGAAGAAGCTTTAACATGGTAACCAAGAAATGAACACATTGGAAGATAGCCTATTGTTTTTAGTGTATTTTATAGCAGATTTGACTCATGGACAACACAAAAGAGGAAGTTAACAGTATATTATTATATTAATATTCATGTTTTTAGCATTTCTTAAATGAATGCATAAAGTATTGAAGGGTTTACAAGAAATTTCCAGGATGGGGTGTGGTTTATTCAACTTAAATGAACGCTCAATAACTGACAAGGAACTGGCCTTGTCTTGGAAACACTGCGTTAGGTTTCATTCTCCATCAATGTCCGCTCGTATCCCCAGAGTGTTGACCGGACACACTTCTTGAAGTCAGAGGCATTTTATATCGGTGGTAACTTTCTCCGGTCTTATTAATGAGGGAGCACAAGGCTGCCGGCATCTTTTCCCGGCCTGCTTGGGGAGAAACCTTGCACGGTAATTGCTATTGACAGTGCCATGAAAGTAAACCTCAGCAGAAATCCCAGAGGAGTCAGGGGTCCGTCTCTTTTCTTTTTCAACCAAGCGCACATCTGTTTCGTGGGAGAGACAAAAAAGCAGAAACATGACAACAAAAACAAAGACTACATAATTTTACCACTGAGATTCGGATCTGCTTTGGTAGTGCTTAGCTGGTGAAGTTAGCTTGTGGTCCTGCAGGGCTTCCGGGAGATGTGAGGCGTAGCTGAAACAGATTGTCAGGGACTTTGGGAGGATGCTGCTATCGCTAAGGATTACTAAATAATGTGCTGTCGATCAATACAAAACACTGGAAGGAAGCTCAAAAATGGGGTCCCCAGGTTTAGTTTGCAGACAACTAAATTATTGTCTTTAGTTTTTCTTGCTTTGCTATTGTTTTGTTTGCTTGTGTCTTGCTTGTATAGCTTTTGTTAAACAATTGTTTAGCACAGTTAACAAAAATTGATTTTTTTATTTTTTATTTTAGGAACCTTTAAAGGTACACTTTGTGATTTTATTCCCTACGTGTTGCATTTGCAAAACAAACAAGAAACCGTGTTTATGTGACCAGAAGTTGTAGTCAAGAATCCAACATGAATGAAGTGTGTGATACTGACACCCATATTGTACACCTCTCTCTAACTGCAGTCCACTCTTTGTGAATCTCTCTCATATTTTTGAAGGGGTTTTGTTTCACAATCCTCTCCAGGGTGGAGTTATCCCTATTGAGTTAATTAGCAGATTACCATCTTAAAAAAAATCTTCATCTCCATAAAGTTGGTTCGCAGTTAGAAGCATGAAGTGCTCTAAAACATCCTGGTCGAGGTAGATGGCTGTGTTGATCTTTGATCTCAAAAAATACAGTGGACCGACACAAGTAGATGACATGGAACCCCAAAGCATCGCTGAACCTTATGTGGCTGATGTACCCCTCCTCTCTTCCTCCAGTCTCTGAGACCTTGATTTCCAACGAAAACACAACATTTAAAAGAAAATGTACTTTAATCAGAAAGCGTTACTTTGGAAAACTCAGCAGCATTCCAGTACTTTTTGTCATTAGCCCAGACGAGACGCATATGAGGCGGTCTCTTGTTCATTAGTGACTTGTGACAAAACTGAAACCCTTATTTATATTTGTCTATACGGGGTAGTTCTGGAATCACTGACTCCAGCTGCAGTCCATTCTTTGTGAATCTCTCTCATATGTTTGAAGGGGTTTTGTTTCACAATCCTCTCCAGGGTCTGAGTTATCCCTATTGAGTTAATTAACAGATTAAAGTGTACCATCTTAAAATCTCCATAAATTTGGTTGATCAGCAGGGAGAATTAAGTGCTCTAAAACTTTCTGGTCATATGGCTATGTTGATTTTGCATCTCAGAAAATACAGTGGACCAACACCAGTAGATGACATCGCACCCCAAACCATCACTCACTGTGCAACCTTTATGCTGGACCTAATGTGTTTTATGTACCCCTCCTCTCTTCCTCCAAACTCTGGGACCTTGACCTGTAGTTTTTGTCTTTATTTGTTCAAAAGTGGCTATGCAAGGATTGTGACTACTGAAAGCCATAATTTTCATAAATATGTAAATATATGTCTACATGTGCTGATCACTGACTCCAGCTGCAGTCCACTCATTGTGAATCTCTTTTATATTTTTGAAGGGGTTTTGTTTCACAATCCTCTCCATGGTAGGGTTATTCCTATTGCCTTAATAAGCTGATTTCTGAAAATTTTAATGCATGTTGCAAGTTATTTGAAATATATATAAGAAATAAACTTAATCTATCAGTGTGTGAGAAATTAATGTATAATTTATCCAATTTGGATTTTTTTATATTGAAATTCTAAAATAAATTTACATTTTCATGAGTTTCTAATTATTTAAACAAGATCTATATGCTTTATATCAGAGCTCTTCATCACAGCCTTAATTCTTTGCAGCGGGTGGATGAAAGTTGATTGTATGTAAGTGCTCAAATCACATAAAAGCTTACTCCCTTCGGATTAGTCATCTGAGGACCTTGCTGTTTGGTGATTTGCAGGGGAATTTCAACAACCTTCGTAATTAGTCGACACAAGGTCCTCAGATAATTCTATTCCCAAGCGTACAGGGCTCAGGGGAACAAAAAAGCAGCACTACTTTGGTTATTTGTTCACATAGCATTAGTGCAGCCCATAAATCATATAAATGGGATAAGTCACTCCTGTTATCAAAGTCTCTAACACTGACCGCATCAAACAAATCAGTCTCTATTTTTCCTCTTTCTTATCTCATTGAGTTGAGGTGCTCTGTGGATAGATGCAGCCATCCAATTTTCTAACAGATGAACCTGTTCAGCAGATGCTGCTCATTTTCCCCGGGGCCTTAAGGAGCGTGAACAGACAGATAGATTTCTGCCTGACTGCGTCTGACACCTGCTCACACCTGCGTGGCTGGGACTGCAGGAGACATGCTTGAGAGAAATGCCTGACCTTTCTTCTGACCAAGCCAACATCGCTGCTAATTAGACTGATTCAGAACTGTACCGGTCACGAGTCAGAGTGCAAACCTTTTCAAAGGCTGCTTTCTCATGCTTAAGCTGCTGCTTTTGTTGGCAGAACAGATAGGTAAAGTGCAATGGAACTTGTGTAAGTTGGGAGTATTGGGATTCCTCTTCATTGGGAATCCTTAGCGGGAGAAGTCTGCTGAAAGAGGCGTTGAAGCACTTGAATTGTTGAAAATCGTTGCGTAAAACAGCAAAAAACGAAACTTTTTTTCGCTTGCGATCAGATGTGTGAGGTACCGTTGGTGCCCATGGGTTTTGATGGAGGTGCGTTGTCATAGGAAACTTTGAATCGAAAATTCAGATCGGTGTCCAGCAGTGCCATCTACTGTCTGTTGAAGTCCGGCTAAACACGTTATTGGTCTCCAAGGGGCAATTCAAAGTCATTCTTTTACATGTACATCCATTCCTTTATTTAGCTTCTTGCCCACTTGTTTCCTTTCGGTGATTTCCTGTGCACTTCGGGCATGAGGCGGGGGTACAGTTTGCCAGTCCATCACAGGGCACACTTAAGGAGAATTTAGATTATTCAGTTAATCTGATGCATGTTTTTGGGATTGGGGGGAAACCCATGCTAGTCTCTAACTGGCAAACTTCTACACAGTTCCCCACTGTGCCACCGTGCCACAGCTAAACAATGCCCAATTCAATGCTTAGCATTCAGCAGCTGGATTGCTCTGGGAACAAAAGAAGTCTTCTACAACCAGTGGTGGGTAGTCTCCGCCCAGATGTTAGAGACTCAAACTCATGAGGAATCCCAAAAACTGAAAGTGACTCACACAAAAACGGGGGACTGCAAATAGGAACAGGGGTGCGGAAAAAGGGGAGCGGGTGATCTGGAATACATCGTACATCCACAGAAGATCTGGCGGAGTTCCTTCAAAAACTGAAGAAGAAAGAATTTCAAAGAATTGAAAGAATTCCGAATGGTACTTTGGGCTGGACAATTAATCGAAAAGTAATCAAAATCTACAATCAGAAGCTTCAAATTTTACCAGGTCCAGAATTTCCGCGTGGAGTCCCGCTCCATTTCCTTCAATTATTTATTATCAAGTAATCCAATTTCATTTATCGAATTAAAATGTTACATTTATTGAGATTTTGGGACTGTTCCATTTGTATACAGTTGAAGGCCTCTGCTTTAACAATACATTTTATAGTTTTGTTTACTTATGTTTTAATGAAAGACGTGCAGGGATATCACAGAGTGTAGTCACAAAAAGAAAAAGCCTGTGTGGTCAGAGGACTGGCTCAATCTATGAGAAATACTGCAGAAGCACTCGTTACATCCTTAGAGTGATGAAGAGCCCCTTTGAACACACAACATACTCATCCTTGAAGCAGATGAGGTATGTCTTCTTGAATCTATGCCACAAAGAATTAGCGCAATTCTAGAAGCAAAAGGGCATCAACTGAGTACAAGCAAGGTGTAAATTAGGGTAATGCAACAACCTTCACCCTCGCATAGATAAATTTACCAAGCGTATGATTCACTTTTCTATTGAGGTCATCAGTAAAAGAACATTTTCATCGACTTAGCTTGATAAATCTGTACAAATCTAGCTCACTTCTGGGGAATTTTCATCAATTCGTCCCCAAACATAAAGCTAGGTCAACGGCATACTACAAATAACCGGCGACATAAGCAACTGCAGATTGCTTTATGATGGTCTGACTTGTTTCATACAGCATCTGGCATCTCTTCACACCATTTGCCACACCCTCTCAATAAATGTGTGTCAGCGCCAATGACATTTCCACCATTCTCTGGGATATTTGAACATACAGATAGCTAGTGAAGTGGTCCATTAACACGCTAGATAAAGGACAAACCTGATGAGCTCCAAATGCAATAAGATGGAACGTTATCACATCCCGCAAGGGGAGCGTGAACACAGGAGTTTGACATTTAGTCCGCCTGCTAGCACACATGGATGTTCGTAATAACAAAAGGTGTGCATCAGCGAGCTTAACAGTTAATTGGATATAGGAGTCTCTCACTCTATTAGGACTTGAGATCTGAGAACGCAAACATAGACTTTATTTCAGTCTCGTAAATCTTGCTAACGTTCCTTCGTGAGATTAATATTTGTTTTAAATTTCACTGTGACTCAAAGTTAACACGGGTCAATCAATATTTAATGTTTTGTTGAATATTCATAATTGGATTTAGAGGGAATATTTGGTTTGTGTAAAGGGATAGCTGTAAGTGTGTGGGCGTGGAGCTTGGCCTTGAAAAAAGTTTTGTCGTAGGAAAAAGTTTGTTTTTAAAATAAAGTTGGCAAACCATTTGTTCAAAAGCGATAACCTTGGCCAACGTTACTTTTTAACGTTTCTTAGCCGTCAAAAAAATGCCTTTGTTTTTGTGGCAATGCTTGATATCGTTTTAAGTACAACCCCCTACAACTACTTTTTTATGTTGTTTCTTTACATAACACAGTAATTGCACAACAAAGCTGGAATTGTGCACAAAATACAATTGTTATTTGTCATTTTATGTCAAGACCCCCCCCCCCTCAAAAAAAAAGCAAAGACAAGGTCAAAACACTGTGAAAATTGTATAAAAAATACAGTTATAAGAACTTTTTCTGCTTTTTTGCCAGAATTTAGAAAAACAGGGGCCACATCACAGGTCTTGTACTTTCAAGGGTTATCTTTTCTTTTTATCACTACTGGCCCTGATGGCAGTGATTTGGCGTCTGTAAAATTAACTGAAAGAGGGATTTTTTCACATTTTAATTTTAATTTCTATGCAAATCGTGCGTCATAATTATTGAAATGTTTATTCGAAACCAAAAATATTAAAAGCAATTTGAAACCTACACATTATATTTGATATCAAAAGCTGGGTTGCTTCATTCCTAGTAAATTCAAAACAGCCGGTTACTTCTTAAGTAGTGCTAAGTAGGAATTATGTTTTAATAATTAGCATAAGTAGCTAATTAGCATAGTTTTGATTAAAAAACACTGAGCATAGACTTGAAAAAAACTATTATTTGCTTTTAAATGTGCGGTTTTTAAGTACTTCAAGGTAAAATCTGCAAATACTTTCATTTTACTTACATGGTAGGGGAGGCTTGTTGGTTTTTTTTTATTTTTTATTAAATATTCCCATTATTTTGACCCTGTCTTGCTTCATTTTTTTTGGATTCATACATTTTTTTTTTTGTTTTCAATTTTTGTGATAGAAAGTTTGTTGAGCAGTTTGATAACGTAAGCAACATTCTAGTTCATGAAAGCACCTTGATTCCTTGCAAAAAAACCAAAATTGCCTTAAAATCTGAGTGGCTTTTCATCGCTGTAAAGTGCAGACATTTACATTGTTTCTGTTATAGGTTTGCTGTCTGGAAGTGTCGTGCAATTCTTATGAAGTTTTAACGATCAGAAGAAGGTAAGCAACTAAACCTACAAGTTTCTGTACCGTCTCACGCACTTCTCAATCCCAGGGCGCTGTTCCTCCCCGGAGTGTTTTTGGTTCATTCTTACATCCACATCACATATGATCAGTTTTCCCCCTCCAGTTAGCCAAGAGGAGAATTTATTATTTGGCTATCTGACCCAACTCTGAAACAGTGATGAAATGGTCTTGACACCTAGGGCGAAGTCTGAAGATGCTGTATCTTTGCTGATTCCCTTCAAGGGTTTTTCACAGATGATTTTATTTTATTTTTACCTCAGGCAGAATTTTGAGTTTATTCTTGGATTATGTTTTATTGATTTATGACAGACTTTTGTATGAAATATTTGGTGAAATCACAAGTATTTATGTCCTTGTACAGACTCAACGTGTTGTTCTAACCCCCACTTCCAGTGATGTTTAGAATGTTACACTAGTGAGATAAGTGTTTTTAAAACACAGGTCCAATGAAGATCCAAAAGATAAACAACCAAATCCACGTTGAATTTTGAATTATTATATTATAATATATTACATTGCAATTATTAATGTTGCTCCATCAAAACGGTCCACTAGTTCTACAAATGTTTTATGCAGGCGCAAAAAAATTTGTGTTTTTGTGTGTGAATATAAATCAAATAATTATTAGGTGTTGATCAACCAATTATAGATTAAATAAATGATGCGGATAGTCAATGTCACGCATATGTTGAAACCCAGTGATGACCTGAAACTGAAACAGCTGTGTTAGAGGTGAAAAACAAGATGGACAGCCAAATGCTGCTACCAAGGTGAGGTTGAGAAGGACAGTTTTTTTGTCATGGCTCCAAGAGGTAGTTCTACTGCATCAACAAGGTCTCTCCAAGACAGACTGGGGTTTCGAGATGTTCTGTTCACGCCCTTTTGAGGGCGCAAAAAGTAGCAACATTGAAAACTCTGTGGTCATGGAAACTCGTGGAAGCCACGTTGAGCTGATTGCCATTCGAAAAAGGAAAATGTTAAGCAGTGCAATCAGCTTAGAACTGGCAAAAACTAGTGGTACACCCATCTACTGTCTTGACGAGTTTTGCGAGAGTCACAGCTAAAAAGCCATACCTCCAACACGGCCAATGCACTTGAGAATGCATGAAAATGTTAAATAATTGTCAAAATATGACATTTTTGGCTGTATAAGAAGGCAGTTTGTTCGAAAACAGTAAAGAAAGGAGTGTCTGCAGGAAATAGTGAAGCTTAATGGTGGTTCATTGAATATTTGGGGCTGCAGTTCTGCAAATTCGGTTAAAGATTTGATCAGGATTCAAAGCTGAGAAATACAGGCAGATACTTTCCCATCATGCAAATGAGGTCACAACAATTAGTGATTTCTCCTTTGTTCATTTTGTCTTGGTGTTCCTTTCATTTTCCTTTTTATTATATGTCTAGTTCTCTCAGCTCCTGCCCCTCCCTGCCTGTGTCTCTCCTAGTAACCTTCACACCTGTTTCTGTTATGTGATTTCCATCTGTTTATATTCTCTGTTTTTCTCCTCATCTGTTTCTGGTGTTTCAAGTTCTGAAATTCTCTGCAGTTTTTTCTTGTAATGCTTTCATAGTTTGTTTTGGGTTTATAAGTTAGTTTATGATTACTGTTTTCCCTCTCGTGGGCTTTTCTGTTATTTTTGTGTTCAACAAACCTTTTTGAGTTCAACTCAATCTCTTACACATGAGTCTTTTTCCCTCAGTCACCCACCATCATGACACATTTGCTGCATATGCTTCATTTATAAAAAAAAAAAACAAAGAATACATTTTTTCACCGGTTTGTTTACAGCATTTTATCACATCTGCCTAAAATCTTTGGACAATGTGTATATGATATTAAAAATTAATTTTAACAAGTCAAACTTATGTTTTATTTTTAAGTGGTATGAATATGGGTGTGAAATAAAGTGTGAGATAAATATATTATAAATTGAAATATATTTTTTACAGACTTGTTTATTTGCACCTGTAATGTCGAGGAAATTCAGTTAAGTTAAAATCATGGTTATTATGTTTAAAAAGCTGACTAACCTTCTAAAGCAAATACTTTTTTAAAATTAGTACGTAATTAACATCTAAAAGCAAGTATAACATAAAAATAAAATGGCACAGGTGTCTTCGCGCCAGTACAAAGTTTCACATAATCACAGAACTCCAGCAAAGCATCCTAAACCACAGGCATGCAGTAAAAATGTCATCCAGGATTTTTAACAACCTCTTTGTGTTTTCTCTCAATGACGATGACATTGATACTGATGGATGGATGATGTATTGGGCAAAATCTGTGATTTTACTCTACGTTTAAGTCAAGACAAGCTTTATTTTAATGGTTACAGCGATGTTTATCGGACATAACATACATGATACAGATTAGTTGGAAAATACTTGTGGAATTGTCACTATTAGAAAATTGTTGATCATTTCAAGCAAGCTCAACATCTTTATGCCTTTGCTAGGGTTTATAAATGGTTCTTTGTACAAGAATAAAACAAATATCTTTAAAGAATACAGTCAGAAAACTAAAAGAGAACAATTACTATGAGTTAAGTATGAAAAATGGCAGTAACAGACATTGTGAGCAGTTCATGATGTTTAGCCATCTTAAGTGGATTATAGTCGACTTAGCTCTTCACCTTCACAGCTGGGTGTCTTTGCGCTCAAGCCTTAAAAACACAATTTTAGCTTGCTCTATATTGTGCTGGCTGCTGTTAGTCCAAGAGCTTCAGCTCTGTTTGTTCTGTGGTTTTGCTCATTTGAAAGCGACGTCTTCGTTTTCACTCACATGCACAAAACATCTTTTCTTAGGAGGGGTGCTCACGATAATGATGCATACCTCGATATTTCGTCTGTCCACTATACACGATGAGTAGTTAACCAACAATCGAAACTGTGTATGTAACGAACAATCATTGGGAAAAATGGAATTTAAAAAGTTATGAGACCACAAAGCCAAGAAGGCTAGGGTCTAGTTTGATTGGTATGAGAGCATTTGTTACATGCATCCACTAGGGGGCAATGTTAATGTTTGCATTAAGCTCCGAGTGATAATTTATCGTCTAAAATGTGAGATAAGGATAATTGTCTCTTAGTAAATGTTACATAAAATATTACATTACTTCGTACAAATATTTCAGATGTAACTAGAATCACAATATACTCCAAAAAGAAAATACACTATAGAATATAAAGTAGCTCCGCAATGTGTATTGTGACCGTTTTGTGCCACGATATAATGTTACACTCCGAAAATTTTTACATTTACTTATTAAAGGTCCTAACACAGATATTTGGAGATAAGCTCGCACTGAAGATTTCCAAAACGTTTTAAAGTAGACATGTGAACACGGAATTAGATGGACCAAACACAAAAGTTTTTCATTTCATCTCTAAAAAAATGCACAGAAAAGCAGCTAATCAGTTTTGTAATAGAAAAAATTATCTGAATCTGGCAATTATTTTCAGTAAGCAACTAGTGGTCAATAGAATGATGTCCAATCTTCATTTCAAAATACAGCTGTGCATGTAGTTCTATCATGTAGAAAAAGAATATAATCATCGAATCCCAAAGTCTCCATACAAGTAGCCAAAAAATTATCTAAAAAAAAAAAAAAGCATTGGGCAGAGAATTGAACCCTGTGGGATGCCACAGTAGTACAATGTATACCTAAACAAGTTCACAATCCTTAGATAATGAATACATTATTTAAATGAACTAAAACAATTAGAGTTGAAAGAACTACACAGAAAACATGTTTCAATATAGATTATGCATTATTTATTTCATGCCAGTCTGGATTTTTTTACTTTTCTTTGCCATGTTATTAGTGCAAAGAGAAGAAATGTGTGAATACATCGTTAGTCAAATTCCAGTCTGCTCGACAAAACGCAGCATGGAGGGGAGGGATAAACATACCAAGCTCGATTTTATACAACACCAAGGTTCACTGGATTCTCTAACCACTCAAAATAATGCAATCTAGAGCCATCAGCAAAAGAATGTCAACGTCAACCATTTTTTCCAAAACTGAATTATCAAAAATAAGCTTTGATTCAATTTTCATTAAGTATTTGTGGAATGCCATAAGCATGTAAATTTCCTTTTCTTTGAGCATGTTTCAGTCTGCCACCATTTGTTATGTTTGTTCATAAGTTAACACACCTCTTTGTTCAACATTTGCTGCATGGACAGCCACGAGTGAGGCTTTCTAACAAGTGAGTGTGTCGAAATGATATGTCATCTTGTACCTCGGGTTCTGGATCAAACATGATATGTCTCCAATATTGCTCCACTCCTCTGCTCATTTATGACTCAGTCAAAGCAAATTGCCATCAGCTAGAGAGAAAGAAAAGTAAGATACTCATTCTACAGAACACTGGAAAAGAAATGACTAGAAGAGATCTGCCTGAAGATTCTGTACCACATTCTTCAAATATTAAACTACAAAAAGTCTGCAATGCTGTGCTTTCCTCTTGGGGGAATTATTATTTATTATAAAAATTAGCTGAAATGAAATGGTGGACTGAAAGGTTCCTTGACATCAATGTTCTACGGAGCACGGAGCACTTAGAAACACTGAGTATGTGTGTGTGGGACACAGCGTGCTCTTCACTGTACTTAACCCTTATCTGCTGTTGTGTTCAGCCACTTCAGGGAGATTTTTGTCCAAATTCGGCCCCAACCTTTTCTTCGTTTTCTTAAAATTTTGTGTTTTTTTTTTTTTTTTTTTTTGGTTACAAAGTTTATATTTTTACACATATTTTAAGAAGATGCGTTGAAATTTTTCAATAATTAAAAATATGCACTCCTGGGCACATTTACTAACCTTTTGTGTTGAATGAAAATGTCGTAAAAATGTATCATAATTAAATATTTTTTTGCACAAATCTACTTCAGCTGTAGTCATAAGCAGTTTTTTTTTTTTACCTAGGATTTGTACCCTTTAATTGCCAAGATCTTACATGATGTCACTGATACTTCGTGTAACTTCATATACCAGTCAGAAACTACGTTTTTTTTGTTGCACGGCTCAGAATCTCAAAGATTCTAAATGGTGATAAACAGTTGGTGTCATGTCACTGCAGTCAAAAAAGGTCATTATAATTGAAGTCAATGGGGCACAAAAAATAAATAAGGGGTGAAAAAAAATGAAAATCTGGTGCTACACAAAAACTAAAAATCCAACAATGTCAATGTTCAACACTGGGATAGAAAAATAAAAAATACTATCCATATTGAATATGAGTCTTTTTGTCCCCCAAATGAGTGACATTGTGTAAGATCTTGGCAAATAAAGGGTAAAAATCTTTTAAAAATTAATTGTTTTGGTTTATGGAAAAATATTGATTTAGTTGATTTTTATAACAGTTAAATGTTGTGGCTGTTAAACACAAAACATTTAATTCGGTCACTATTTACCTCGATTGTACTCCAGCAAACATTGCTGCGTCTTATTATTGATGTCTCACTGTGTTGAAATAAATGCAGAACACCAATTCCCTTTGAGTGACAATCACTCGAAAGGAACTCGTATGCTCGATGAACATAAGTGTCTCCCACTTCCCTGGGCCTCAGTTACGTTGTTTGTTCTCTTCTGCAAATTACGCCAACGAGAAAGCCATTAATTGCAGCGAGTGAGATCAATTGTTAGATTGTTATTTCATCCACTTGCTTGATGAAAGGCGAGGGAGGGAAACAGGCGGGTGAGCGAGGATGACACCGTCGACTATAACGAGTTGTGTCTTTCCCATTAATCAATGCCTTCCACGCAATTTGCCATCTGTGAATTGGGACTGACCTGTCTCGTGGGTCACTGGCCAATTTTCCGGAGTGGTCGTTCTGCATTGGTCTGAAATCCCTGCACATGCCAAGCCTTACTGGTGAGTGATTCGATCGTCCCTCAAATGGCTGCAAGCATCGACTCTGAAGTTTTACTCCCACACCTGAAACTTTTCAAAGTGTCTTTTCATGATTTGACATTTGATGGTAATGTCGAGCTCGTAGCAAACATGTATTTCAGGTCTTCTAATGTCTTCTTGCTTTCTCCAAAATACAATAAGGAACCATTTAAATTAAATATTTGGGAGAGATTTATTTTATTATTCTTCTATATAATCTAACACTTTACCCAGATTCTAGTATCTGTAGCTGGTGTATTCCCCAGATGGAGAGAATGTTAAGTGGTTGTCTTCTAAGTGGAAACCAGTGGCACTAGCATCCGGGTATCCCCTACCGATTGACTAATCACCCATAATTGCTTGTATCTAGAGGATCAGGCAGCACACCAGTCCTCCCACCACTTCACAAGCTCTTACTCTGCTAAGGAGGTAAAACCAAGACATCCCCAAGCGTGTTTCTTCCACCTGCTTCTTGTCTGTGATGAAAGGATGACTTTCACATGTTAACATAACTGTAATTGGTTTTGTTGAAGAGCAGCACCATTGTGATAATTGTATTTTATGAACATTGCATTTCATTAAGTGTCTAATTGAAACATTGTGCCCCGTTGATGGAGCAAAGCTAATGAAAAGGAGGAGCTTCAAATAATCTGCTTCCAATGAAGTGGAAATTGAAGAATTAATGAAACAAAGTTGCCATGAAGGTGGATTTACCTAGTGGAAAGATTATGTAATGTTAATTTTAATGAATGTTAAAGGGCCTCTAGTGTTCTATTTACCCAATGCAATATTAATCGCATGCGTGTCTTGAACAGCACATCTTGAAACGCCAGTCTGGTTTTCTTTTTTTTTTTCTGGGAGAGATCTTGTTGATGCAGTGTAACTACCTTGTGTCCTGTTGCTGCGATTAATCTCGCTATGACAAGAAAATGTCTTCTCTCACAGTTTTTGGCTGTCCCCCTAGTGTTACCCTTCCTACAGAACTATTTCTGTTTCAGTTCATCACTGGGTTTCAACATATGTGTGGCATTGAGGAGCATTAGCAACTGTTTGGTATAATTAATTGAACATTGCTATACTATATTGCCACAAAAACCGTTGCTTTTGAGCAAGTGTACCTATAAGAATTATTGCTGGCTTGACGGAAAAGGCTAGAAACTCACATTTCAAATTTCAATTTCAAATTCCTTTTTGTCACATTGTATTTAGTAAATTTACTAAAATAATCATTTATAATTCTAAAAGTATCTTATGTTAATGCATTTTTGCATAGCTGCCTACAGGTAACCACTTCATCTAATAATGCATTGATGCAACACTATTGCAACACTATGGGTGTTGAATTAAGACTTTCCTGGTGATAATGTAACACTATGTTGAATATACACTGTCACAGTGTTCATATAACACAGCATGAGTTGAATATACACTGCAAAAGTGTTAATGTAACTCTACGAGTGTTGAATAAGCACTGCCTTGCTGATAATGTAACACTGTGCCTGTTAAATATGCACTGCCCCAGTGTTCATTTAATGCTGCAACACTATGAGTGTTTAATATGAATTTACACTATTTGAGCTGAATTTACACTACCCTACTGTTGATGTAACACTGTGTTTGTTGAATATACAGTGCCCGAGTGTTAATTTAATGCTGCAACACTATGAGTGTTTAATATGAATGGCACTGGTGTTTAATCCACTCTGTGTGAGTTGACTATACACTGCTCCGGTGTTATTGCAACACCATTTGAGCTGATTTTACACCACCCTACTGTTGATGTAACACTGTGTTTGTTAAATATACAGTGCCCGAGTGTTAATATAACACTCCGGGAGTTGAATATACACTGCCCCATTATTAATGTAATACTTTGTGAGTTGAATACACACTACCCAGGTGTTGATATAACACTGTTAGTTAAATTTACACTGCCCCAGTGTTAATGTAATTGTTTTTGTGAGTTGATTATAGACTAAGGTTTGTTATACACTGCCCTGATGTTAATGTAACATGGTATGAGTTGACGGTTCCAGTGTTGATTCAACACTATTTTTGTTGAATGATAAACTCATTAGATTCAACAGTCCCTAATTTAACTTGCACAATGATCAATTTTAATCTGGGATAAAATAGCAGCAATAAACTCCTTTGCCTAATCTTCAATGCCCTTGCTGATGTGGTCCCATGCCCTCTTGGTCAGCTTGCCTTTGTATACTGTTTTATGCTCACAAGTACAACATCTCATCTCAGCAAGTACAAAGTTCAAAGTTCAAATCTCTCTCACCTCTTAGGTTCTAAAGGACACTCTGTGGTGAATTTTCGTTTTTCAGAGTGAGTCAAAATTCCAATTCTGCCTAGTTGCTATCCCTCCAGCACAAATCAATGAGATTCATTAAGTTCAAATCCCCTTTGGATTAGTTGTTGCACAGTCACCAAGATAAGGAGTGGATGGAGTGAGAGAGAGGAAGAGGAGAGGCAGGTCAAAAACAGATTAGTGGTCCTCCATCATTGCAACAAGACTAAAGATAGTAGAAGCCAAACAATTTGGCGGGAATGCACTGTACCCACTTGAGTGCATTGATTTGGCTGATTTCTAACCCTTTGCGATGACTGGTTTCATTGTTTTAGAGCCCATAAGCTCTGCTTATCTTCTCAACATAATGCTGAAAGTCTGGATCTTAACACCTTCATAAAACCATTCTAATACTTTCAAGTGGGCATTTATTGTGTTTTTGTAGAAAGGGGAACGTCAGTAAGAAACATAATGTTAAAGCACGACCAAGAGTTATGTGATTTCTTGTTTTTTCAGGGTCTTGCTGACTGACAGGCAGACTGTGTTGAATTATTGGACAGCGACAGATCGGAGCCCTTTGAGATGTCATTATTGACTTTCGAGGCAAGAGTATTTATAACCCACAGACGACGGCCCACTCACCTTCCTCCTGTCTGGCTTCACGTCACTTTGGGATTCCCGAGATGGTCTGCATCGCCAGGCTTTTGAGGTGAGATTTTTATTGCAATTGATCTCCTCCTGTATGCACACACACGCACACACGTACACGCGCACAGGAGTCTGAGAGCGAGTTTTGTCAAGCACGTCGAAGGAATTTCAATTCTCCCCGTGTCAAGCAGGCGCGGCCTTCAAGATGCAAAGGCAGTCAGTTGTGAACTTTACATTTGCAATTGTCAGAAGCGCAAGAACTTGACGCAACAAACACATATTGGCTAACGCATTTCAATTGATTTTGAGCAAGTGCAAGGGGGGATACATTTGAAATGGGGAAAAAGACATGGCACTCTCCATGTTTCACATGAGGGAACTGATTGGGCCAGTCACTCGGTGTCATCTTTTTATGGGAATGAAATGAGAAAAGAAATATGCTACAAATGGTAAATGTTAGCAAACCAAACCTTTATGAAAGCTGACAACAAATGTTTAGCTTTGTTAAATATTAGCTATACTTACAGGATGCTTAACTGTATATAATGTGTGTGTGATTCAATGATTGCATTTCATTATGGCTATATGTAATATATTGATGATAATATTGTTAACTAGAGAAGTGATGGTGTTGTGGTGATAAATACTGGAGTAGAGAGAAGCAAGCATCCAGTATAACATTAAAACACTTATTAACAAACACAAGAACTCAAGAAACCAGTTCACACGGTGACTTTTCAACACTGGGAGCTAAATACACAGGATTGTCAAGTAGGTTAACTGGTATGAACGCGTTATTAGCGGGAGCACAGGTTGTGACATTACTCCCCCTTCTTTTAAGACCTGACCTTGAGCCTATCACAATTCTAATGCAGTTTTGTTGCATTAAACGTAACATAGTCTTTTTTAACACTCAGGACTGTTAAACAGGGGTCAAAATGTTTCTAGTAATGTTTTGATAAAATGCGGCTAAAGATACTGCAATACTTAAGGATTATCACATTTTACACGTCCCGATGTTGTTTAAATGTGTAAAATTTGAGCAAACTTGCTCCTTTGTCCTCAGCTCCTTACGGGAAATAGAAAAAAAACATTCATGTTGCATTTAGGAGGAAGGTATAATTGGCGATGACAGAAAAGCACTTGAGAAATTAGGCAGCTGTGAGAGTCCTCGGCTTTGACTGCTTTAATTAAAGACGTGAATTAGTGGGACAGAGACGCTCCACACATTTCAGCTCCATGCTTGAGTTCCAGAGCTCACATGGGTGGGAACGATAATCTCCACTGGAACTATGCAAAATTTGACGTTTTTTAAATAAAATGTACATTAAATTAACAATTTTGTAAACATGTGACTTTTTAAGCAATGTTTTTTCATCACATGTTACATAGAGTTGTGCTCAGACTCACATTTTTGAAATCTTTGCCATTTTTCAGAGAGGTGAAAACATCAAAACACTTTTCCCACTGGTTAAAGGTTGTGTGATGCCATTTATTGTCAAACAACGGTGTTTAGTCTTTTAAAATCATAATGACAACAGAAACTTTCTAAATGTCCTCATGAAAAGTTTATATTTGTAACATCAACATCAACAACAGCCTGAAGTCTCTTGAGGTAGTTGTTGATGAGGTTCTTTATTTTCTCTGTTGAAAAAAGCAGCCCATTCTTCTTGGTAAAGCTTTTGTAAATTTTTGGATGAACGTTGGAGTTTTCCCCAGAGTGCTTCAATGGTACTGAGGTCAGGAGACAGAGATGGGAACTCCAGAACCTTCACTTTGTCCTGATGAGTGACCAATGACAAGTGGACTTGGCCACATCCCATGATCAGCTTCCGGGCTGATTAGTGCAAAAATGTTTATGATCATTTCTTAAATCCTTAATACACAACTATATATAATATATTGTGACATTTTACCCGTTTTTTTTATTAGCAAATATTTCTTTCACAGATCTTCATGTAAAACAACATTCATAAAGAAAGTTTCTTTAATCTTCCTTTTGATGATATTAAACGTTGATATTTTCTCCTAAACTGGTGAATTGTTCCATCTTGAGCTTCTAAATATGAACAGTGCCCTGAGAAGTTATCTATTGTGTATCGATTCAGTGTAGCCTGGATCAATCTCGATTTTGCCATTTATTTATTTAATTTACCATTTTCCACAACTGACTTTTACCATTTTTTTGTCTTTTTCCCTCTTTATAACTTATTATTAAGAATAGCAGGGAATGTTCTAATGTTGCACTTAGTGAAACAAAGCATCACGTATTTTAGTAGTTTGTTTTAAATGAATTAAAAAGTTTTTAAACATATTCATCACTATTGTATATTTTATTTAAAAGCTGAAACCCGTTTGATCACGGGTATGACGTAGGGCTGGCAAGTTAATTGAAAAGTAATCATAAACACCATTGAGGAGCTGTAACCGTTCAAATATAAATATTTAAAAACACTACCATCTCACGAGACCCCGCAGCGTGAATGTTTTTTTTAAGTAATGTGTGTTTTACTTTCAGTTGTTCAAATAGTAGATTGTGTGTGTGAGAGCAAAATGTAATCATTATAATAAAATAATTATTGAATATTCGTAATCTAGCTAAAATCTTCATTTTTGGTCAAATCGCCGAAAACAAGCCGAAACCAAAAAAGACTTTTCTTTAAAACAATTAAAACATGTATCATAAACGTTCTGCACAGGAAACAGAAGCAGTACTTAGATGAAACCAGAGCAGAGTTGGGTGAACATATATCAAGTTGGAAAACCATTTATAAAGCTGTCAGTAGCCGTTGTGACTCCGTGAGCTTCATTTAGACTGGAGCTGGTCATTCAGTTGACGCACTCTGGGATTAACACAAATAAATGAAAGGAGAACAGGAAAGAACAAGCGCAGCGTTTCTATATCATTTCCTGAGGCAAAAACCTGTTTGCGTTGAATTTTTTTCATATAAATCCTCCACTAACTGCTGTTTATATTGTCTTAGGTTTGGATGCTGTATTGTGGCGGTCTGCAAAAAAAAAACAACAAAAAAAAAACGTTTAACTACAATAACAGAAATGAACAGAAAATTTTTACTGCACTGTAAAAATAAAAATACAGAAAAACTTGCAAGTAAGACCTTAGATTGAATAGTAAACTGTATAAAAATTTGGTTATTCTCCCAGAGTTAAGAATATTGCTAACCACTAAACGAATTTTTATACTTAAACAAATCTTGAAAATGGGTTACATTTTTGATTTTACCGTTCCTTCTAGTCAGTCAACGTTGAAATTTTCTGTTGACTTACTGCTAATAAGCTAATTAAACTGCCCTTTAGTCCTTACATGCATAAATTGGTAACTTGATCTTAACTGTTTATAAAAGTAATTAATAGCATATCAAAGATAATGGTACACTGAAAAAAGGAAAGTCTTGCAAAACTAACATTTTTGAACTCAATCTAGTCATAAATGTACAATTTTATATTTGTAACATTCGTAATCAGTATGCGGTCATTTGGGGATGGCTATCCCAAGCTTCTGGTTCCCGAGCTCTTTTAACATTGACACTAGAATTAAAGTCACATTTCCGCACAGTGGGTCTTAATGAAGGAATTATCTTTGAGACTTGTATTTTTAGGAAGTGAATCATTATTTCAATCAGTGTAATAGAAAAACTATTTCGAATCCTATTGTTATGATATAGAACAGGAAGTTACATCACAAACAGGAAGTTATATCATATCTAGGCTCTATAAGTTCGGGTGTTGTAGATCCCACTCCCTTTCTTCTTTTCTGAACTTTGAAGCTTCTTCACTCTTTTAGACTCTCTTTCCCCCTCCCCCTTCACTTTTCTCTCCCTGTTTAGCATTCGATGTTTTTTAAAGCTATTATTTTTATGATATATTCTTAAACATCGCTTCCATAAGAATGGATTATTAGAATATTTCAGTAACAACATATTGTGCTCCCCAGTTTTTCATGAATGGTTTGATATACTGCGCTAGTGACTAAAGATTTGTTCGGTTTAACCAAACAACACCTCAGCTGTGATTCAAGCTCCGTTTGCTAGACATTGCCAATGTCTTTTCTCAAGTCATGGAGTCCAGATCCATTACCCCATCCCCTCCGTCTCTCTCCTTTCTTTTATTAGCTGTGTAATGGCACAGATACATTATCAAAGCTAATCAGAGTCAAATGAAGAAAAGTGGTGCAGCGTAAGAGCAAGAAGTGGCATTTTCTCTAGATGGACAGAGCGGCAGTGGAACACAAAAACACCACACAAGTCCTACTCCATCAATCCAAGAACAGCAAAGACAACACCACTCGCACTCACTGCTCTGACAGAAGGAGCTGCTTTACATTCCTGTCTTGAAACGTCAAGATGGCTTTTAGCTTGGAGAGGCCTGAAAGCCTGTAGAATATAGAATAATATTTAGTTTTTCTTTGCATTTTTCTCTCGAATACTCTATTAATTCCAGGACAGAAGTCAATGCTAAAAAGAACAAATGATGTATATGCTTTACTTCACGATTGACATTTGGATCTCAAGTCAATAATGCCTCAAGATAGACCACAGAAATGATAGAATAGTAAATTTTGATGATGGCTTCATTCGTTTTTGGAATTGCATGTAAATGTCGTGCGATTTTGATCTTTTGAGCCAGAGTCTACAGTGAATATTGCAGTTTTTTTCAGAAAACGTTAAGTGTATTGTTGGATGTGGAGGCGAAGTTTGAAGATCTGGTAGCTGAGTGCTGGAGGAATGGTGTTTCAATTGCTGTAAACTGTAGGGGCAAGTTCGGGTTAACCCGGGTTCTGGGACTCCTTGGGATTTCACTGGACATGTGAAGAGCCATTGGGAGCAGCCGATAGGCTTCTTGTTGGCTCTGGTTGAGAAGAACTGAGGCATCGCTGGGTGCTCTACCTGGACACAATTCGGGTTTGATCAGTCCCAGTTGGGACACGCAAGACCAGAGGATGTCACTGACGATGGGTCCAGGTGTTGAGTTTTGATTTTCTTTCCCCTAATTCAGTTAATGAAAAAAAAATTCAGTTATAGTTTTTTTTTCTTGAGTGCGAGGTGAGAAAAAGATTAGTACATTTAGCTTAAATTTGTTGGGTCAGTGTGATACTTTGAAAAAGCATGATATGACATCCTGTTGATCACTGACTGGTCAGTTGTTGAGCTTACTGATTGGCCTGGACGAATTGTCACCTCATTACAGTTTGCAACACAAAAACCTGGTACAGCTTCATAATAGCCAGCCTTTAGTTACCATTAGTTACCCTTAGAGTTGCCATTAGTCTGTACTGATCAATGTAAAATGTTTTTTTAACTAAGCAGTAAGCAAACAAACTAAAAACATGAAAAAAAAAACTAAACAGAAAAAATGTTACACTATTCTTTCTTATCTCTTTACTTTTCACAATCATATTTTCTTTTAATATGTACATTAAACAATTGTAAAATAATGTCTCAATACAAAATATTACACAAAAAATAAGTGGATGCTACACTGGGAATGGGAGTGAGGTAAGTCTTGCCTTTCTATGCTTGGGATGGCTGTCCACTGCGAGCAAGGTAACAGATAAGGCTGATAAAAATGGATGGATGGAGGTTTACGTGTTCCGTAATCTCCCTCCTGTGTAAACATAAAGCAGCATTAGTCATGATTTGAGCCCAAACTGTACATCAACCAACCAGCTTCAATCCACAGGGAACAAGTATTTTAGACTATAATGACACCATTACTTTCAAAGGGTCTTGATTGAATCCTCAACCTTTGTCCTTTTCAACTGATAATAGCGCAATTTGTCTTTGTGATACAGCTGACCTCAACTATTCAACGCAAACCTCTTAGAACCTACAACTGATCTCTGCCGAAAATTACAGATCCCTCATGTGAACGAAATAAAATTAGAGTCTGTTTTGAGCTTCTCTTTATTGGATCAATGCAGCGCTCATCCAAGGTGGATGCAGAGCCATTGTCTGCAGGATACAAATGGGAACATTTAGTCCATTTCGATCCATTTAGGCACCAAGAGCCTATTGATCCATTGCCCCCTTGTCCAACTGATTCACGTAAAAATGATACGAGCAGTGTTTTTGCTGGAGCCATTCTGATGCCTGGTGTGTTGTATGAACATGTAGTCTGTCAGGAATGCTCTTTTCAACAGGGAGCAGACATCGATTCGCTCTAGTCATTTGCCGTAATTCAATACTAAAATGAAATCCCATCAGCCAGGAGGTGAGGAGCAAGTGATCTTTACAGTCAGATTCACGTCTACGGATTAAAAGAATAAGGATCAGCGAAAGCTAACACAACCGAGACTTGCTGATGTTCACCAAACTAAATCAACTTGGCACATTAAGTAAGGATTCAAGTTTACGTAATGTTGGCATGGTACAAACGTCCAGGTAATTGGATTCATCTGAGGAGACCCCCCTTAGAGTGGCAAAGGGGAACGATAATGGGTTATAAAGACATGAGATAATGGGATAATTGAGAGAGCGGCAAGTCCAATCAACGTAACTCGACACGTGCTATCGTTTTCATGTGAACTTTCTAGAAAATGGATGAATAGTTTAAAGAATAAACAAGTAAAAACACTCCAGTTTTTGGACTCATAATGGTTCACACCCTCTGACTCTCCGTGATAGTTTCTTGCCTTCTTGAATGTCCTTTACTCTTCTCCATCAGTTCTCCAAAAACCTTGTGGGTTCCATTGTTTCCTGGATCAGCTTCCCTGAATCAAATCAACTTGGCATATTAAGAAAGGATTTTTGATGAGAACTTTCTACAAAGTGGACAAATGTTTGGATGAACATACAATAAAAGCAAAAGTCCAATTTTCGGACATGGTCTCATTTATCAAATTATATTCCTTCGAGTGAACATATATGGTTTTAACGATTTTATAATCCATTACCAGTGCATAATATACCATAGGGGTTAGTTTTTTTGTTTTTATTAACAGAAAGGACAGTGATATGGCTGCTCAACCACATGTATATGTCCAGTGCATCGTCCACCACACCATGGGGTCGCACATGTTGCCACAAAACTGCTGCTCACTGAATATTTTCTCTTTTTTGGGCCATTTTTTGTAAACCATAGAGATAATTGTGTGTGAGATCATCAGTTTCTGAAATACCCAGTCTATCCCCAACAACTATGCCACTTTCAAAGCAGGGCTCTAGACTAACTTTTTGCACTGGTTGCACTGGTGCGCCTAAATTTTTTTCTTAGGTGCACCAGCACAAAAGTTAGGTGCACCCAAATTTTCAACTGCATCACATTTAACACCGCATTTTCACAAGTTCACTTTTTTTAGTTCTCTATTTATTTTTTTTTTTAAATCACTGTCCATAGACAATATTGACTTTTAAATGATTAACTAACAACCTGGTCAATATAAAGTTCTTTATTTGAAGCACAATTCCACAAGAAAGGTAACTAAAACTTACTGAAAAGGTGTTTAAAGTGCTTTACTGAGCTGAAATTTAAACTTTAAACTGATTTTGGTCCCTAAGAGCAGCAAATACAAATAAAAACGATAATACCATTTACTACCCAGATCAAGAGTTTATAATGCAGCCTATTTATTTATTTTTTCATTTTTAAGTGTCAGAATATTATGGTTAATGCAGTAACGAGACGGTAGGCATATTATTGACATAGGCTCCATGACATGACATGGCTTACCTTGGGCATGAGCATGCTCGACCTCAATGTGTTCAATAATATATTCATCGGTCTTCCTTTCCGCAAGATACAACTGTACACAATGATGCATTCCTTTGTGGCGATATATGTGCCTCCGTCGATCAGGAATTCCATGTACGCACTGTTCACAATTTGCACAGACGTCTTTTTTTTCAATGTATCTGCGATGACTCCTATAAATTGGGTGCGCGCGACATCATTGCTGTACGTCGGGTTAACGTTCAAGCCATTTTTCTTCATAAGAATTATTTCGGACTTGAATTTAGTGAAGGGAGTTCTTCTTTTGCAATATTGTAGGCAACGTAAAACTTAATTCTCATCTCGGCCTCGTCTGATGATCTGTTTGCAGCTGCCTGCCGCTGTAAAGGTACGTTCACATCGAACGCGGTTCGCGCGGTAAGCGCGGAGGGTTTCCATGTTAAGTCAATGCAAAGACGCGTTTGCGCGCGTCTGAGGCTTCAGCGGCGCGGTAAACGCGAATTGAGAGGCGCGCTTGCCGCGGTAGACGGAGTTTCGTTTTTTTTCCCCCTCGAACGACGGGTCGCACCGGTGCAACCTTTGATTTTTTTTAGTCGCACCATTGAGAAATTAGGTCGCATATGCGACCAAATTGGTCGCACTCTAGAGCCCTGCAAAGTCCGTTAAATCCCTCTTCTTCCCCTTTCTGATGCTCGAGTTGAACTGCAGCATGAGTTGCTGCCATGTGATTGGCTGATACCTAATAAGGTGTACCTTATAAAGTGGCCAGTAAGTGTTTAGCAGAAGTCATTGGATGATGACATTCACACATTCTTACAATGATGTTTATTTAATTAGAAAATCTGGCAAAATAATGACTTTATTGACTAATTTCGAACTCAGACAAAAATATTAAGGTCAAAGTTGTGAACAAACTTCTCAATTTTGGTGCAAAGCCAATTTCTATCTGATTATATCGCAATCATGTGTCATTATCTTCATATCAGACCTTCAAAACCACAGTTAGTAAGATACCAATCACCCTTGAGGACATTCTAACGCTTAACCGCACTAGAATCCTCAATTTGAGAGATTTTAATGTCAGCTAAACACAAACACACAGATGCCTTATCATCCATGCTAGAATTCCCACAGGCGGTTAAATTAAAGCCGAATGGCTGTCTTATGCTGCCAGATGGAAAACATCTTTTGAGATGTATTGTGCTTTTCAGCATTCTGCCCTTTGCCACTGCAGAGTGCATCTGAGCTGTCACTTTGAAAGCTTTATTCCAGCATCTACAAGTGCTTCTGTGACAAGGACAGTAGATCTACCATTAAGAATGTTCTATCTACACACGCACTTCTGTTCTTATTTCGAACAATTGTTCAGCTTTCAGACCATTCATCTTCCCCTCCTTGTGTATTTTCCATGCATATATTGGATTCAGCGGCAGCACTCCAAATCTGGCATCATTTCGTCATCTACAGCTTGCGGAGATTACGCATGCCAATGGAAATTTGTCAATTTTATGCATAATCCACCATCCCATAAACCGTCGTCCCACTCTCCTTCTCGTTGCCCGTGTTTGAGAAGTCTGACTTTGAGAGTGCACTAAAACGTCCTTATCCTGAGTGGTATGTGCATAAGGGAGAAGCTGACGGATGGAAAGAGCATGTGCGCGACTCCCTCGGAGAGCTCGTGATTGATGTTTAGAGCACAGGCCAAAGAAATGGGCATGAAGCCTGAAGTCTAAGGTGTCATCTAAACTGACTGCCCAGCTAAAAGAGAGAGTAGACAACCAATATGTATATGAAGAGATTATCTGTTATCGGCTAGATTTATTATACATGTAACGTCCCACTATTTACAAGCATTTTTCAAGCTACAAAGCAGCCAAAACCCCTCTACTTTTCATCTTTAGCGTACTGTACTGTGAGAAAAATGCTATAAAACCAAGAATGTGTAAGTATTAATCATCTTCTTCGCTTCCTCACATCATTCTGCCACTTTGTGTAATTCTAGACATACTTGATAGTGTTAATAATGTCATCGTGCCCAGAGATTTTGGTTTTGTTTTTACATTGAAAGCATGCAAGTAGTTCTTAATGTTTCCTGCTGCAGAATAATTAGGGGTATTACATTATGGATAGGTATCTGCCTGTATTCTCAGAACTCATTATTCGGACCAATCTGCAACTGATTCTACAGGAAGGCAGCCCTAATCATTCAAAGAACATCCGCCATGCTTCACCGTTGCCTGCAGAGATCATTTTTGTCCTCCTCTCCAGCCATTGATGAACAAACAGCTTTTTTTTACAGACAAATATTTTACTTTTCAGTCTAGAACACCTGCTTTTATCTCTTGGCCTGTATCTCTTCCATTAAGAGCACTTCTAGCCGACAACCGCATCTATAATCTTGGGCCTTGCCCATGTACTTATGTTAAGAGTTTGAAAAAAATCTTAAAACCCAGTAAACCAAGTATGCCATCTATTTCAAAATAATGCTGAAATAATCAAGTTAATCCAACAGATTACAATACCTTATAAAAATGAAATTGAGAAAAAAAATGGATGCAACCAGTCCAGGTTGGCCACTAAAACCACTTTCTTTGACCTTAAACCGAGAAAGAAAATGATCATTTGTTGTCCTTGAAACAATGAATAGCACAGAGCAATAAAAACAGCACAAGAAATAAAAGGCAACACTCTGTCAGCATTGTTATTTCTACATGGCGGAGCTGTTCTGATTAAAATGTCAGCGGCTGGGCTCATTTTCTGTGATGTTTCTGGTGAACTTTACACACTTGACTTGTTCTGTCCTGAAAATTGTAGGTAATACTCTCAGGGTGCACCAGTGCTCCAGGCTCCTATCTCAGATGTTGTGGTCAGAGGCAAAATGTCAGACTTGGAAATGCAGTTGCGTATTTTACCTCGAGTCTGTCGAGACTGTGACATATTTTAAGGGGAACCAAGGGTAGAGCTGTAGCTATCCATGATAAATGTTTTAAAGGGACAATGTGTTATGTTTTTTTTCAAATGCATAAGATCTCAATTCCAGCTGCATCGTGAGAATGATTTCAAGCATTTCTGTACGTACATTTAAAAAAAAATGTTTCATGGTCAGGACCAGATACTGAAAAACACCCCCACATCATAATCCCCCACAATCAGTTCAGTCAAACAAGTACCATTCTCAGAGCGGCCTTTATAGTACTGAGGTATTTTAACAAAAAAGAGAAAGTGACTGGCTAATAGCAACTTATCCACAAACTGACCACATACAATAAAAAATCAGAGGCCATTGGGTCGCTGGACCCATCATGGATGGACTTGCTGCATCTGACTACAAAAAAATCTGGTTTTTCTTTGCTAACTTCAAAATTACTCAGACTCTTGTTTTTCTCAAAGCTCAAACACAAAAAGGGTTTGACATCATTGCTGAATGACACATCTTTTGCAAGCCGTCTTCAATAAAAGTGACGAAGAGCATGTGATATTTGACCCTTGGTCTTAAGTCGACAGTGAATTTATTTACTGATGATGTTTTCTTGAACAGCCATGAAATGACTATGTGTTAGAGAAGCTTATCCTGACAGATCACATGGAAAATAAGTGAGCAGACAAATGTGGGATATATCAAGGGGGTTGTAAATCTCTTCGCTTGGACTAATGAGTGTGACAAGTGTGGGCTGCAACGTGTTCTTGAGACTGACAGAGGTAAGTGGTGTGGCGTTGACAGGGCAACGATGGTAGCAGAGTGTGTGAGAGCTATACAGGCCAAACTCCATCCACAGAACCTCATTAACATCAGGGTCCATTTTATCAGACCCCAAGCTGCCGTTTTCTCACATTACCAGTTGATAATAAAGGAGTGTAGAGACAATACACATGCACTTCATGGACATATTCGATTATTTTGTTTGATTTCTGAATATTAAGTAGGAATGATAATTGATTTATAAAATAGTGTGTAGGTTTTAAAAGGTTAATTTTTTGATATTTTGTATTTTAAATGACAATTTTACATTAAAATTTGAGAAAGTGAGCAATCGTCTTTCAGTTTCATTATTCAGACTTCAAATTGGTGCATTCAGTGCCATCTAGAGGTGAAAAGAAGGGATAACCCTTGGAAATACAAGACCGGTCATATGGCTTGTGTTTCTCAGAGTTCTGGCACAAAAGTGCTTGGAATAGAGCACTTGCTGCTATTTTTCTGTAACCCAGTTTCTATATTTTGTCAGTGTGTAGTAGATGGGGTCCCGATGCTTTCTGCCCAGTCTGAGGTGATAGCATTGTTTTTTTAGGATGGTTTTCCACTGGTTTCGTAGGATAATGTCGTTTGATGTCGTTTTAAAAAGCACATCTGGAAATCCCAGTCTACTTTTTTTTTTTTTTTATCAGAGACCTTGTTGATGCTGTATATTTACCTTGTGTCTTGTTGCTGTGCTCAATTTTGCTATTACAAGAATGTCACCTTAGCGGGGATTTAAGCCTCAAACAAAGTTGTTTGCTTCAGTTCTTGACTGGGTGACATCACTTATGACATCATTAGCACCTTTTTAGTACAGAATACCCGGCTACCATCCTAGACTTTGTGCAACTATACATGTAAGAATTTATGCTGGTTTGAAGGCAATAGTTTGTGATTTTGGACATTTATTTGATTTATCGTTTATTGGCATTATGTATCTCCTTCCTCTTTGAAATTCCCTATTCATCTCCACATCCGATGTGTTTCGCGACTCACCCTTTACTTAGTAAATTATACTTTTTGTTTCATTTAATGAATAATAAAATCTAGAAAGTATACTGTTAATATGCAATTTTGACAAGTTAATTACATTATTATATAAGCTGTTAGGAAACGATGGCACATGATGCAGAGTGTTACTGATTGGTTAGTAATTTTCAACCCATTAACACAAAGTGCAGGCCCGTAATTTGCGGATGAATAATATGTCATAAATTTGATTCCAAACTGTTAATTTACTAACACTCAGCGAATAGCATCTTCATTACGACAGGAACTAATGCCAACAATTAACTGTCAGTCTAATGTCATCGAATTGAATTAATATGACTCCTCCCTCGAGGCACAATTCAATTCATGTCTCATCCCCTCTGTGCCTGGATGTCCCCTTCTGCTTTAATGCAAGGCAGGATTTGAGAAGTTGACAGAAGCAATTCTCTTTCCCTCACTTTGGCTAGGCCACCTAAAGGTCGCTTTTAGTCTCGTTCTTCTGCCCTGTAAAGGGCTCGAGGCACATTGGCGGTTGACAGCAACCAGCAGTCAAAGCCAACACTGAGTTGTTGAGTGATTCATAATCACACATAGTCAATATACGGGGAACTGTGTTTTGTCACTGGGAAAAACAGGTTTTTCACTGAGAAGAAAAGAGTAAAAATAAATCACTGCAGCATTGCTTTTGGACAACTGTGAGATCAGTCCTCTATAATCAATACAAGTGATCATAGCACATTGTCTCATTCAACTGAAAGTTGGAAAACCTTCTGAAACAAAATATTTTACAAAAGCGCACTTGTATAAAATATTAAAATAAACTTAATAATATGTTACAAAAAAAAACATAGTTCATCTTCTAAATTAGATTTTATTTTGTACATCTATGGCCCTTTTGCTCTTTGTTAGGGTTATCTGGCTTAATCCTGTGCTAATCAACCATATCAGTAATTCTCAACATACTTGCACAACATCACAGTACTCAAAACATTTATAAAAACTGATTTTAAATCTGTGAAAACTGCTTTACAAAGGAATTGTACTTTTGAGTTCTGCTTACTTACTTTAAATAAATTATTATTTTGGAATACTGTTTGCTGAAGAACTTTAAAGAAATAATAATTTTTGGAGGGCTGTTTATTAAAAAGTTTGTAGAATTTATTTGTATTAATTTTGTCCAGCATTTACTTAAATTTTTCATTTGTAAAGACATGCTTTGAGGTGATTCGCTTGCACAAGTTACATTATAAAATACTTTTTTTATCTATATTGTTTATTGTCATGGTGGGCTAGAGGAAGGAGAATGGACATGTGTAAGAAACAGAATTTACTTACAATATATACAAAAAACAGGTTTAAAAGCCAGACGACAATCATAGAGAGTCAGGTGGTGTGAACCGTAGCTCTGACAACTGGGGAGGAGCATAAATTAATATTTTAACTGGTAATCTTGTAGAGTCAGGGGGAGTGAACCGTATGTCTGACAACTGACAGACTTGGTTGACGGAGAGCAATAATCCAGTAAATTTAAAATAGAGCAGGCAGAGAGAAAACCCAGAAAACACAGCAATAAGATCAGGAGAGTCCAAGTAGTTGGGAAATGAACATGGAGAGTCAGGGGGAATATATTGGGGCATGAATGAATCTTGTAACTGTTAATCAATCGTCGAGAGTCAGGGGGAGTGAACTGTAGGTCTGACAACTGAGGAGAAGCATGAATGAATCTTTTAACTGTTAATCAATGTTACAGATTCAGGGGGAGTGAACCGTAGGTCTGACATCCGAGGAGGAGCATGAATTAATCTTTTAACTGTTATTCAATCATGCAGATTCAGGGGGAGTGAACCGTAGGTCTGACATCCGAGGAGGAGCATGAATTAATCTTTTAACTGTTATTCAATCATGCAGATTCAGGGGGAGTGAACCGTAGGTCTGACATCCGAGGAGGAGCATGAATTAATCTTTTAACTGTTATTCAATCATGCAGATTCAGGGGGAGTGAACCGTAGGTCTGACATCCGAGGAGGAGCATGAATTAATCTTTTAACTGTTATTCAATCATGCAGATTCAGGGGGAGTGAACCGTAGGTCTGACATCCGAGGAGGAGCATGAATTAATCTTTTAACTGTTATTCAATCATGCAGATTCAGGGGGAGTGAACCGTAGGTCTGACATCCGAGGAGGAGCATGAATTAATCTTTTAACTGTTATTCAATCATGCAGATTCAGGGGGAGTGAACCGTAGGTCTGACATCCGAGGAGGAGCATGAATTAATCTTTTAACTGTTATTCAATCATGCAGAGTCAGGGGGAGTGAACCGTAGGTCTGATAACTTAGGAGATGTCTAAATGAATCTTCAGTCGTGGAGAGTCAGGGGGAGTGAACTGTAGGTCTGACAACTGAAGAGGAGCATGAATGAATCTTTTAACTTCTGGTTCATCCAGAGGATTGTTTGCAGGGGAGTTGTTTGGAGTAGATTGGAGTAGAAATAGTTTCCAGTTATTAACATGTTTAATGCTTGATTTATTTTCTTTAAAGGAATATAGGTGATTATTTAGCTTTTGTTTATAGTGTAAATGATTTGATGGCTATTGTGTTTACGTCAAGAGCTGCCATTTTGAGACTTCTTCTCCAAGCGTCAACTCCTTCTCATATTGTGTCTGTTGGTTCTAATGGCTGTGCATCTTCATTGACACCTCTTCTCTTGGACCATACGAATGTTGGGTCAGATTAGACTCTAGGTCTGTTGTGTTACATTAATGTGACATTACACTGACAGTCACGCCCCCCTGATAGATGATCCTTTGATCTGGACATTGCTACACACCTTGAAGCAAGAAGTGAGAAAATCAATCGTTCTTTCTGGCAATCAGCTGTAGCTCAGACAGCTAATGCAAAACATAATGACCTTGTTCAGAGATAAGCCGGCAAAAGAGAGAGACAGAGCGAGCGAAAGAGAAAGAGAGAGACAGGAGGAGATGAAAGCAGACAGTTTCTGACGCTGGTGGCTGCCAAGAGTCGCTCCGATACAACACGAGTTCAAACTGATTAGGGCTTTCTCTAAAGGTCACCCTACAATTGATTGAAAGTTGAATTTCTTTCACCAAGCATGCCAACTAACCTTTTAGCGCTCTGCGGTGGATGAAAGCACATTTTTCCTGGTATTTCTAACTTTTTCCAGTGCAGAAGCATTTGTGAGGGGAACAGATAACACATTGAAGAAGTTTGAAAGTAAAGATGCAAAATGTCAGCGTGAATAGGTTAATAGACTTTTAATGATGCCACCGTGCTGTGTCAATAAAATAGTTGAATATATTGATGAATATTGAAGACAATTATTTGCTATTTTACAATTATATATGCTATTTTGAAAAATATAATCTAAATAAAACAACTGAAATAACAACAAAACTAGTGTTCAGCATAGCTTAGCATAAATCATACTATCCAAATAGACCAGTAGCTTTTTGACATAAAGTGAAATTCATTTTAAATGACTCTTTTTGAGTTGCATTGTGTCATAACACTAGCAGGAAGTGTCATTTTTGTGTAGTTCTTCAGCCTAGGAAATATCAACATTTCATTTTCAATTCAATTAACAAGATTTAATAATTGTCAGATCAACAGTTCACTCCCCCTGACTCCCCATGTTCGCTTTCGTCCTCCTTGGATTCTCCTGTTCTCAGCGATGTGTCTTTTCTCCATCTCTCCACCGGCTCCATTTGAATTTACGGGATTACTGCTCTCCTTCAAATGAGTTCCGTTCCCATTAAAGGACACCCTACTTCTGTACAACTTTTGAATTGTGTAAATAAACATTGCAAATAGTTCTAATCCTGTTTCTCCCTCCTAGTCACGGTGGCAAAAGTCACATTTTAAATATGAAAAACACAGTCATAATCTGGGAGCCCTTTGATAATTTTTTTAATGAAATTCTACTGGTGGACGTCAAATACTGACATCAAATACACAGTCCAAAATCTTCAATGCTAAAAATCCAAGGAATTATTAGATAATATGAACCTTTGCTCATTGAAACCAACTAGCTGTTAAAGTGCACTAAAACAAAGTGTCAGGGGACAATGTAATTTATTACTATTTGAATTCATTTTTAACGAGTTCATTACTCACTCAAGGCCTCAAGGGACCATCGATTTGAAGAGTTTGTTTTTTCAACAGAGCTGAGATTGTTTTGCCATGTTTATTCACAAGCCACAGGTCAGTGGGTAACAGTAATCTCCCCCATCTCCCAAGGACAATCTGGAGAGATATCATGAATACAAATGGTCTTAATAACTAGAAACACCTAGAGCTGCTGTGCATTTCAAGTCAACTTAAAATGGCCCGTCAAAGTATTTCTATCTAGGCAATAAGTTGGACCTTCAAACTAAATATTCAGTGTAGCCCAAATCAGAATGTTAACCTGGTAACTGGTAACAAAAATAACCATGATGTCCCTTTATTGGCAGATTGGGAACTTTAAACTTAATTTCTGCTTCTGTGTTCCAGAGAAGTAGTTTTAAAGTGTACTCTCATATATATAACAAACAGACCTAGAGCGATTAGGAGTACTAATTAGCATCTCTGCTAACTTGAGAAGCTACAGAATTCATCGCAGAACAAGAATTGGTAATTTCAGTTTAACTTAATTTTTCACTAGCAACAACAGCCCACAGAGTCACAAGTAGAGCATCCAAGTCCACCACATCCCCATAGTCAAAAACGCCCATGAAACGTCAATCCTCTTCTTCCACTTCCCATCGTTGTCTGGTCTCAGACTCAATTCTCTTTTTGGTGCTCCGTTTACTTTTCACCAGCTCCTTCATACATGTCTTCATTGGAAAACTCACCTGTTTCCCCTCTTGGGCACTCCCTCCGACCTCTGGGTTGGACCTCTTGCTGTCTAATCTGGACCTTTTTGACGATTGGTCTTTTTTCGATACTCCACTCCAGTGGACAAAACAAAGTCCTTTGCACACAAAATGTTGGAAAACATAATTGAGCCCCTATCAAAAAGAAAAAAATAACAAGTGGATTGTACATGTGTAAGATTTGGAGCCTCTCTTAAAGGGGAGTCTTTAAAATACCCATTTCAACAGAAGCAGTCATCGACTGGTGTTCCAGGATAAACATGACCACCATTCAATAAATTTGTGAATAAAATTTTACTAAATATAATCAAACGACTAGCAAGTAGAATAAGCACTGCTGCAGTTTCTCTTTACACTTAACTGGGCTGCTAATATATAAGTCCACACCGTTGACATAAGTAGTCACTGCAGAGGATCATCATTGAGCAATGGGATGAAATCGCTCCCGAAAGGTTTTTCAAACCTGGTAGAACAAGTTCTAAATTTACATTTTTCGCTAATATTACATGGAAATGTAATTTATGGACTCTTATGGTCATTAATTTTCAGAATAGAGTATTTCTTGCGAAAATTTTGATTTCCTTGTCAATTTTCATGACATATTTGAGCTGAGAAACTTTTTCCCCACTCATTGTTAGTAGTTGGGTGAAGCAATTTATTGTAACAACTGGTTTTACTCTTTTTAAATCATTATGACAACAGAAACGTTCCAAATGACCTGCATCGAAAGTTTAGAGTACAATCAGCTCTTAGTATCTTGTTTTCTCTCCTTTGACATCAATGGCAGCCTGAAGTCTCTTGAAGTTGTTGTCGATGAGGTTCTTTATGTTTTTAGTTGGTATGCAGCCCGTCCTTCTTGACTAAAAGCCTCCAGCTCTTGTTGCATTTACGGTTGTTGCCAAAAAGTTCAAATTTGTTCCCATCGATCCAAATAACTTTGTTCCAGAAGTTTTCGATCTGTTTTTCTAGCATTCTTTCATTAACTCGACCATTCAACCAGTATTTTAACCAAGTGTTGCCTTATTGTGCACATTTTTGATCGGTAAACTACTGTTGAGAGGCTTTTTGGAAAGTTTCTAAAAGAGTTAACAGTTAAAATTAGCCAACAAATGCGTACAACTGTATGTACAGGGTGTTCCTCCTCAATCGAAGCCCTGTTTTAAAATCTAGCTACAGTTTAAGTGGTGCATTATTGTATTAAAATGGCATATTTGTAAAGCTAGTTTTATTTTACCCCCATCTAGGAAACTTCCTTCCTGTTGGCGTCCTTGACCCATATGGTGGACGTCCAAAGGGAGACAGAATTAAAAAGGAACGAGAAATACAATTATATCAAATTTAGTATTTTCCTTGAACTGTTGGATAAGGGGATGGCTGGACCCTTGCAGACTGAACGCTAAGCCTTGTTCGGGGTTTCATATCTGGAGACATGTTCTTGGGTTTCAGCCATCTCGCGGGAATAGAGATCAAGAGAAAGGTAGAGGATTTTGCACAAATTACATATGCACTTATTAATAGCTCAGTGGAGTAAATGGACTCGGGAATCAGAGGTGGAGGGAAGGGAGCAGCTGTTGCTTTATTATCACATATGGATCATATTCTTAACTCCAGTCGTGGTCTAGTTCCATTAATGTGGGGTAAGATTTATCGGAGGTTTGTGTCCTTACAACCCTGCTACATTTGAATGCATTTTTTTCCCTTTTAATTCATACTGACCTTTGCAGGGATGTATATGATGTGTCTTTTATGAGCTAGTGACTTTGAGGAAGGACTTTTTGAAAAACAAAACATAGAGGAGATTAAACGTCTGAATGATTTGCTTGTTGTTCAGACGTAGCATGTGAAACTAGACAACACATAGACGCGATATTTTCAAATCTTCAATAATCCAAAAGATAGTAGTTTTTGTTTGTTTGGATTATAGATGTATACAGAGCCAACATTCATAAGTCCCTTAATTTTGTATTCTTAATTCTTAAAACTTAATTCTTCGTTAAGTTACACTGGGCCAGGTGGTTATTTAACTTTAAAATTTAATAACATTAAAAAGAATGCAGCTAATATCATCCTAGTATATCAAGTTCAATTTAACTGGGCAACAAACATATGCACATTACTTATTAAATGTACTGGAGAATGATTACATTTTTATTTGAAAACAAGATTATAGTGTAAGTATTGTTCGTTTAAAAAAAAAAAAATGTAGGGTATTGCCAATAAAATTAAGTCACATGTCAGACCACGTTAATGAACTAAGTAGGAAAGATCCAACCCAGCTAATGTTAAATTTTGATTTCAAATATAGAGTTTAGGTTTACTTGTTTTGATATTTTTGGATTTAAATGCACATTGAAAGAGCTATATGTTGGCAGGTAATTCAAAAAGAAGGTGAGAAAATTCACAATCATATTTCAGTTTCATTTTAAAGACCGCAAATCGTCCAGTTTTGCAAAAAGGGATAACCCCTGGAAGTACAATACTTGTGATATGGCTTGTGTTTGGAACAGGGAGAGGGCTTGGAACAGTGTAAAAGATTTAGGAGAAGTTATCCAGTATTTTTGGTCACAATTGTCATATAATTTTGACGCTAACTTTGCAACAAAAACTCTTCATTCTCGATTTTTTTGTGCAGTAAAAAAACAATTTACTACTCGGAATTTCCTGATTGTTGTGAAATTATTATGTAATGTAACAAAAATACTTGTAAAAGAAGAGGGGCTGTATTAAAAATGATATCAAGCCTTGCCACCAAAGATAATTTATTAGGGTAAATTGTAAAGTAGTAAAAACACTCCAAAGACCCCAGATTCCTAAGGGTTAAATAACTTAATGGCAGCTGAAAGATAATCACCCATGGAGTTTATTATCGTACCTATTTGTTTGGTCGATTCCAGCTGCCAACTTTTTTTTTAGCCATTCAGTGTATCATTTGCTGTTTTTTTAGATTTCAAAGTACAAGTAATTTAACAGTTTTTATAGCATTTAAAGTATATGATGTAAGACGACTTTGATAATAAGTCAAAACTGACAACAAAGGTAGACGTTTTCTAAACTAAAGTAAGGCTTCATTTCCTGATCACACTCCCCTATCGATATCCACTTCATTTCAGATCTCTTTCTGCATCATCCTTTTAAAAGTAGTCAAATCATGCAAAAAAAATATAAAAAAATACACACACTTAACAAAGCACTTCTGGAGAACCTTATCAATGTGTCCCTGAATTGTGAGTTGCTTTGGATAAAGTGTCTGCCAAATAAATACATGTAAATGTAATCAAAGGCGGCATTACATCACTTAATTGAGGGCTGATTGGAGTTGTAGTCCAGTAGTACTCCAAATGTAAAAGCAATATAACGACACTTGGGTAATATGAAGAATAATAGTAGGTTTGCCATCTTAATGGAGTAAAAAAGGGTTACTACAGTTTTAATTGGCATTAACATAAACATACATTAGATCAAATTAGTGTAAGATCACAACGTTTTCAAAGCATAATCACTGCTCACTGAAGAAATAATAGAAATTGCATATGGTTTATATAATGTAAAGCGCATGGAAATCCTCACCAATCACAACTACAAAATGAAAACTTCAGGGTATGGTAATATTTCCCATTCTTAGTTCCGTAGTGAACCCTGATGGGCAGAAACCAGACGTGTCCTCGTGTAAACCGGCACTGAACAGATAACATTCAGATTTGGAAAACACATAAAAGAAGAAGCAATTCATCCATACAGAATCATATTGCATTGCAAACGTACAGCCAGAAGACTAACTCAATCCTCACACACACCTCCAAACAAGAATTTCTCATAGCATCTCCATCAGCTTGAAACCCCCCTCCACTTCCATAAAAACACCATCCATCCGGAGACTTTAATGGTGTGGATTGAATCTCCTTTTTCCTCTCTCAAAGCTATTCAGCCAAGCTTCGGTTCAAAAAGAGGAGGTTTATTACAGCTGGAGTCTGGGGAGTGGGGGATTTGAGAGAGGGGGGAACTGATAAAACCTCTGACTTAAAGGCTGCTGCATCTTGGCTGGAGTTTGAGAACGAGTGTGAAAGCCAATCCACTTCCTTCGAACAGCTTCATTTGAAAACAGATCAAGGTCTAGTGTTACAGATCAACATCACAGATATGGAAGCTCATGTTTTCAAGCACCGCAGCACATGTACCAGAGAACGTAGCTTTATTATACGCAAAAAAAGTTTTGCTGCTCCAGTAAAAATATGCAGGAGTAATGAAAATTCCATTTTACAGGACAGTGTATCAAAGCAAGAAGTATATAAAAGCAAATCAGCCTGAAGTTTAGGAAATGCAATCAATACCGGGCCATTAGTTAAGCTTGAAAATATAAGAGCGAGAAAGAAAATACATGGCAAAATATACCAAAACGGAGGAAAAAGATTCATGGGTAGAACTCAGGTCTGGTGTAACAGCAGGCTGATGAACCTTTGTTCAGCCCTAGTCTTCCTCCACAGCCGGGCAATGACTGTACATTCAATGGTACATCTGCCGATCATCAAGAGCCTATCAGCACAGACCGTCCCAACGTACCCCACCGGCTGTCTGCATAGAATTTAAAGTAAATGTTGAGGATGAGAAATAAAGGACGACATTTGTTTATTAAAGTTATCACCAACATTTGTGATGAAACACATAATTGCATTATACATTTTGAAATCAGCCGAATCACTTTTGAATTTAAGCTTTCTTTAAAATGTCAATTAACTGTAAATATATGTAATAAACATATTAAGAGAAGACTTTATAGAAAGTGATCGATATTCATAATATAAGTGATGTTATACGAAAACCATCTGTGCAGGACTAAACATTATGACATTTAGGCAAATTGAAGTCTAATAGATGAAAATGTAAAAATATTGTCTGAAATTCAATTTCAAATTGAACTCAAAGCATTGAGGACTGATTGAAATTGCTTCTGCCCATATTTATCTTTTTATTTTATTGGCCAGTCTCAGATTTGGCTTTTTCTTTATATGTAACCCATATATGCGTTCCAGGGTGACGTTCGGATCTCGAACAATTCGTATCTCGAAGTAATTTTAACATGTAAAACGCCTAATCCGTGCAACGGTTCTCAGAAACAGCAGTATTAGTAGATGGAAAAAAGGGAAAACCAGAGAAAATCCTTAAATCTTCACATTGTGTAATACATGACAATATGTAATAAATGACAATAAAACACACGCAAAATACGTAATACGTACACAAATGTGAAACCTTACCTTGAGAGTGAGGCGATGTATTGGAGGAGGTGGAAAGTTACGTATGAAAGTTAACTTTCTCGAATTACTAACACCGGTCGATTTCACGAATTACTAACACAAACTCGGTTTCAAGAATACCGAGCGTGCGAGAAGGGATAGAGAGACGCTTTTGAGAGCGTCACTCGGTTTCTCTAACTTGCGCTACAGATCAGCACTTTCCACATTATATGTCGCGACTAATTTAGCACCATTTTGTACAAATATTATGAAATTTAAAGTACATTAGTTGTTCTGAAGGTGTTTAGGCAAGCTGAGAAGCCCTGCTTTATTTCTATTTTTGTTTTGTTTTTTAAATTCGTAATAAAAGTTTTAACGTCACCTTGTTGCTGCATCATGTGGAATAAACTGTTATGGACTTGCACAAGGAATGCAGTATTTATTAAATAATAATAAAGTAAACAGATTCTAAACAGAGTTGACTGTTCATTTCTCGCTGGTCCACATAGAAACTGACAGCAATGTTCCAAGCATGTAAAAATCAAGGCTGTCTACTTCATTATAAACAAAGCAAAATAGCGTAATCCTGTTCTTTTATCACACCTAACCTTCCGGCAGCAAATTGGCAAACACATTCAGCACCGTTATAAAGGGTACCGTCTGCCTAGATGACAGCGTGCAAGATAACCTCCTAAAAAGTAATCAAAATGGAGTCTTCCTAGGAATAAAGGTCATGCTGGGGTCGGCGGAGGAAATGCCACACTGCATCTCTCTCGCAACCGCTCTTCAAAAAGCATTTCGGTGCGGACGCTTTACCTCTGCTGCTGGAGACTGCCTCACTTATTTCCTCCCTTATTTGATCAGATTGAAGCTCAATGTGGAAGCGGCGAAAACGAGGGAAGGCTGGGATAAGCAGAAGTAACAAGGTGAACTGGAAGTTCAGATGCAATTCTCTTAGCCAGCTGATCCTAATATGAAACTGATGGGAAGTGGGGGGAGGGGAACAGCCAGAATTCTCCCGAACAAGCCTTGATTTACTTACCGCTGTCCATTTATTTGGTCACTGGATCTACTTTTTATCCGTTAGCGAGAGCCATGATTAGCTTTGCTGGTTTTAAAAAAATTACATCTTGAATTGTGGTTTTATTGGAGCGCACTTGGTTTAATGTACCTATGGTTGATCTTGAGATAACGGGAAGACAAATGTATGCTCATGTTTGCTGGAGACTCTCATGTGAGATGCGTAGGTTGGCTGACTGGAGGTTAGAGAATGAGTCAGAAATTGGTTTTTACTCGTTCTGAGATGAGCTCAAGTCGCTTTGTTTTCAGCTTCGCAATATGCCAGTCCTGCCAGATTATGTAAATGTTGATTAAAACTAAGCTAAATATTTTCAGGGTCCACAAGACAATGGGTTTTACAGCCAGGGAAAGACATATTTTAACCCCAACTGATTTGTACAAACAGAAAAAAATGATCGTTTAATTTTTAAGAAATTTACTGGTGTATTTATTTCAATTGTGACTGAGAGAAGAAACATTTTGCTTCAAAAATTGTACTCTTTGGATGAATTGTACTTTGGGGCAAATACACCACAATGAAGGGTTTGTGGAGAGGGACATGTATTATTAAATCTTTGCTGAGAACCATCTTTCTACAGTTGGGGCATTGAAAATGTGTTCTTCGCTGACATCTCTCCTTGTCAGAGTTTTGCCGTTTTTAATACTTTTTTAGTTTATTTTTCAAATGTTTTATCTATTTTTTTCATCTTCATAAAAACATGTCATTATGACTGCAACTGGATCCTCATTGCGTTCCTTATGTCAGAAAATATTGTCCAAATGTGTTATCAATGACTCAAAACATTTGTCATTTAAGTGCAAATTGCATTTTTCCAAGCACCATCACTCCTCTTTAGCACAAAAGTGGTTTAAAGAAATCTAAATTTTCTGTTCCAAATTTCCATAAAGCATCTTAAAGTCATCAAACACAAATAGTTCAAATCGACATTTTTCAGTTTTTTTTTCCCCCCCAAAATGCAATAACTCCATTACCCTTTACGCGATGAATCCAAGACAACAATATAAATTATTATTATTGGTATTTTTTTATTGAGAGTGTTATAAAGTAACATAGCAAGCAAAATAACAAGCAACATCGAAAGTGAATCAAGTGGCTGGTTCCAAAATAGAACGGTTAAAGTGTCCGAACCACGGCTTTATCCGCTGCCCGCTAAAGTGAGTCCACATCCCGCAGTCTCTCCTTTCACCTCCCGGTGACTTTGGGACGTCTCTGCTGGACTATTGACTGTAAACAGCTGGAAAATGACCCGATTCTGTTGGAATTCTGTTGAGGAATGAATATTAAACAATTCAAAACTTTTCAAAGCATTTCTCGTCTTCTTTGCCTTGTGCTTGATTTAATGGAGTTATGGCGTTTTGAGAAAAAACTTGATTTGTGTTTATTATTGTCATTTAAAAACAAACAAACACACGATTAGTTTTTTTTTGGAATATTGATTATGGGCTTTTCAAACGTGAACACAATACACTTCAGATTTAACACTAACTTGTTTTTTTAATTGCCGTTTTCCGTGCTTTCGATCCAAATATGTTTATTTCATTTTTCTGAATTCATTTTCCGCTCATGCTGTCTCTAACTGTTGAAATAAACCCACAATTACATTTATTAAACAATTCTTTATTTATCTTTGGTGGTCAAATTAATTTAGCGTTGCACTTAAAGGCCTTTTCGATGGAATTTTCGATGCAAAGTTTCATGCGACAACGTCCCTCCCTCGAAAACCATGGGCACCAATGGGAGCTCACACATCTGGCTGAATGAATGGTGCCAATGAAAAAGAGTTTTGTTTTGCCACATCGGATTGTTTTTTTTTTTTTTTTTTTGCAAGGAGAGCGACCTATGAAAGCTTGCTCTTTTGATGACATGAGTAGGATGGAAAAGAACCGCTCGGTGGCGCTCATACCACATGTTCATAGTGACTTCTCACAAGAAACAGGAAAGAAATAGCTCACCACAAATCCTCATATTCTCCACATTTTTGTCAAACAGCTCCTTGTGATCAGACACTGACAGTATAAACCGCTCGTGTGAATCTCATTGCGGATCGATGTGTTGAGCCTTTTTTAGTCATTTCAATTGTCATTTACATTTTTACATCCATAAGCAAATGTTCTATTTATGATAAATAAATGTTGATTCAAAGATAGATCTTCGGAGTCTCAGACCAGATTGGAAAAACATGTCTTTCATACCATAGAAAGAAAAGGTTAATTTTAACAGAGCGGCCATGTCACGTTACATGACAGACCAAGACGGCTCTTTGACCCGGCAGGCTCTACGGTCATCAGTCATGTACACCGTCTGAATTAAGAGCCCTGTTTACCTGTGCCTTGGCAGCAGATTTTACTGCTGACTCTGCGGCAAGATACAGTTATTAAAAAGGACCAGTCTCGTGTTAGATCATTGGGGGAAATAAATGAACTCAATAGGGTGGAGGTTACATTTATACCATTTTTTTGTCTGTTACTAATGTGTGTCATGAAAGAAGGTCTTATAGTTTTGCCTCCATACATTAATTAATCCCCTTTCCTTGGCTTTGTGTTAAGAAAAAATAATTTTTGTCAGGATGTTCAGACTTTAGTGACTTAGCGTATCTTATAAGCCCTGTCTGCCTCAGTAATTACATATCAAGACCATCTCTTACACCATTAAATAAATTACTTTAATTTAAAAATAAATGAAAAATTAATAAACATGATATTTACACCGTTCTTCAGATTTCTTTCTGACAAGATAATTATTATATATAACGATTGTTTTTGCTGTCTGAGCCACTGATGTATATTAAATATGGAAATCGTTAAAAAGAAACTGTGAAATTGTTGCAATTTTCAAGCATTAGGATATCAATTCTATTTAGCTAATATTTACTTTATTAGCTACTTATAACTGCCTGGCTAATGCATAGCTGACCTCCCATTGAACCCTACCAGTGCCCAACCTGCAGATAAACCTTTCTTCTCTTTCCAGCGCGTGTAGACTATAAAAGACACCTCCCGTCCTCCCAAGATTAAGCTGCCCAAGCGAATGTTGGTAAAACCTGATAATGGAGCAAGCTTTCATTTCACTGACGCTTTAGCAGCTCTCTCATCTCCTGCTCTTTCTGTCCAAGTGTATTTTCAAGCTCTTCTGCCGTCTCCTTTCCCACTGTAACGCTTAGCATGGAAAGAACAGGACTAGAAGCAGCTGCCATTATTGCAACTGAGTGTGATTTATCCTGTTGAGAATCCCTGTGCCAAAGATCAATAGACGCTGGCAGAGAGATGGAGTGAAGAAGTAGGGAATCGGTAAGAGAGAGAGAGAAAGGGATGTTTGGAGAGGAGTATTTGATCTTTTTCTTTATTCTAGAACTCTTTCCAATAGCAAAGTCTTCACATTACAGTGTGAAATGCATCACAAATGGGAACAAAATATTGTGGCATTCTAGACCCAATTATTGGCCATGGTTAAACTGGCACACTTTAGGAGTTTTGATACTTAGGACTATTTTTTTTGCCAAAGATGGAAATTAGATTTGTGTTCTGGTCATTTCTGAAAATGAGGCAATAAAAATGTCTCTTTACATGACTTGAATTCTAGTTGTAGGTTGGGGAGTTCCGTCGACAAATGTGAACATGTAGGTCACTGAGTTGTAGAGGATATGCATTGGTGTCAATTTCCAACTGGGCCACGCCCATTTTACAGAGGCTTAACAAGCACTAAATTGCCAGAATTGCAAGTTTTTCTCATGATTGCACTCTTAACAACTTATTAGCTGAGCAGCTTTACATGGACAGACATTTGGCCGGCATTACTCAACAACTTTTGTGTATTGGCTCAGTCAATGCACAACAGCTTTCCTCCATTTTCAGCATTTATATGGCATTCACACTCGGTATCCAAGGTTGTAGTTTAAGTTCAAAAGTATGAAAGATTCTGGTTCATTGGGTGCTGCAATCCTTTTTTTGTATAACCATGGACCTGGAAATAGTCAATTTTGATAGCAACCTTAAAGTTACGGCATTCAGCTTGGTCCTGATCCTGGGAACCCTTGCAGAGGTTGTTTGGGAAAGGGTTCACGTGTTTCTGGCTCAAAAGCGGAAGTTTTAGCATTGCTGTAGTGGTGTAATTGATGTTCGACAAAGATCCAACCAACATAGCTGGGAAAGGTTGTTTGTGGACCAACGAGGAGGTCCATTAACTACTCAAAATTGTCTTATTTCTCTGCAAACTGCGGTCAGAGAGTAGAGATTCCAATGAACTCATTCCTCAATTGCTTCTTTAAAAAAAAAAAAAAACCCACATTTTTCCATTTTCAAACTGCAAAGTAAATTTTTATCGGGCAATGGATTTAAACATGGTTAAGACGATCTGCTGCTATTCAACCCGAGCATCAAAATGGGGAAGAAAAGTGGTTCAAGTGACTTTGAACGCGTCAGGTGGGCTGATCTGAGTACTTCAGAAACTGGTGATCTGGGATTTTCATGCACAATGGTCCGAAATATAGAGAATATCCTGTCGAGCGGCAGTTCTGTGGGCACAAATGCCTTGTGTATACTAGAGGTGAGAGGAAATTTGGTTCAAGATAATAGTCGGGGTATGCAGAAGAGCATCTCCGAAAGTACAATACATCAAACCACATCGGTGCTAGTCCTTTCGGCTAACAACAGGAAATTTGGATTTGGAGCCGACAATGTGAAAGCTGGGATCAGTCGTTAATTTGCTCGTCCAATTACATTCATGTACAATTTGCTACAGAAAGACAGTCTGCTGACCTTTTTTTTAGAAGGAATCGAATCATTTTTATAATTGCCACAGAACCGGTTAGGTATTGAACATTTCCCTTCTTTCAAAGAGGCTTGGAAAGAATTTGCTCGAGCAGCTGTTTTTCTGTAACGTTGAACTGTTTTCTGCTATTGTTCTGATTCTACAGATAGATATAGAGGAATGGACTCTTGCCTTTGCAAATAAACCGTACCAAGGTGTAGGAGCTCACTCGTGAATAATTAGCAGTAAAACGCCCATTCATCATCACAGACGATGTGGATTCTATAAGGGATTGTGGCTCAGCGGCTCTGTGCCTGTAACAAGCATTGAGAGTTTTTCAAACGAGTGTCATTACTGCAAATGATTGTTTACCCCCTTTAGAGGAATACAAAGCTGCTGCTTGTTCTAGAGTTTTTGACTGTGGAGAGTAACATGTGGCTATAGATGGGCTTTCAGGCTCTAATATTTGGAATGAAAGAAAGGATTTTCTATTTGAATGAAATCTCTAGATGAATTCAGAGGTTGATAAATTGTTAAAACTCTGAAAAAATTATTTCTATGGCGATGTCTTTTGATTTCTGGATGATATGACAGTGAGAGCTTTTGGTTTCAAAATATGTAACAAAATATGGAATAAAATCCAGCAGTTGCCAAAAAAAAAAGAGTAACAGTCTCCATTTAATAAAAATGTGCTGTTTTGAGAAAAATCTGCAGAATTTTACCATTTATAGCAAAATGCATAAAGGCTATTAATTTAGTATAATAAATTTAGCAACGTTTAACCCCATTGTCTTTTTCATCCTTAATACAATTGCATGGTATTCTGGATTATTTGATATTTTTTGTCTTACTTAGTGTGGCATCCACTTAGAACTGTGGCCATTTAGAGAGGAGTCAATGGTGAGTGTATGTGGTCAGCAGAATCCCATGGTTCTTATCAGATCAGCTGCTTCAGTAACTTTTTGTGCATTATTAACACCATTTCTATGCTTCATTTGCTGCCTTTTCTACCTACCATAAGGTTCTATTGTCCATTTCTTATGGATATTATAGAACGTTCATTTAACTGAATTACTTGGGTGAAGAAAAAACAAACAAACAGATCCTACACCCAAACTAGCACAATCCAATCATATTGGGTATAGTCACTTCTGACTACACTGTTTTATTCACAGTCAAATGGGTTTTTGTTATTTTGAGCAATATTATACATAAATAAAAAAACTAAATCTTGAAAGTCTCCATTGATATCATATGCAACCTTCACAACGACGCAGTGAAACCCCAAGACATCCTTCCTGTCTATCCTCGCTTGTAATAAAAGAGTTATGCTCGGCAGATGAGTGAAAGTGAGACGGGACTTTCTTTTAGTTTGCACCACTCTGTGTGGCAAGAAAGGAGAAAATCACCTTCATGCTCTCTTTGACAAGCGCATGCCATCAACAGCTCGGTCTCAAAGGACAGTAACAACTGAACACTGTGTTTCCTGTTGTGTCTGTTTCCATACTTTTCCCGCTCAATGCACGGATGCACATAATTGTGTGGAGTGACGGGGTGAAAGGCACTCAGATGAGGGATAGAAAGAGACATCAGGCATGAATTTGCTGACATTGCAGAAGCAATTTGCTGCTGATGAGACACTGAGATTTGTTGTTGGGGAACTTCAAATCCCTTGATTTCTTGCCATTTGTGTATCACTAAACAGAAGGCGTTTTCCTCAGCTTCCTTTGGGGTTTCTCTGTTTACTAATAATAGTGTAGCCAACAAATCAGAACCCTCATCATTTATTTTATCTTTATTTTCTGAAGTTTAGCTAATTCATGAAGGTTCAGATATGTTTGTGGCCTTAGTTTTGGCCTTGGCATCGTTTTTTTCTAACTCAAGGACACTTGTTGACTTGGTATCCTGTTTGGGATTCCATGATAAAGATGATGTGAAGAGTCAGTGATTTATTTTATGCTGTCTAGACATAAGAGACAGAGTAGGGCAACACTGAAATTAATAAGAGAACATTTGAAAGCTCTCTAGTGTAAGATTTCCTATTGGTCAAAGTCTCCGGAGAAGGCTTTCTATCAAGACGATGAATACGGCTTCCAGTCTGGCAAAAATGGGGCATATGTGATCATTTCTGACAGCTCTTATTGGGAATTCTGACATCCATGGGACACGCTGGCTAGTGCTCTGCTCTTTTGATGCTCAAAACCCTGACCCCGGTTGTCCTTCCAAGTCAGGAAAGTGTCCAGCATTCAAGCTGGGCGGCTAAGACGTTGACCTCTGGTGTCTGTCCTCATCACCTTCATGAATGGGTTTCCATCTTTGTTTATTTCTGTCTGAGAAAAACAGATTTTGAACATACACTCACTGGACACTTTATTAGGTATGCCTTACTAGTACCAAGTTGGACCCCCTTTTCCCGTCAGAACGGCTTTAATCCATTATCATACAATAGAGGTTATCAAGAATAGCAAAAAGCAGTCTTGCATGCCCCACAGAGTTCATCAATATTATTTGGTTTCATCTTCCATGCTTCCTCTTTCATTTTACCCCGGACATGCTCAATGATGATCATGTCTGATGACAGGTCTGGCCATTCCCGGATTTTCTTCATCTTGAGGAACTGTTTTGGAGATCCAAATGTAATATCTTGTATGACTTCCATGAGCTTGGCTCATCCATGTTGTTTGGCAATGATTCATTCAAGTTAGCAAAGAACGCAGTCTTGCATGCCCCCAAGAGTTCATCAATACATTGATTACATCTTCCATAATTCTTCTTTCATTCATGCGCAATAATGCTCATATCTGGTGACTGGGGTGGCCAATCTTGGAGCATCTTGGTCTTCTTCGCCTTGAGGAACTGTGATGTGGTGATGGAAGTATGCAGTGGAGCACCATGCTGCTGCAGAATTTGGCCTCTTTATTGGCTGGGAATATAAGAGGCAGCTTGCAGATCTCTCACACTGGATGGTACCCCAGACCATGATTTTTCCACCACCAAACTACACTGTTTTCTGGGTGAATCTAAGCCTTGTTTTCCTCATGGAGTTTTAGTATTGCCTAAAATACAGCAGGTGCGGTCCTAAAAATGTCAAATCTCATTTGTTTTGTATCTTCTTTTCGTCAGCAGGGACAGGTATATTTAATAATATTCAGTAAGGACTCCTGACACATAAGCCTAACTTTCTCAGTTTCCCGGCATCTGTCAAAATGCTGCAGAATTACTACTACTACGGGGACAGCTCAGACTCTGTTCTTGCATGATTCACCTGATCTTCTGTATCTTCCTGTATTCTAATCATGTACTGTGTCCTCATTATATGTTTTGCTGTTTAACATCTGCCACATCTACATATATCAGTTTTTTTGTATAGAACTTGAATAATCAAGGGTTCTTTTAAAGATATTTTTATCTTAAAAGGAATATGAGCTAATGTTTCCGGCATCGGTTTGCTGGGGAACCTAAAAAATGGTGCATACCATGATTTCAGGTGCTAATATGCATTTGGATCTTTATACTGTGTTCATCTGGACCTAGACTGTGTAACGTACAGAAGTGAAGTACTTTACACAGTTAATTTTTACCATGTATCTAAAAATATCCAGTAATATCTAAAACAGTCAACAATACGAGTTCTTTTATCGACATTCACAGACTGCTTTAAATACATTCTGTGCTGTTTTTTGTATGATGTGTAATTATTACAGTTAGGGATGCACCAATGACGATACACTCCGAAACCAAAGACCGATACCAACAGAACTCAGTGCAAAGAGACTCAGCATCAACAGAATGTCAGGCTCCGCGGTGTGGAAATATTGCAGAATAAATTATGAAAACCCACGTCATGGCAGACATCTTCTGAAACGATCAAGGGGAGGTACATAAAGCAGTACTTATAATACCTCTGAAACTAAAACACAAAAATCAGAGATAAAATACCGGTAAGAGCCAAACAAAAACCCAAAGTGCTTACCCAATTCATTGTTTTTGATGATCAAGCACTTTCACATGGGATATTGACACTTTCTTAACATTTTGGAACCAAAGTACAAGATTCCAAGTTGACGTTATGTCACTGATAGGGTTTTACTGCAAATACATGATGCAGTTGCCTTAAAAGTAGTCTATCTGTGTCATTGCCCAGAAAATTGCCACATCCCAAAAAACAGGTATCGTAATCGGTAATTGGAATTAGTACTTGTACTCAGTCTTAGAAAAATAGAATCGGTGCATCCCTAATTACAGTATTAATTATAAAACCCCTAATTCATTTACCATTAGACCACATGTGTCAAACTCAAGGCCAGATGTGGCCCGCCATGTCATCTAATGTGGCCCGTGAGAGTTTAAAAGTTTTGAGTGTCTAAAAATAAAAAAAACAACGAAAACGAAAAAAAAACTACATTTCCCACAATGCCTTTGCCCAACAGTAGCCACAGCGATGTTTCCACCTCTATACTCACGAGAGAAACTGCAGAGCTGCCGTTCGTTTCTCACACTCACGCATTTGAGTGATCTCTCACGCTACACCTCCGATTTCTCTCGCTAAAATACATTTCAAGATGTGAAATGGACACAGCGAATAGTTTATCTGTGATCTGTTTTTAGAGCCTGATGATAAAAGATGATGATCGAAATGCATCGTCTTCAGTCTGTGAGTTTTTTTTTCACTAAACAAATTACACCAATGACCTCAGATAAATGCACATGTTCTTTGCAGTTCAGTTTTAGGCTTTTTTCTCTATTCACTTGGACAGTTTGATCCTTCATTAATGGAGTTATGTGGGTTTTCATGAGCTGACAAAAATCAAAAGGATTTATATTAGAACAACAAGCATACAATTGTTTCTATGCAACTGAATTGTCACTTGAATAAGTTATAAATAATGAGTTATTTAACATTAAGGAGTAGTTACATTTATTTTACATTACATTCGATTACATTGTTTTACATTTATAAGTTATATCTGGTCCTTTGAGGACAGCCTTTATGAGTTTGACACCCCTGACTTAGACCAAGAAAATATTACTTTTAACAAACAAGAAGTCCTTGATAATGATAGAGAATAAATGATGTATGAATTGTACATTTTGAGATATGGAGCTGAGGCTTTAATGATGGCAACTAAGCTTTTGGAAAACACACGCGTTCTACATTTAACACAGAAAACAAAAAAAGTCACGTTTAATGCGTCCGTAGTTGGTTAAAGCTTGATCAATTAAAAACCCAATTAATTGGCAATTTAAGCATTAAAAAGTAATGAAGGTATTATAAATTCAAATATAATAATATAATTGATTTTTTTTTCACATAAAATTGCATACAGTGTTTATTTGCGCATGGCAATCTAGACCTCATTTCTGACCCTAATGCTCTTTCCCATCCCTATCCACTCTCCCTCTCCCATTTCAATCACTGTCTCCCTCTACTGTTCTAAATAATATGGGTGTTGCCCAACAAACTTTAAATATGCTACACAGCTGATTTTATAATTGCACGTGTTAGAATAATAATGAAATGTGATTTCATAACTCCATGTGATGTTTGATTTATCAAATGCATTTGTAACTGTGTCTGTTCAGTTCTATTAGTTCCTTACTGATCAATTGTAAGCTTTTGGTCCAGAGATGCACTCAGCGTTTACTGTGAGCTGAGACACTGAGACATTTTGTTTAGTTCTTGCTTTTATTATTGTCTTATTCTCTTTTCTGTCATTGTGACTAAATCCCATCCCTTGTTTGGGTTAAGATAACACTTTAACTCTGGGACTTTTTGAGTTTAGTCTTCAGTCGGTCAGAGTGTGCAATAGCTCAGTGTTCCATTCTGGTGTTCTGCTGTTCTTCGCTCCGTCTCTCTCTCTATGATGCTTTGCGTCTCTCAATCTCCTTGATTAAAAATAGGTACCAAACTTAGTGATTAAAAATAGGGAATTAAAATGAACATCAGTTGGATTCGTGGCGTCAGTGTCCTTCTTTTTGGGATTTTTTTCCAACAGCATGTTACCTCGTTTCTTAAATAATCAAGATTTTCTTGTGGCGGCTGGCAAAGTTTCCTTTGGAATCCAATCCCGTATTTATGTGATGGCTGAATATAGGAGATTGACACGAATAGACCTCACATCTGAAGAGATTTCACGTTTGTGTCCTCACTCTAAAATTCTTGGCAGCTACGCCACATTTTGAAGCTTTTGCATCTGAGCTTGCCCCTTCTCAGCCGGACACATCTGGACATATGGGAACTCGGGACATAATCCAATCACCCCTGGTGAGCTGGACCCATGCCACCGTCCAGAGGGGTTTCCTTCTTGGGTTTTGCTCCTGCTTTAATGATGTGGTTTTAGAGCAGGGCATGAAAACTCTCAGGCATGTCAGATGAGGTCTGTGTGTAATTGAAAAGCGCTTCAATCTGGTGCAAGAAAAACCAAATGGGAAATTTCTCAAAATAGCCATCGCCATTTTAATGAGTTTGTTCATTAAAAGTTAACTTTTTCCTTCGAGAGATGGACAGTATAACTACACTGCTCGAGGAATCTGACGAATGAGAAATTGATGTTTCTGACTGTATTTATGTTCGAAATACTGAAAACGTTGTTTATTTTAGATATGTGAACTATTATTGGATTGTAAGTTTGACTTTGGCAGTCATAAATGTATCAAAGGATAAGTTGTTTTGATTAAAAATTAACAAGTATGCAAATTAATCATGCTAAGCCCCTCCCCTTTCGCCAAGTTTGGGATGCGTATGATTCATTCATATTCTTTACTTGTTTCGATATCGCTGAGGTCTCCAGCTCTCTTCATGCGACAGGAAGGGTCCACCCTGGACAGGTCGCCAGGGCAACAGGCACATTCCATCACTAAGAAGATTTACTGTAGTCCGTTAACGCATGGGATTGCGGGGGGAACTAGAGGAAGCCAATGCGATTCTAAGTGAAAACATTGTTATCGACGAGCCTCGAAACGGAAACCTTCTCATATCGAGTTCTAAAACCACAATAAAATAGTGCTTTCAGTAAATGTCTGCTTTGGAAGTTGTATGGTAGTCCACACAAACAATGTAACGTCTTGGAGATCAACAAGAATATATTCGTTTGATCTAAGGTTATTCATATTTTTATTTTCCTGTGTCTGTGTTTGCACCCTTAGCTAAAAACATGGTTATGGTGTTTTGATCCAAATTGATCAACTATTGAATTTTGGATAGCTACCCCTTATAATATCATTCCTGTTCTCCCATTTGTTTGCTGCATTTCCAAATGTTGTTCTGAGGCCTTTAGAGCTTCTTAGTGGGGTGGAGCGTAGCAAGGCTTCAATTACAAAGTGGTAAATGAAATTGAATAAATATAAAGTTGGTAAATGCCTTATTTTTCCCATTCTCTTCCTCTTTCTCGTTGTCAATAGCCTAAGTGTAACATTTCAGAGATGCTGCCATACGTAGTTTATTACAACATGATATGCCTTTAGGTCTGCTTGTCAGCTGCACGGGAGGTAATGATGATAATCAGGGTCAGAGGACCCAAAAGGGGAAAAAATAACTCAGTGGCATATTCTGTCAGAAGGAATTAGCGTTCTGTGAAACCTTATCAGTGATTTGCCCTTTGAGAGCCCAGCTAAAAGTTAAGAAGCAGGAAGGGGCTATTGCCCTCTTTGTTTGGATGCATATCTCAAAAATGTTATTATCTCCTAATAATCTCCTCTAATGCACTCTACGATGGCAGTGCCGTCTTGAACAGGACTTTTCTCTTACTTGTATGACATTAGCGCAATTGCATTCTCGCAGAGTCATTGCAGTAATTTGTAACCGTGCTTCTATTTTTTTCCTGTCAAGGTCAGATATTATTATTATTTGTTATTATTTTTGTCTACTGCTGAACAATGAACAAAGATTGGCGTCTTGAAATTAAACATTTGCAAGCACAGGTTTTTTACGTGACCCGAGGAGCTAGAAAAAAGTGGAAAGCACGTACGTTACTCCAGATACTGGTAGAAAAGTCGGACAAATGTAGAGAAATACTGTGTATTTCGTATAATTCACAGCGAAGGCTTGTGCAGCATCTCTGCTCTGCACACTTTTCACCTCTTTGCTAAATGTGCTTTATCTCAACTTTTTACTCTTCAGAAACTGTATTTTGGGCTCTTTACATCACCTGGAAAGTTTTATATGCAGCAAACTGGAAAGAATTAGAATCGTGGTCAATTTGGAGTAAAAGTAGTTATTTGTACGTATAAACACAACAAAATGTAATTTTGTTTATGACCAAACATTCTTGACTTTTGACCTTGAGGCAAAATTATTCACAGACCTTTAAATACATAGCCTAAAATCAGGGTTCTGTCAGTTCCAGCACGTCGTGTTGTTCTATATAACTTTGGCTGTATGTTTAATGTCATTGTCCTGCTGAACAGTACATATAAGGCCAATCATACGCCTCCCTGATGGTAAAGCAGGATAGATACTTTTACGTCTGTATTTCTCTGCATTGGAAACACCCAAAATTTCCTATGTTTTACTTGAGTCAATCGGACTTGTTTACACATTGGTGGTATGGATTTTTGCTGCAACTTTTCCATGAAGACCACTGGTTTCTGCCATTTCTGAGATGATGGCTTCTTAGATGCCTCAATTAGTTTGAGTCGCTGCCCGTCTGCTTCCTGAACTTCACATCTTGAAACCACAGTCTGCTTCAAAAGGTTTTGTCTGGGTGTGACCTTGTTGATGCGGAATAACTACATTGTATCTTGTTGCTTTGCTCAATCTTCACAGTTTTTTCCCCTTGATTAAGCTATTTGATATAATTAGTTGATCATAGACCTGATAATAATCATGTTGTACCAACAAAAAAATTGATTATTCTTTTGTAAAACCCTTGCATAGTACTGCAAAAGTAGGTCCTTTTTTTCTTTTTTTTGCCTCTGGAAGGCTTTAAGAGTGCAGGTGGTGGTGAAAATAACACATGCTCTTGGTGTTTTTGAGGTAAAAGCTAAACATTTGATTGGAACAAATATGACAGTTGAGCTCTTTTGCTCCATCACGAGCCCCAAGCATCGTAACTGACCTAAAAACTATATGACTTTTTTTTTCTTCTGTGTACACTCTGCATCCGTTTGCTTGATTTACCCTGTTTTTATTTTTTATTTAAAGATTTCTTATATGTATATTTTCCTCAGCTGCTGGCCTGCAGTTTTATATACCACTCAGACATAACTGAGCATTCTCGAACATCCCCTACGGTTAAGAAATTAGAAAGCTTATGAGCACAAAAATATACATCACCAAATGAAGTGTTTGTTTAGTGTTGGTTTTTTTCTGAAAATACTGCAGTTTTTTTTTATAGTAGTGCTCACAAAATTAGCATAAAAAATTAAGGTTATCAACGCGGTTGTTGTTGTTGTTTTTTTATTTCTGTGTGTTCAACGTGGAAGGACTTTTTTTGTCACACATTTTCTGCCTTTTCATAGTTTTTGCACTGTATTTACTTCCACCTTGGTCATGTGATCAGAGTTCTGTCACATGATTCGCTCATTCTGTTTCCCCGCTGTCTTTTTTTGTGTGTTGTTATCGGCAAAAGTAAAACATTTCTTCCATAGCACCATGTACATACAAGACAAATAGCTTACAATAGCAAACTAAGCCGCTGGTCTCGAAATATAAGTTTAAAACATATCAGAATATTTAACAAGTAAAAGAAAATCAAAAAGAAAACTAGCAGAGAAAAGAAATACTACTGAAAAAATCACACTTATTAATAATATTGTGAAGTTTCCTTTTGTGTTTATATTAATTGTTATTGAGATCAATAATCTATAAAAATTATGGCTTTCAAGGCAACAGTTAATTTGGAGGATATTTATGGTTTATTGTTAGAATTTTGTTTACATCAGAAAAAATGTGTTACAAGCTAAAGTGAAACTAAATTGTTCATTTGTCTTGAGTTTACATTAATTATTTACATTTTACAAAACATTGTGTGATTAATTAGTACATTTATTTTTTTATTAATTTATCAAACTAATTGACATCAAACATTGTTGATCGCACCATGTCAGTTTTCCAATTGGCGAAACCAATTCTTGAGAGAAATGATCTTGGGAAAGTATTTCATGCTCTTCACAGCTCTCTTTAATGTCAAGAAATCACAGCTCAGTAATCCATACAGAAGTTTTCAGCCTGGTTTCCTGTCTCTTCCAGAAAAAAAAACGCTGCCACATCACACCTGTCCTGTATTCTTTCTACTGATTAACAGTTAAGTACCAGAGAAGTACACGATTCTGTTGGATCAGTTTTAGGCACGGTTGAAAAAAAAGTGAGCAAACAAACAAAAAGTGAGCAAAAAAAAAAAAAAAAAATCTCCTCTGTCTTTTATGCAATTTTAACTTTTGCCTTCAAACCAGCATCAATCATTTTTACCAAACAGGTGCTAAGTACCATCTTTTTCATATGTGGGTTGAAACTCAGTCATGAACTGAAATGGAAACAGCTGTGTAGGAGGCTTAAACTGGTTGAGGAACAGCTAAACTCTACTAGCAAAGTGAGCTAGATAGGGCAGTTTTTGTCATGGCATTGTTGTACAATTCTATGCTGCTTGCTCTAGAGTAACGCCTCCTATTGGTGTAAAAAAGAAAGTACCAGAGAAGTGCAAGATCCTGATGTTTGCTTTTCAATCCATACATTTAGCACAGTACCATATACCTCTACTCTAGATCTATGAGATCCACTCATCAAAGTCCCCAAAGCCCTAATAAGTACTTAACAAAAAAGGTCTTTGAACAATTATCTGTTTGTACTGTAAAAGAACAAAGATGCAGATGATTATGTGATATTTAAAAGATGTACATTCCATCTGACCTCTTTCTCAGGCTTGCTCCATATGGCTGGAAAATGGCAAAAAGAAGGTTAGAGATTTCATCTGATATCCCTACGAGGAAACCCTGTTGCTATGAGACAGATTGTGTTTTCCAGACACCTGACCTGGATTCCAGTTTGCCACCATACTAGTGTGGCCCATCGTGCCCCCTGTATTCCCATATCCATCCCCTGGCCTCTGCCTGCCACTGTACAGGAGGGGATCTGTTCAAATTCTTCCTGATGCGAGAGTAGGAACAACCTGGGAGCCCTATGTGAAACAAAGCAATTGGTTTCATATTGAATTGGGAGTCAGGGACATGAGCAAACTCCCCTCTGTCAAGTTTCTCATGTATTCTGAAGATTTGAAAGGGAAAGAAGAAGGTAAGTAATGCTTGAACCGGCTCAAAATATGGATTGCACATCAGCACTATGTAGCTTAACCTGCAGATTGTGTGTAATCCTCACTTTCAGAGAGATTCTGGATGCATGGACTATAATATACTGACTCAGGGGACGTATTAAACCATTCTCAGTGCTAACTGATAAACCGCTTTGCTGGTCTGTTTTTCTCAGTTTTGGCGAGTAAGTGATCTCTTTAAATTCTACAGAAAGTCTTTTTTTCTTCCCCTGTAAATGTGACTTTCATGCAATGCACACGACTGCATTTCAGTCTGCACTAGATATAAACTAGACGTCAAGTTTCATACGCATTAACCCTTAGAAGTCCGGGGTCCTATCTAATTTTTAAAATTCGCTTTATTAAATTACCTTTGAAACAGTTTTGTTGTAATGCTTGATATAATTGTATATAATATAATTCTTTTTTATATTCTTTTAAACCTTTTTTTCATTACATTAAACAAAATTTACACAATCGTGAACCTGTACAAAAATATTATTCAAAGTATTATTCAAAATATTATTTACAAAGTAAAAAAAATTCAAAACAATGTGAAAATTGTATAAAAAACCTGATTTGTATCAAAAAAACGCTCCTTTTGCACATTTATACCAAGCATTTTTTGTGCCAGAACTTAAAAAAAAACCAAGCCATATCACAGGTCTTGTACTTCCAAGGGTTATCCCTTCTTTTCACCACTGGATGACACTAATGGCTCCAATTTGGGGTGTGTAAATTAAACTGAAAAATGATCGCCCATTTTCTCACATTTTTAATGGAATCCCATGCAAAATGTAAGTTATAACTTTTGCAACGTTAGTTGAAAACCAAAAATATCAAAACTAATATCCTTTTTGAAACCTAAACATTATTTGTGAAATCTAAATTACACTTTATCCAAAACAGACTGGTGAGACTTCAAAGAGTTAGTTTGTATTTCCTGTAGAATTTAATGGTTGCTGTTGTGCATATTATTTACTTTATATTACTATATTATTTAATTTCTGTATTTTTCAGAGTTCATGTACAAACAAGCAAAAATAAACGTAGTTTTGATTTTTTAGGGTCTTACCCAAACCCCCGTAGAGTTCCAAAAAAAATATTTCTTTTTTTGTTAAAAATGTTACATTTATTGCATTCAGTCGTGGACAAATTGGAACGTTTCTTAGTGATGATACCAATTTGAGACTAACACCAGCACCAGACACACAAATAAAATATAGACTTTAGAATCTTAAAATTACAAACTGCTGTTTGAGGAAACAGATCTCGACACAGCTGTGTAGGAGGCTTTAAACTGGGTGAAAACTTTAATTTATCCAAAGCAACTTAAGGATTTGTAGAATTCCAGCCACACCAGGGAAAACATTCAGTGTACTTTGTGAAACCAACTTGGAAAATGACATTAAAACCCTTCAATGTTGCAATTTTCTTTAACTCTATGTTTTTTAATCATGTGAAGAAATAAAAAAGTAACAACGCAGCTCATGACTTCTTTAAAACAAGATAAATAAATACATTAATGCATAGATAAAAACTAAATCAGTGACTCATTTTCTGGAATAATCGGGAGCCAGATTGGTGTGGGTGTTGCAGCATTTGGTTATCAGGATGAAAATCAACACATCCATAAATGCACCAGTCCCAACGCTCCCCACAAACCAGTCTTGAGCTGTCCAGAGTGACAACTAATTAACCCATTAATTTGAATAAAAAGCACACTCCTAATGGCAGCACATGAGCTTACTACATCCCAATTCTGTTTCCAGAGATCGGGTTGTACAACAAGGGAAATTGGAAAGGCTGAAGCTTGCTTTTGCTTTCATGTGGGAGATGTTAATGAGGCCTTTGGAAGCATGACTGCAGAGCTAACAAGATCTGAGACGATGGGGGTCAAGGAAAACTGGCAGGGTCAATGGTGTCTGAACAAGCTTCTGGTGCAGTTTTGAAGTAGCGCAGGGGGAAAAACCATTTGGCCCAGAGAAACATTGAAGGATCTTGCATATCCATGGACTCTGTTGTGATGATTGGGCAGCTTCACCTGGGGAAACACATGTGTGTCCTGCTGTGATAGAGGACATGAAGGAGAGATGTATTATAAGTCAAAATGATCCGGTTCCTTACATTTGTGTGCGTAACACAGTCTGTGTTAATAATAATGAGGAAGAGGGTTTGTATGATGCAATCTGTGTTATTACCATTTTTATACTCACGATCTTATGCTGTCATGTGTCCAATTGGCTTTTACTGTACATTTACAGCTCCTGGGTCAGTGTTGGAGTGACTGGAGTAAAAGGAATGTGGTCTGTGACTTGAGGGCGAACGTATAGAGGAGGTGGGGCGAGGCTTAAAGTCAAACATTGGCAGTTAGGAGAGGTGGGGGGTGGCTTGAGAATCCTATTTGCTGTTAGAAGAGGTGTGGCTCGGCTTCAGGTTGAACACATTGGCTAATAGGAGAAGTGGGGCGTGGCTTGAGAATCCTATTGGCTATTATGAGAGGTGCGTGACTTAAAGGACTTAAAGTCGAACAGTGGCAGTTAGGAGAGGTGGGGGGTGGCTTGAGAATCCTATTTGCTGTTAGAAGAGGTGTGGCTCGGCTTGAGGTTGAACACATTGGCTAATAGGAGAAGTGGGGCGTGGCTTGAGTATCCTATTGGCAGTTAGGAGAGGTAGGGCGTGGCTTGAGGATAAACACATTGGCCAATCGGAGAAGTGGGGCGTAGCTTGAGGGTCATATTGGCTGTAATGAAAAGTGGGGAGTGGCTTGAGGATCCTATTGGCAGTTAGGAGAGGTAGAGCGTGCTTGAGGTTGAACACATTGGCTAATAGGAGAAGTGGGCGTGGCTTGAGGGTCATATTGGCTGTTGAGATAGGTGGACATGGTTGAGGATCATATTAGCTGTTAAGAGAGGGAGGCGTGGCTTGAGGATAAACACATTGGCCAATCGGAGAAAAGGGGCGTAGCTTGAGGGTCATATTGGCTGTAATGAGAAGTGGGGAGTGGCTTGAGGATCCTATTGGCAGTTAGGAGAGGTAGAGTGTGCTTGAGGTTGAACACATTGGCTAATAGGAAAGGGGAGTGTGGCTTGAGGATCCTGTTGGCTGTTGAGATAGGCGGACGTGGCTTGAGGATCATATTAGCTGTTAAGGGAGGGAGGCGTGGCTTGAGGATCATATTGCGTGTTAGGAGAAGTGGATCTTTGCTTGAGGTTCACATTGGTTTTTAGGAGAGGTTGGCATGGCATAAGGATCATTATCACTGTTAGGAGAATTGGGCGTGGCTTGAGCATCATATAGCCTGCTAGGAGTAGTGGGCGTGGTTTAAGGTTGAACGCGTCAGCTGTTGGGAGAGGTGGGGTGTGCTGTGAGGCTGGGGAGGTGGGGTTTGGCATGATGTTGGTATTGGTTGCTGAAATTACTTCCACCCTCAATGACAACATCTGTGTTAGGGTTAGGTAAGTAGGTAACCTTTCCAATGAAAATGACCTCAACTCAAAGTCATTCCCATCTCAGGCAGTGCCCATTCAATCTGGCCTCCACATCAGTCGACACCTAATGAATAAAATAAAATAAAATAAACCGAAATGAACATACGCCAGGCATGAAGCTTGCATGGAGAAATGCAAATCTCTGCATTTATCGCAGTGTAAATCTGAATGTGAGCGTGAAAGCTGATGCCCACTAAGTTTGAATGCGCAAAAGTTGAAACACACGTCCCCTGAGTTCTTTTTTTGCTAAAGATGCTCAATAACACCATACATTTTGAGAGGCGTTTACATGTTCTTCAACATTCAAGCGGTTTGTATTTCTGTTATGCATCATATGAAAAACAGAGAATATTTTACTGTGAGCAGGTGTGGTTGATATGGTAGAAGACAATACACAACAATAGACATTATTACAGATGCCAGGCCAGTGCTGAAAATAGTATGCCATTTTAAATTTGGCCAGTAATTGTAATTACACGTGGTTGACCATAAACTGCTGCAACTGTTTCATAGATCTCTCTTTTATGTGATAATACGGTCTGGATGGCTGGGAAATCATAAAACTCTCTCAGTCTCTCCCTCTCTTTCCCCAGCTGGCTGTGGCCGCCAGAGGCACAGTCCATCATCCTACATTCAACAGCTCTGCAACATCTGTTCATTAGCTCTGACAGATGAAAGAGGAAGCGAGTGAGAGAGAGAGAGAGAGAGAGAGAGTTACAGACCTCTGAGTACAACATCTATTTTTTTCATCTCTAGATTGACACCATACCTTTCTCACACCTCCTCATCTTCATTTCAACAGCATCACCTGTTTGTGGGTTTACCTGTGACTTTAGAGAGACGGTTGGTGCAAATGTGTTTGCGCTTGATGGCTGTCATATAGCATGCTGGTATGTTAGTCAATAATGTGTTTTTTGCTGGTTCTGGGTGCGTGTGGAATGTGATTGTTGCTTCCCAACGATTCTTCCCCTTGGTATCTCAGTTTATTTCCTTTCCCATCTTGAAATGTCATCGGAAGAGGAGTTTTATGCTAGAGACCTAGATAAATGATTGAGTCTACATACCCCCCCCCCCTTTATTAAAACTTTTATGATTTCCCTTTATACATCATTAGTTGTCTGGATAAGACATTTCAGGTAAATATATTATTTAAAAGTGAATTAATAGCCTTGTCATTTCATCGATTTCATTACCTTTAGCACTACTAGAACTCAAAATTGGTTTGATAATCTTAGTGACCCCTGACTTACATACACAAGTGAATCCAAGTTTTTCCTCTAAAGAGTGGTAGTATCCAGAAATCTGTCTCTGAGATTTAAGCTCTCAGTTTCAACTTTGAGGTGCAGAATTGGAAGACCAGAAGCACAGTTCTAGGTAAGGCCCGGAGTAGCAGACAAAGAAAAATCTCAGATAAGCGAAGATGGTTAGAACAGTCACGGACAACCCACAGACCAGCTTCAAAGACCTGGGGGTGGTGTCAATGTGCATCTATTCCACGCACTATAAGGTGAAAAAACTTTTCTCTTTTCTCGTTTTTTTGTGGCAGGTTGAGGGTTGCATGGATTCCACTCAATTTCATCAAATTCTAGAGAACGATGTCCTGTGAAACTTGTGCCAGGCCTGGATCTTTCAACAAGGCAACAACCCTAAAATGTCACTTCTCAAATATCACTCCGTTTGCCTCCTTTATGATATATTTACCTAAAATTTCTCATCTAGCCAACCAATTATTGACAAGGGTGCCCACACTTTTGTATTCCACTGATAATAGCCTGACAACATCTAAAATCCCTCACAGATGCGGTGATTCTAAATAGTGACTGGAGATTTAGATTCTGTTGTAAAGCACCTCTCTCATTAATGCCTGGAGGAGAAATTCTAAATATCAGAGAGATGTTCATCATGAACAAGAGAGTTTAACAGGAAAGAGATCCTGTTTATCGCTAACAGACTTTACTGTAGCATTGAGGGTGATTGCATCGTGATGATTAGTTACAATTAGTTAAGTGACAAACATTTTGTAGAGCGTTTTCTGCAATATCAAAGAGGGATTACTAGCTACCAAAAGATTCACTTAAATGTTTCGCGAAGTTGTCCATCTTGGTGAGTTTTTTACAAAACAAATCCTTTTTTTTTACAATCTCTATTTCAGTCTTTATGGTATTGGTCCTGACTCATATTCCCCACACGCATCGTCTTTTATGTGATCTTCATTTAGATCTCAAAAGCATTCAGTGAGCACTTGGAGTTTGTCCGTTTGTACTTGAAGGCATCCTGTGCGAGAGGCTCGGCCAATTGCTGATTCATGACTCTTTCCCTCTCAGAATATCTCCCACAGGAGGATCTCTGGTCTGCAGTTCCTCTCAAGACCCTGGGAGGCAGTGTCAGTCTACATGAAAGTGAGGGTGGAACACCTTCCTCATATTTCTGTGTTTGGAATCACAATAAGGTGGCCACCAGATGGTCAAGCGTTGGCTTGTTAGCATGACCTAATTAACCCTGGTTCGTAGTTGCCCTAACTGCACAAAACCCATTAGTGACCAGTGTTCAAAGAGTGAAATGCACAGTCCCTGTGATGTTCTTTCAGTGCTGTGGAGTAACTAGCCTCATTGCATTGCTGTAGCTTAGCCTGCAGTGCCCCTTGTGTAAATACCAAATTTGTGGGTTTGTATCCTAGAGACTAAGTGTTCAGTCAAACATTCAGTGAAAAGTGGTTCACTCACATATCTTATACTTTAAATAATGAATCCACTCGCCTCCTTTTTTAAGTGTTTTCCCCTCCACATGCTGTAGACTCCTTTCCTTGATACCTGGTCTACTTACCTCCTTGTCTCCGTACATGCATTTCTGGTCTTCATGACTGGGCTCTGGCTCAGCCCTACTCGCTTCTCCTCCATCAATCCCCTATCTTCTTTTTACCAGTCTCCATTCACTTGTGACTTCATCCTGTTGACTGCATGCTACACTTCATGTTGTTTACAACAAGTTTCGGGGGGAGCCAAGACTAGCCAATTAACCTCGTGTGTTTTCACTTACTTGGACAGCTGGCATTATATGCTGTTCCTTTCCTTAAATTAACCGTATACGCTTTTCTCATTGGGCAGCTCTACTCTGTCGATCTTCCACTTACCTAAAACCCACCTCCATTCACCTGTGATCTTCTGTTAATTGCACACTCCACTGTATATTGTTTATATAACAAGTTTCGTGAGGAGCCACGGGAATATGTGCTTCCAGCCTCAGGTAGCTCTATATGCCTCTCCTCCATCGATCTCCTGGCTACCAACCTACCTGTCTCCATTAACTTGTGATCTCCTGTTGATTGAATGCTCCACTTTGTTCTTTATACAAAAAGTTTCAGGAGGAGCCAAAGACTAGCTAATTATCCTCATGTCCTCTACTTAATGGTCCAGATCATTAAACAGTCCCAGATTTCTTACTCCTACAGCTAGCATAATATACCGTTCCTATCCTTCAACTATCCTATACTCTTAGAGCCTCTGGCAGCTCTACTTGCATCTCCTCTGTCGATCTGTTTGTATAACAAGTTTCGGGAGGAGCTAAAGACTACCATAAATAAAACCCCCATTTCTACCATATTTAAAGGTCCAGATCCCTAAATATTCCTAGATTTCTCTGACGCTAGAGTAAAATTCTGCCATATACTGTGAAATCGTGAACAGTGGAGTGACCAAGAGGCTGATATCTGCCATTAAGGAACATTGAATTCTGTATCCTTTCGAATTCTAAATAAAGAGTGCCTGGTTCTTCGTCATTCAGAGTGTGGAAAATACTTATTCTGTAAGCGCTGAACCAAAAGGGAAGACCAGCTATTTGCAGTTCCCTTTTGTAGATGTGATTTAGGGCTGAGTTAGATATTGCTTGTCTTCTTATCGATATATAGTAAAGCACTGTTTCTAATGTATACAATATATCTTTGGTGTGCAATGGAGTAACATTGGAGTAACCAATGCAAGGCGGAGCTCTTTGTCTGCTTTGGAAGTTATGTGGTTGCCCAAACGAACCTTTGATGCCATAGCTTTCCAATAATATCCCTTCAGACAGGTCTGAAACTTCCAGATCATGCAAGAATATGACATAAGTGACTTTAAAATACATTGGAATAGAATCTTAAAGCTAAACCAGACTATTTCGATATGTTTTGTAGCATCCAGGTCTCATTAGCCACTTGATTGCAGTTAAGAATAAATATATTGGAATAAAATGATAAATTCATCAGTAATCCATTTGACTCTTTTGGATTTCAGATGTTATGTTAGGGTACTGAAAATATTAGTTTAATAACGCTCCCAGGTCCTTTAGACTGAGTATTATGACTTAAATGACTTTGACCAAGATGCATGAGAATAGTTCGCGGAGCATTTCCAACCATATGTTGTTTATTGTTCCATGCGTGAAGCAAGCTGTGCTACGTTTATTTATATAGATATATTTCAGGTATATTTACATTAAATGGAGACGAGATACCAGATGCTAGGAAGTGACTACATTTATCAAAAACCTGATGGTTTTGGTGGAAATGAGTGAAATTGTTCCTGTCATAAGCTTCATTACTCAGTCAAATACCTGAGTACAACTACAATTTCCATCCACGGGATACAGCAGCCTTCAAAGCTTGGTGATAAATGGCCCGTGGAATTTTAGTATCTTATTTGAACATTAGCACCCAGCACTCCGAGATATCATTTACAGACCTGTTTACAATCTCCTTGCACTGTTCTTCTGGCTTTTTGACAGGAAGTGACGCCATCCTCTCCATGGCAGTGATACGGGTTGGATGGCCTCTAGCGCCAACAAACCATGCCCAGGAATGTCATACAGTTGTTGCCCAGAAGGGAATGCTTTGCTATGTGTGTGTGAGGTTTGCTGAGTGGGCATGCTTCTATTTGTTTTGCTCCACTTTGTTAGAAGAAGTAACCTTCCATTGTCAACTATTAGAATTAGATTTGATCATCTGAATAACACCGTAAGGGCATTTCAGGAGGTTTTCCAACTGCATGAGCGTCCTGTCCCCAGTGGTTGCTGTCTTCTAGATTCTAGGTGTCTTCAACCTACTGCTGAGTTGTGGAATGTGATCAGTGAGAATTGTCGCCTGCAGTGAAGGAAGAAGTAAAAGACAGTAACAAAGTCGGACACGTCTGTTGCCCTCGGTTCCTTTGGCACACATCACTTGAACTCAGAATACTTGTTATAAGGGTCTTTACTTTGTATTGTTATCAGATGTATGATTATATGGATATAGGAATTTTTCTTTTTTTTTTTTTTTTTTTACTTTTTTCTGTATGTGAAATCCTTTACCATGGTTCCGGAAGTTGGTTCTTACTCTGCTATCTTCTTCATCTTAAAAATAAATTAAAATGACAAATAAATAAATTAAATCTACATCTTTCCACCAGCCAGCAGATTGAATATTCATGACTTTCTGTTGTAATACAAGAAATCTTGTAAAGGAAACTTTGTTAGCCGTTTGTGGCATTGTTCTCAACTTCCCTACGCTACTCAGCTGTCAAAATTTCAGCCACACCAGAACATGCTTAGTTTCGGATACAGTGATCAGTTAGTCAGTTGTTTGTGAGGGTGTGAGATACAAGCGAGCTTGAGGGAGAGAGAGAGAGAGAGAGAGTAACAGTGTTGCGTGCCTAATTACATTACAATATTCGATTGAACAACACACTCAGCCCAGATAGCTCCACAAAGCTTCAATTAGCTTATTGCTTAATGAGGTTAATTGCTTAGTACAATGAAAATGGCATTTTTTTGTCAAAAGAACAAAAAAAAATCAGTGTTTTATGCCTCAGCAACTTGTACCATAAGCGTTTTAAAGTGGGGGAATGTTCATGAATTCACTCTTTTCTAGTTACTCCTTCCTTCATCTGTCTGTTGTTTGATGGAGTTTAATTGATATTTCAAGTGAGGGTTGATTGCGGAAATTTCAATGTACAATATTATTTTAAGATTTAGCTGGTTGTGGGAAAAAACTTGGAATGGCATGATTAATATAAATAAAGTCCAATACTAAAAAAAAATCATGAGGAATTAAAATTAAATATGGCTCAAGGCCTCAGGCCTTATCCATCATTTTCGCTAATGATACCTTGGTCCTGTCATATGATAGATTACCATTCACGTAAAAATGAAATGTTCTACTTTTCCTCAGGTTTCTCACATGCACCTCATTAGATAACCAATAGCTTACCGATACACTTTTTAAACCATGTCCTTCCTGCTCTAGCTCCAGAATAGGGGATTGCTGGACAGTTCTGGGTCGACCAGAACAGTCTCTTTTGTTGCTCTCTGATTGATGACAACCATTAAATCTTTTTTTTTCTCTTCTTCCAACCTCTGGCAGAAATTTTGTCACGATCTGTCAGAGGGGTCGAAGCAGACACAGCACTTATTTGATTACAGGAAAATAAATGTTCCACCCGATTGTTGGGAAACAGACGAGCATCAATGTATTTGTGTTGTTCTATTTTTTTTACGTAAGGGGAAGTGCTTTGTGTTGATAAAGTTATGCAATAATTCTGAGTTTTTTTTAAATGCCCAGTTCTGAATCCATTGGTAAAGTTGCTGATAATAGCTCAAGCACACAACTGTCTCACTGAGCACACTTTCCAAGCATGATGAAAGTGGAGCTGCTGAATGCTTAAGAATTGTTTTAATGTGCTCATACTGTTTTTCTTTCAATGTTCGGAAGTGAGTGACAAAAAGATTCCCTGCAGGGCATGCAAATGTGTCATTTCCGCTTCTACTCATCTTCATTTCTGTTCAAGAAAGGCAAACATAGGTCTCACATTTTATCACGTTTGCCAAAATTCTGTCTTTAACCCTTTGAAGTCTCTGCGTGCACCGGTGCATGTGACAATCCCAGTTTTGAATTAGGAATGACAGGACCCTCTTATTGTTTAATTTTGATTTCAAATTTAATGTGTAGTTAAAAAAGTCATTAGTTTTGATATTTTCATGACACATAATTTGCAGGGTGATTCAGGGTAAGCATATTGTGAGGAAAAAAAAGCACAATTGCCCAAAAAGTGCTTTGAACAGTTTATAAGGTTTAGAAGACATTCCCTTTTTTTATATACAATTTCACTTTTTTCACTTGTCTGCTTTTTGGGGTGATTCGTGAACTTTTATTTTGTCTTAACACAAAAAAAGACCAAATTAACTACTCAGAATTGTTCTTTTTATAAAATTTTAAGGTTGTTGTGGGATTAATTTGTGACGGAATGAAAAAATCGGGGGTTAATTTATTAGAGCAAATTGTAAAGTGGTAAAAACGCTCAAAAAGGGGTTACAGAGAAAAAGCTTTATGCTCTGGTTTGCTGGAAAACAGTTTGAAGATGAAACGTGAATAGTTTTTACTATTGTTAGCTATGTGTTCCCTAGTCTCAACCTCTGACGTCACGCCAACGGATTGTTGGCTAAACTTAAATGACCGTAAACTTAATTGAGGTATACCTTAAGATCATCTCCTGCCCTGTTACTTGAATGCTACTTGAATGCCTGGTCTTCTAAAACACTTTACACTTACGACTCCAATCCTTGGTAACAAGCTCACTGTCTACATTTGATGTGGACTTCCAAACTTAAAAAAATTGCTTTACATAGTTAGATTGTTATTAGATTGTTACTCCTCTTATGTGAAATGTTTTATACATGGTGCTTGGCTTGTGTAAATATCTACGTCTTTATTTATTGATGTTAATACTGTGTTTTACTACTTATATGGCTCTTTTAACTTTGACATTACTTTTTATGCAGACCTCGATTGTTTATGCAGCAGTGTTTGTTTGCTGCGCCTCCTACACAGCTGTTTCTGTTTCGGTTCATTCAACCCATGTTTATGTGGCATAATCGCTGTCTTGCAATTTTGAGTTGTATTTATTTGATTAATTAAAGTTAGTTGGAAAAAAGTTTTTTGGTTACTTTTTCCAAAGGTCCGGAAGTATCTTGCGGAAGTATCTTTAGGCGGTGAATTTTTTGGGGAAGTGGAGTCAAGTGGATCAGTGAAGGTAGACAGAGACAAAGGAATGAATACCAGAGCTGGAGATGACTGAGACCAAGAGCGAAGGAAGCTGAGTGGAGAGTGGTGCAGAGATTCTTGAGATACAGAGGAGTAGGAGAGAAGCCAGCGGGGGAGTCAGTAGGTGTGAACTGTATATCTTACAATGAATGAAGTAGAAGAGAAGGGCTAATGAAACCCAGATGCTGATTTTGCGAGGGTTTTGGTTGTGATGGAGACAGAGAAGAGTGGAAAGAGACACCACAATGATGACTTTCTGGAGTTTCGGGCATTTTTTTATGCCAGACGCATAAATTATTAAATTAAATCTCGTCTTTAAAAGCAGCTCCTTTTCTTCTCCCCTTTGACTGAGTCCAAAACATGCTTCTCTCTACCACAATGGAGCATGAGCAAGTTTTCTTCATCAAAAATGTGTCATTAGTTGACAAAAATTAGGCCCTGTTTTCAGTAGGGGATCTTGTATCAATAGGTGAAAGCTTTTCAGATCTATTTATATTTTACGTGGATTTTTATGTGCAGCTCAAATCTTAATCAGACAACCTATTTTAAAGGTCAACTGCATGAACAGTGGTCCCTAGCTTCAGCAGGGGACTGTCAGCGTACCGCGGCAGCTCAGTGAGACCTGTGGTGAGAAGACAAGACCCAACTTCCCCACGGATCTATTTGCTAATAAACTGGCTGGTGTCTAATTGGTCTGTTAATCCTGGAGGGGCAGAGAAAAGAAACCTACTGGGATGAATTTATTATGGGGATGGGAGGCGTTAAACAATGGCAACCCTTTGCATTCTGGGAAGAAACGCAATTGCAACCATGTTAAAAGGATTCTGAAGACCTGCCAGTTTCAACTGTAGTGTTGTTTTTGCATTAGGATCATGCGACAATGTAGAAAATTCCTCTCCTCGCTGATTTAAGCTCAGGTTTAGACATCTGGACAATCCAACAGCTTTGTGAACTTGGTGACTGCAAGATTATTTTAAAAAATACTGCTCTTTGTGCAGGACGGGGCTCATTTATCCCAATTCTCCTACTTTCTTCTAACCATTTAGGAGGATCAGCCGTGAGCCGAACTCCATTAAAATCATGCATCTTGCTCCGACAGTGAATTAGAGTTGAACAGCAGTCCATCCCTACGGTTGGTGGAATGACATGTCAAGGGAACAAGATGAAAAGCAGTTTGACTGGTGTAAACAGACCTTTTAAGTTGCTTAGGTCTTCACAAAGACACCATTTTTGCTCTTTTCTATGTGACTGGGGCTAATTTCTGACTTAATTATACCGATAGTTCGATAGGGGACTTAATGACTGCAATTATGGACACCTCCAGAGGAGACAGATTTACAGCATTCAGCATCAGTAGCTGCGTGAGGCTTTTAAGATCACACACTTATGTATGAGCACGATGTCAACTGTGCACATGAGGTGAATAGCATTTTATTCTAGACGTGTATCCCTCCAGGAAGAGCAGCTAATGAACAAGTAAGGGCACTTAGAACAATCCTTCCCACTGAGCCAAATGTCATGAATCTTGAATGAAATAGCCGTCTGAAAGGACCCTGGAAAATAACAAGCTGGTCATACTGCTAACCCTAGCAGGTGTCTGTACTGGAATGCATTGTGCTGGAGAAATTCAATGACAATGTAGCCCACTTCTCTGATTCTTATAGTTAAGTTTCCCATTAATTGATGTGACAAGTAAATCACACGCATTTAAAAATAATTATATCCATGAAAATAATAAAGAATTCTGCAGTACATCACAGTTTAAAAACACTAGATCTGGGAAAAAAAAACATTTGTGAATAGATGGCTAACGTCTCAAAAGGAAAGAAAGCAAATGTTCTTAATGTAATGTAAACCAACCCCCATGTCTTCCCCAAGCTCAGTTAGACATATGGCAAATTGGTTGCTAGGGTAAACCATCAGGTTGCCATGGATGGGTCAGTGACATCAAATAAAGTCCCCTGTATCACTTTGAGTGAATATATATCTACCCCCATGTCACTATGATTTTCCTAAGCTGAGATAGAGACATGTAAAATTGGTTTCTAGGGTAAATAGTTTGGTTGCTAGGGAGTTTTCAGTGAGTTTATAGTTTTTACTAAGGTTAACATTAACAGACACCCCTTTCTCTCTGACTTTCCTAAGCTGAGTTAGATATATGGCAAATTGGTTGCTATGGTAAACAGTCTGGTTGCTATGGAGGGTTCAGTGACATCATATAATATCCCCTATGTCACTTTGAGTGAAATAAATCAACACCCATGTCACTATGAATTGTGACTGAGACCACCAGGTTCATACTGGTGTCTGCCAGATCTGAGCTGATTGCTGATTGGTTACTGGCATCTTCTGGTGATTAGTTTGACATATTTTTTATCTGCCAGGACCCTCAATTTTGCCCATTTCTTCATCTTCTCAAAACGAGTTTAACAGCACATCTTGCAACTACAGTCTGTTGAAATCTTTCTCTGGTTGACACCATGTTGATGCTGTATAACTACCTTGTGTCTTGTTGCTGTGCTCACTTTTGCCAAAGCATGAGGCTCTCTTTCTCAACCTCACTTTGCTAGAAGAGTTTGGCTTTTTCACACCTATTTTTTAAACAAATGTTTCAGTTCATGGCTGGACTTCATGATATTGATAATTTTTGGGTGGATCACACTTGACTATAATCCTATAAATCCCACATATTTGTATAAGTGTACCAATAAGAATTGACGCTGGTTTGAAGACAAGTTTCACAAAAAAATTATTTGTTTTTGATTTGTTCGGCCATATCTTGAATGTGGTCACTCTAATACACCCCCCCCCCCTTGCACCCCATATTTGGACTTCCTTTCATGTGACTCACTGCACTCCTCATTTGTTTGTTTGTCTGCGGTTGTTCCCTAATTAACCTGTATTTTAGATTATAACAACAAGAACTAGATGTTGGCTTGTAAAAGTGGCATTTTAAAAGTATTTTATTATTAAAATGGAATTGTTACCATCATGTCAATGTCAATCCAATGACAATACGAGTATTGTAAACCAACCCCCATGTCTCTATGATCTTCCATAGCTGAGATCAAGATAAGCCTAAATGGTTGCTATGGCAAAGTCAGGTTGCTATGGAAAGGGTCAGTAACATAATACAATGGTCCTTTTGTCACTTTTAGTTATATTAACCAACTCCCCAAACCTTTGATTTCCGGAAATTTGGTTGCTAGGGTAAACAGTCAGTTGCTAGGGAGATATGTCATACAATTTTTATTTTGTTAATACGATTATGATGTTTCGCCTTAAAGACATTTTCGGTGCCGTTTGAATTGCCATTATAGGTCACTGGTAAATTTTTATCCTGTTCTAGAACATGAGGCACAAATACTTTTGCACAGACTCTTCCACAAATCTGGTCTGCTTCTATGTTTCTATGAGGTTCCAGAATTCCTTTAGTGGTACCAGTCTGCAAAGATATAACAACCCGAGTCAGGCCATCATAAAAGCTTATGAATTGTCAAAGATTTATAATCAAATTTGTTCGGGCACGTTACCGTGTTAAGTTCGGCAGAATGTGATCTCTGTGACAGCTTCTGCTCGATTCAAAGTTTTCACACTTGGAGAAATGACCAAAACAAAGATGAATTGACTCGGGTATCTTGAAACTGTAATGTCGTACTATCTATCAGCTGGAGAAACTTTATGAAGTCTGAGCGCCCTGGCTGCCATGCAGCACTGAACAGACATCAAGCCAGAATGAATGTGACAGTTTGGAAGGATGTTGATTTATGGCAGTCCTGATACCCTTTGTCCTCCCCTTTCTTTTGCTTGTTCACTCTCACATGATCACGCAATGTGTCTGATTCTTTTCAGGCTCTTCACTATTGGCATATCGATATTTTTCCCAGCTACTTCAAGGGTTGATGAATTATGGGTGGGTCCCATGATTAAAGTCTTTCTTGTGATGCAGTGTTATTCAAAGACCGCTATCTCACTCCAAAGATGTCTGTCATAGATTATCGATCCACTGTCGTGTTGAAAAGGCCTCCTCCTATGAACTCAAACCCAAGCACAGTGAAATGATGAGTTTTAGGTCACATTTGGACATTTATTTGTAATATAGGCATCATGAAAATGCAGAAATGTCCAATAAATTAAAGTCTAAATGGTTAGTACTAGTCCCGACGGTGCATGAGCCAATCAAAGCATCTGTTTTGAAATAAGTAGGAATGGCACAACCCACTTATCGTTTTGAGTTATTACTTTTGATTTTATGTGTTTAAAATGACTACAAGAATTATGATGCATAATTTGTACGTTATTTCACACTAGATTGTGAGAAAATACTTGTTTTATTTTACAGACCTTGAATCGGTGCCATCTGGTCGTAAAATGAAGGCATAACCCTTGGAAGTACAAGACCTGTGAAATGGCTTGTATTTTTCAAAGTTCTGGCACAAAAAGTGCTTGGAACCCTTTATAAGGTTTAGTAGAGGTTTGTCTGATTTTGTGATACAATTATCTTTGCTTTTTGGGGGGATTTATGAAGTTTTATTTTTTTCTGAGCATTTTTGATTTTTGTTATAAGCCGGGAACTGTGAAGGAGAAAGTTCAGGTAGATTTTTATCTCAGAAACAGAGGGTTAAAGGGAATGCACCAGTAGTGTGGACCAATACAAACACTGCTCCAGTGGCAAATGTAACACTTTGTGAGTTGAATTCACACTTCGTCATCCAACAAGTCCATCGTAACTTCCTGATAAATTGGCACCAAATATAAAGACAAATGGAAGTTGTCGCATTAGGAGAAGGCTTTTTGTATAGAATAACTTACCTGCGTCTTAGAACACGTAGGCGAAACGCAATATGCGTGCTTTTGAAGGCGGGAGTCTGCTCTTTGGGAACTCAGATCTAATCCCAAACAACTTTCAGATGTTGTGCAATAAAAACGTAAGTTACAATTTATTTTTCCTTCTCAGTTGTTTGCAGATTTTTTTATGCTCATTTTAAAATGTATGCAGTAATTAAATCTTTCCAGGGTTTTTTATACAATATTCCAAAATGCGTGTAAATGCAGATTTCTACACAAGCGTCATTGTTTGTAATTAAAAAGATTTTGAAATCTAAAAATCCGTGCTCACTACCCACTGATCCCCCCCAATCTAAGAATTGTTCTTGTTCTTGGTGTGAATCCAGCGAAAGTGTTGTGAAAGACTTAATAGAATTACAAAGAAAGATCCATCCTTTCCAGAGGTAATTCCTTCCAAGACGTTGTGTCTGAAATATAATAACGTGCTTTTATTTGTACAGTCAAATGAGATTAGTCTATAATCTTGCTTTCAAATGAAAAAGGTCCCACTCTTCATAATGGATGCTGGGGAAAATTAGACTAAAAGGTTTACTTATTGGTGTATTTTTGCTCTTTCTGTGAAAGGATTAATATGCGATTCATTTTATTTTTTATTTTTGTGATGGCCTGAAGGTTGACATACCTCAAAATAATATTCAACAGGTCTTAAGAGGTCAGCTTCATTAAACAAGTAATTACAGAGTTGTCAGTTTTCTTCAACGAGCAGCTGAAATGTACCATGTAATCATTTAGGCCCACAAGAGACCGTCCAATAAAAGTGGAATGGAGGGAATTGGGCAGGACTTGAGAATTTGAACATCGCATGAAATTTGATGGATTGAATTAGGAAGCAGTCATTCTCGGCTGTGGGATTGAGTTTTTTGCAACATTTAAATGATTCTTCTGTAAACTGTTTAAAGTTTATAGATTATGGTAGTAACTATGTTATTTAAGTTTTAACCAATGTCAGTTTAAAAGTCTTATGAGTCAAAGTCAACAGTAGATCTTGCTTTCTTAGTGAAAAATATGTGTAAATCAATTAATCTCTGGGGTACCTCAGGGGTCAGTTCTAGGCCCAATACTGTTCTTCATCTACATATTTCCTCTCGGTCACATGTTTTCAAAATTTTTGCTATGCAGATGACTCTAATCTATATACTCATCTACCAAACCCATCTCCTGCACCATCTCACCGACTGCTTTTCCGAACTATGGTTTACCAATTACCAATGTCTCCAAGACTGAAACATTTTTTAAACGACTCAAAATGTGCTCTCACAGAAACTCATCTGCCATCATTTTCTGTTAGATGGCCAAACATCATTATTGATTTGTATCATTATGTATAATTTTATAATCTGCTCTGTTTATTTCATATCCTCTGTCTCCATCATTTTCACCTCTGTTGCAGTCTTATTTCAAACGGTCGTTACCTCTCGCTTGGACTTCTGCAACTCTTTTTTTTATGGCCTACCAACAAAATTATCGAACATAGTGCAGATGGTCCAAAATACGCCACCAGGGTCATAACACAAACTCATTGCATCGCTCAGGTGTTGGTCACTACCCTAAATGTTTCTCTTTACATACAAAGCTTTAAATTGGATCATCCCCACTCTGACATTCCTGACCATATCTTGCCTGACTGAAATCTTCATAAGGATCTTGCACCTTCAGTTGTGCAGCCGCGTCACTGTGAAACCATTTGGCAAACGAGATTCCAGTTTAGGGAAACATATCTTCTATAATTTTTTAAATATTACTGTATGTTAGTGTTGTAACTCCAATACTGATCGAGCTACAGTTACCAAACTTTGCCAAGATTTCTAATTTGGTCTGACTCAGGTTGTTATAGAAAACATTCTGTGAAATCACAGACAGTTCTGGGAAAATTCCAATCGACTTTACATGGGATCAGACTTTTTAAAACTGTAATTTAAACTGAGAACCTCAAAGAAACTTCACCACGTTTGTGGAGGTTATCAGTCTGTGCAAGAGCATAACAACCACTGTGCGAAAGTATAGAGAAATTTTGGTTAATTGGATCTGGTAATTTGCAGACGGTCCCTAAGCGATTCCATGTCAGCGGGTTGCTCATAGACGGTAATGTGTTTCTGCGAATGCCGAGGGAAACTTGTTTTGATAAAAAATGTTTTGTAGTTTGTCCGCTACATAACACAGATTAAAAATAGGTATTATTTGTTTACTAAGAACATTCTGGTCTCGAGGTATTGAGCAGAAAAACCGAATCCGTGAATCTGCAGCTAACTTCACTGAACTGTGACGGGATGGATGATCGGCTGATATTGTTTCAATTTCACGCCCCGATCAACCGGTAGCACCTCGGTCGATCGCGATCGATGTAATGAGCACCCCTGCTGTAAGGTGTAAATATTCCATACAATGCTAAACTCTCTTGCTATTGAGCCATGATTAGCCAATCACATTTGAGTATTCACAACACTTATATATTGTTTAGTTTAGTTTAGTTTTCATAGAGATTCATTTGTGATTGAATGTGAACGCACCTTAATATTTAATTATTTATTTTACCTAGCAATGGAGTTATTTTTGCTTACTATTTTTCTAAACTCATACAAGGCGGAGCTACATTTCTGCTTTGGAAGTTGTCGTATTTCTTCATTTGCATAATCCAATCAACCTTTTAAAGATATCCTATTTGTAATTAAATCTACTCCTCATATAATGTTCACTTAACACTTATGCACACATTTAATAAAGATTATTTTTAACTAGTCCTGTTTCCAGTGTTGTAATTCAAACCAATCCTCTTTTTTTCATCCAGCTCAACACTATTGCCAAGTTTTGGACTTCTCAGATGAACTCCACTGGGAGATCCGCTGTGTCAGGGCAGATTAGTGAGTCGTACCTTCTTGATTGATCAACTCTATGGAGTTCTGCACCTAAGGAGGAGGGTCGCATCTCACTCTTGACAGGTAGGTGAAAGGGCTTCCTGTTGTTGTGACTCAGATTGTGTGGTCAGCACGAGGCGGCCTGCAACTGTTACCTCCAGTCAGAAAGGTCATCAGAGAATGGCAGCACTGCAGAATGTTCAAAGAATCTGAAACATTGCTTTTTATTCTTGTCATGTCTTGAAAGTGATTCAGTTGTGGTTGAATTTACTCATTTTTCTTAATCTTAAGATAAAAAAAAATTATATGAATCTCACACCTTTGACACAGAAAAAAATAAATTTTACAATTTACATTTTATGATGAAATTTACATAAAGAAAACAGTTTGAACAGTTACTGTACAAAACTAAGTCGTTTCATCCCATTTCGCCATTTGGATATTGCTTTAAAAATGTTTGTTCATAGTATTTGAACAGTCATGGCCAGGAATGCGGAAAAGAAATAGTTTATTTAAAGATGTTAAATTGGACATAAATAAAGAACAAACTCAACTCAAGACACAAGGACTAGTCCATTGGCTTAAAGGCAACTTAAAAACAACGATCCCAGCAAATCAAAATAGAAAATAATTTTACAATAAACAACAATATTTGAACAACAAAAGATAACAATGAAAATGAACTTAGAACTAATAAATATTGAAACGTGTAACAGACCAATTCCACCCCCCATACTAATTAACAAAATGGAATGGTCCAGCGGGACAAAAAGGCAGCAACAGGGGACCCTTTGCTCTCCGTCTGTAGGTGACTTACGCATATGAAACAAGAATTGGCATAAACAAGTTTTTTCAAAACTCCATTTGAATAAATTTGAGTTAGTGTTTTTTTTAGCACGAAACCGGTTTGAGGTAAATCTAAATTTTCTGTTTCAAACTTTCATGCAAACATTTCAAACAACCATAAAAATTTCTAACCTAGATTTACATTTTTTTTTTAAATACGTAAAATGCAATAAATCCATGGTGGATTTATCCTCTGCCAGGTCAAGTGAAGTCCGTGACTCAGCTACGGTGACTTTTGATCAGTGATGAGTTACAAAATGGCCTGATTCTGTTCCATCTTCATGGAATGATTATAAAATGATTCAAAACGTTTGCTGCAGATGACAACCGCCATTTTTCGACGTCTTCTTTAAGCTGTGCTTGGTTTAATGGACTTATGGCGTTTTGTGAAAAAACTTGACTGGCATTTATTGCGGCTTGGAAAAAATGGACAAACCAGGACTGCATTACAAGCAGGCATTGTATTTTTTGAAAAATGTATTATGTGCTTTTAAAAAAAAAAATACATTTTTGGCACTCGCTTTTTTTTTTTTTGGAACCAAACTCCTGGTAAAGCAACCAGAATGTGTGCACCAAAACTAATTACTGTTCTAATTAAATAAATGCAGTTTGTGCCTTGTTTTTTCTAATAGTTGCACTGCAACATAAGTATAAAAAGTTGTAACCAAATATTGATTTTCAAAAAAAAAAAAAAAGGATTCTAAGGGTAAATGACTATGTGATGGTTGTGGGCCTGCATCAGTTACCTTGATGCTGTCCTGCGTCGTCTCCTTTGCTCCTTCTTACAGAACGCTGAATGGTGACTTTGATTTTGACTTTTGTGAGTAACGCCTTCACGCTTCAATTTAAAAAGCAAGATCTCAGTGCATCAAGGCTCAAAAAAGCAGGAACAATGTGGAAAAGAGCGGGGCATTTGGTCCCTAGCGCATCTGCAGTCATGTAACTACATTGTTTATGAACACAAATCCATCATCCGAGTGCTGGCAACCACATCTAATCATGTTCTGCATTTGCATGCCAGGCTTAGCATTTTACCACTGTCATTTAATGTCTTCTTTTCAGTTCTGAGGGTAAAAATGAGTTCCTGTCACTTGGAATAAAATCCACAGTCTCTAAATCATCCATTTAATTAGCGAGGTGGACAGTTGTGTCGTTCAAGGTCGATCATATGCAACGAAGACGACTGACAGAAGCATTTTCAGTGCATTGAGCCTCAAAAATTAGAGGCCATAACTTTTTGTCCTCACGGATGATGGTCTCTTTAAACTCAGTTAGCCATTAGTAATGGTCTTTCCTTTATCTATTACACCTCAACAGCTCAGAACTGCCCTTCTCTCCGACACTCGCAGTTGTTCCCTCTCTAATGACAGCTCATTAATGTTGTCACATTAACCCACAAGTAACTGTGTAAGTGAATGAATTATGAACTTCCATGTTCACTCGTAAGATGTGGCTGCCCTCTCATCTTCCAGTGGTCCTTTAATCCTGGAAATCAGGCACAGATTTCATTAAACCATTAGATGAATGTTGTTTTCAAAATAGAGTTTATGTCTTAAAGGACCACAAAAGATTGATCATTTCAACTATTCAGAATATACTTGCCATTTAGCAGAGACATTTATATGATACTGGGAACGTACACAAAACAAAGTTACAAGTCTTACAAAAGCGGTTGAGGTTTGGTCGTACTGGAAAGTAGTATTTGTCTTAGCTATTAACGTTTAAAAAAAATTTAAAAACTATAAAATTTTATTTTAAACACCAGGGAGAAGGCTTTTGGATACTTTTTTTTTTTTTAGAAGAAACTGAGTTCTTTTTAAATCACGTTTGGTTTAAGATACAACCAACTGCAGAACACTTCACAAAACAAGATACCAGTTTATGATAATCAAGTATGGTGATTTAGTAGAAAGTCTAGACACACAATGACCAAAAATCCAGATTTCACCCCCTAACTTCCAGTTATTTCTTCAAATTGCAGCAATCCTCCTCTCTTCAGTCAGAAAAATGGGGTCCCTGAAATCTTTGAGAATGGGTTCTAGCAGTCAATTTCACAACCGCTTTAACCCATTTTTACTGTTCACGCAGTTCAAACTTACTCCGCAACTTCCTACATCGCTTCCTGACTCCATCTCATTTGAGTCCTTCTGTCTTGTGCTGTTTTTATTTTGTAGATTGTTTCTCTTAAATGTTTTTGCTTAATAAAAGTAACATACAGTATATAACACAAGATAACAAACCAAGAATCTGTAGTGTTTGGGATTTACTGCCTGTTGCATCCCAATAACTTATATATCAACCACACCTGTGTCTTGTTTCCTCCTCCTCAACCAATCAGTGTCCGATTCTCATCTGCTCCCCATTTTTAATTACTTGTTTTAAATAGGGTTGGCACTGACACTAACCTATAGAAGAACACAACAACAAAAAATACGAGATGAAATTGGTCAGTTGTCCAACAATGTCTTAAATAAAGTTGAAATGTAATTTGAAAATACCGGACTGTTGTGTCTTTTTCAATTAACCCATGAGTATGCGTCGAGTGTCCCAGTCGCTGCCCAACACAGACCCTTACATCACCTATACCCTGTATATACAAATCATTGTCACGTCCTTCACTTTGCATTTTTCCTTCCCTTGTTGTTGTTGTGTTCAGGGAGCAAGGTCATCCATCATGCTGGCAGGCAGGTTTAGCACAACTCGGCTTAAAACTCGAGGCAATAGTCCTGGTCAACTCACTGTCAGAATTTTTTTTCCAAGCCCAACATCGTAATATGTTGATCATGAAATGAGTATTTCTGGTGTTATTACCATTTGCCGCTCAGCGAGGTTGACGGGATCAAACACCCCGGCAAACAGAACTGTGAAAATGCTTCAAAACCCCTGGAGATGAGATGGTTATGCATCAATCAGTTATGTTCTGGGGCCTAACATTTAAGAGATGGCTATTGATTTTAGGATTTTGTGTTCCAAGAAGAATAAGGTGAACTTTCACACAAAGTTTAGGCAGTTTTTTTAAAATGAGAAAAGATGAAAATGCTGCACAAACTTGATTAATACTATTACATACCCTGAAACTGTACATTTATGTCACAAAAGTGCAAAATTAAAGTTTTATTACTACATGAAACATAAAATATAAGTGCCACCAAACACATTAGATTTGGCCTTGAATGTGTTTGAGAAACTTTAGTTGACCGCGAGTCTCTGACCTCTTTAATAAACACACTAAAGCTCACGTAGAAAAAGAAACATAACACTCCATCCAGAGTCTTTTGTAATTCATCAAAGATTTCATCTGCCAAGAAAGCACTTAGGAGAGCTGTACAGTTGCAGAATTTTAATGCAGTTTTGCAGCACTGTGTATTTGATGTGCTTTGGTCTCTGAACTGAAAGCAGCACTATGGAATCCCGGCTCACAGTTCCTGATATAAGAGTAGACTCCTTTTATAGGTAAAATGCCATGAACAGTGCAACAATATAATTATAATCACCAGTGTTTAAGACTAAGTGCTTTGCAAACACATACTGATGTTTGAAGCTTCTGGAGACTTGAACGCTCCCTTTCTATGTCTAAGGACGTTATTCTTTACGATCTTTTAATCAAATAAACATTGGTCCCATTTGTTCACCTATAAACCCTGCAGAAAAATGAGAGTGACGGTGAAAAGAGAGAGATTATCTGATCAGAAAAAATCCTAAGATGCTGAAATTCAGTTGATGTTAGTTATTTTTAATTTATTTATTTCATAAAAGGATGCCTTTTAAATAGCAGCTTGGCATTTTATAATGGCGACATGTATTGCAATTGAAAATTTTCACAATACTGGGACAAATCTAAGAGCTGAAGTGCATTTGCTTGCTCGAATTTTGATGATTCTAGTCATTTCTGCAACTTCTTTTATCTTTATTTAAAATTTACTGGAATATTATTATCTGTTACACCTCAACAAGAGGAACATAAAAAAACAAGCTCTCTTCATCACTCTAAGTATAAGCGACATCTTAATACAAACATTAGTGACGCCCCCTTGTGGGTGGACGATGTTAAATGCTCTATTACAAATCAAACTAGACCCTATAGCCTTTTTATTCATTTTTATTTAGGGTGATTTTTATATCTATTTTATCCTATATATATTATAATGATATGCATTGTATAGTGAGCAGAGTGTATCGTTACATGTTCTCCCTTTGCGTTTTCTATTGATGTAGGCAAAGCCTCGGGCTTTTGATGAAAATAAGGATCATTTATTAAGAACTTAACAGTAAAACAAAGTAAATTAACTTTCATAAGATCTGAATACACCTGCAGACAATCACCCCGAGGAAACAAACAACCAATCAGGGCACTCAGCCAATCCATCTCCCTCAGTTAAAACGATCGTTCATGCCATTTCTCAGATCTACGGTTCACCCCCGCTGACTCTCCATGATCACGTCATTATCCCTTCATCTATTCCAACGTCAAATTCTGAGGGTTCTTGGATTCCTGTCGCACTGTGCTTCAAGAGAAATTTTGACGCTTAGTATCGTCCCTTTTAAGAGACGGCTGACTTCCCTACCAATTAACTTTGTAAATAGCCCTTAGTAAATACAAAACTATGTATTTAAAAATAATGGTACAGAAATGTTGTATTTCAATCGAAAGTAAGCATTTCATTGACCTGCCGACAGTGTGGCACTAGTTTGACCCACCAGCACAAGAGCCTCATTGATTTAATCCCGACCTGGAAATCAACAGGTGCCATTCTGTAGTTTTAGAGATAAAGAGGTGGAATACAAGAACAGACTGGAGATAAATCCCAGCAGCACAAATGTGGTATCTTTAGAAGTGAGTCTATTGATTAGAAGTGCAACAAATTATTCAAAGGCTGCTGTTTCTGCTCAAACAAAGCGCAGAGCAAAGGTTACGATCGATCTGTACTCGGTCATGTGACATGTTGTGCTACTCTCGTCCTCCAGCCACCTCTCGCTGCCTGAATAAACTTGGAGGATAATTTGAAGCAAATCAATTTAAATTGAGTTGGTGTTCCATGGAAAATAAAAAGATGTCTCATAATTAGCCTCGAGTTAAAGTTTAATCATTGGTAAACTTCAAATGCATTAAAAGATGCTGCTTTTTCCTTGCAGAAATTACATGTTTCTGTTTCCATTTGGGTAACTTTCAAAAGGTCCTGTAAATATTATATTTTATATATAAAATGTTATATTATGTCCCCTACAACAATACCTTTTATTAATCAACAGTTTTTCTCATTTCCTTTATCTCTGTAATTAATTGAGTATTCGAGTAGCAAACACAGGATTTGAGCAAAACATTGATTTAATTAGAAACGTGCATTTTTTACTTTGATGTCATTTGAAAATCTGTTCTTTTTTAAAATTATTTTATGCCTTAAGGGAGATATATTAGCGTAATAACTTGCAGGCTAATGATGTTTCACATGTATTCAAATGTTTAGCAGTTTCTTATAAAAACTCAGTGAAAAGTTGCCAGATCAGACAAGATACATTTTTAATATTATTATTTTTCTCACATTATGGCACCCATGACTGATTCAGAACTGATACAGAATCCGAATAGAACAATAAATACCAGACATGAGGATCTGTACATGACAAAAACCAGGAATTATGAATTCAAAACTATTTGTTTTTTTGGGGGCCATTTTTTACCTTTATTACAACATATAGGACAGTAGGAATGACAGGAAGAGAAGTGTGTAGAGAGCGGGGGGAGGGTGGGAAATGATGATGGGTATACGCTTCAGAGCAGTGCGTATATCTTCAGCACATCATCAACTTTACCATGGGTCTGGACTATTTTTTTTTGCATGAAAAATGGCAGAACAGTGTGTAGATATTACTTTCAACAACACTAAAGAACAGAGTTTATTTACTTTATTTTCCAAAAGCAATATAAGACCGAGCTAAATGTCTGCTTTGGAACTTGTCTGTGTGATTGTAAGAATCATTTTCGATAATTCCACTGGAACCTCACATTTTATGCTCTCACCAAGAGACCCCTGCTACTCATTGGCGCTATTGTTCACTGCTGAATCGATTCAATCAAATTTGCATATAACAATACTCTTACTTGTTGGATGTTACACTCAAATTATCTGGTTACTCTACATTTTGTGTCAACACTATGAGCTAAAAAGAAAGGATAACCCTGTGAAGTACAAAATCTGTGATATGGCTTGTGTTTTTAACACTCAAAAAGTGTTTGGGACCGTCTATAAGGTTTGGCAGGGTTTTTTTTCTTATTTTTTAATACAATTTTCATCTTTTCACCTTGTCTTTGCTTTTTGGGGGAATTTTTTTTTTTTGCCTGAACACTTTGGTTTTTGTTATTAAAAAAAAATACATTTAATGCTCAGAATATTATTTTGTGTAGAATTTCGAGTTTGTTGTGGAATTATTATTTAATGTAATGAAAAAAATATTTCTAATGAAGTCAAACATTGGCATACAAAAAATAAATAAATAAAAAAAGTCTCGAAGTGGCCTCAAAAGAAACGAGTGGGTAAAACTGACAGATGAAAGTGCCTTTGCTAACTTTCCAGGACTTTATGTTAAACTCTCCTCTCATTGATGGTCCAAACAGTGGCTCACTTTTCTCTTTGTTGTGCTTTTTCTTCCAGCCAAGCAGATAATACTGTCTCTTAGAGGATTACAAGCGCACCTGTTTTTGCAGGTGTTGGGGTGTTTCCTTTTAATGGCTCTGTAATGAGTTCTAAGCATCCGAAGGTGTTGCTTGCAGCTGCTTAAGTCTCTAGAGTGGAAACAACGCTGGTCATTCATCCATTAAGATACAAATGAATAGTTTTAGCTTGAGGTTTTCTTCTTAACATGTTCTTAGTAACTTGCATGCTGCATTTTGGACGAATCATTCTTTTTTTCTCTTGCAGAGATGATCCAGTGATGGACTGCAGCATGTGAAGCTCACTCGTCGTTTTGACAGCTACATTGACCTTGGCTTTGCCATTTCATCTGTCAAGCCGAAAGGTCTGGGAGTTGGTCAGGCAGCTGAGGCAGCTTTCTTTCTCTCACTAACACACGGTCTCACACTTATATTACAGTTACCCTCAACCTGGCCTGCTCAATCTCTGGTGACATCACTCCTCTGACATCCTCGCCTCCCCTGAAAAAAGGTTAATTAGGTCCAACTGTTCCCAGTACATGCAATTTGACCATCTGTTTCTTCACAAGGGTTATGGGCTGAAGTGATTGCTGTTGAAACCAATGCTGTTGGCTCTATTCAGAAGCACTTCACTGTTTCACATTGAGCGGTAGCAGGTTAACTTGACAAAAATGTTTGTTCGTTATGAAATTCATAAAAAAACCAAAGGATCTACCTTTAGACTCTTACATCCTCTTAATCCATAGGGTTTATGCTGAGTTCCACTTCTTTCCCTTAGCACTTGTAACCGAGAGCTAAGAATAAGGGTTAAAAGTGTACCCCACAAGAATTGGGACACCCCTACTGAGTTGTATTTTCGCAGCTGAATGGGTCTGAAGGCTCAACAACTGCAAGACTCCTGGTATATTTTACATTTTGAAACATATAATCCTAACCATATGAGGAGTTTGGTTCCAAAATGAGCTAAAGGCTCATTTTTTTTCACATTTGAAAGCCCATAATCCATTTCCGAAAAAACACAATACTTGTAACGCAGTCAAGTTTGTCCTTTTCTTTCCAAATTATGATAAATGTCAGTCTAGTGTTTTTCTAAACGCTATAACTCCCGTTTAGGGGTGTAACGGTTCACGGTATGTATTGAACCGTTTCGGTACGGCCTGTTCGGTTCGGTACACTTGCGTACCGTTTCGGTATTCGGTATTTTTTATTAAATAATATAATATTATTAGCGCGATATTAAGCGCAGCGGAACAATGTTCCTAGGCGAGTTTCCGCACGGACGCTATTGAGTGACGAGCACGAGCGCGAGTAGGAAAATGGAATCATATCAAAAGCGAAAGAGAAGCCAGAGCTTGAAGACCCTCTCACTTCACTACGGTCTCGTGTTTGGGAACACTTTGGCTTCTCTGTTAAAATACATAACGGGGATAGACGAGTGGATAAATGTAAAGTTGTATGCCGACATTGTTCCACGGAGATCGGGCAGGCAACACATCAACATTTTCTACTGCTGGAGATATTATAACCAGATATATGCTCTCTTCAGAAAATGTGGATAGGTTAATCTATCCTATCTATCCTAACTAGTTGCAGTATTTCATTTTTTATTTAAAATGTGTTTTTCTTAATAAAGAGTGCAATTTATTTAAAATATCACCCAAATGTGTCACTTTTATTTATTTTATGCAAGAATTCTACTGTGTATTAGCAGCTTTTCAAAATAAAGAATATGTAAGTTCTTATTGTTTTGTACCAAACCGAATGAACCGAACCGAACTCTCCAAGACACTGTACCGAACCGAATACGATTTTAGCGTACCGTTACACCCCTACTCCCGTTACTTTCGCTGCCTTGGATTTGTAGCGTTTTGTGGGAAAAAAAAAACACACCATGAAATTGTCGCATTTTGAGGGAAAAAAGTGACTTATTTTAAAATAAATGTTAAATATTAAAATGGATTTACATTTTTATGTTTGTATGACTTTGGGCCGGCATGGTGGCGCAGTGGGTAGCACTGTGGCCTTCCAGTTAAAAGGTTGTCAGTTTGCCGGTGACCTTCCTGGAAGGAGTTTGCATGTTCTCCCTGTACTTGTGTGAGTTTCCTCCGGACACTCCGGGTTCCCCTACAATCCCAAAAACATGTGATATATATTTTATAAAATTATTTATATTTTTATCATTTTATACAAATTTTTAAAATTGAAAGAGCTGTATTCACCACTGGTATTCTACTACGACAGCACCTACCTTATATACGAGTCTCCACCACCCTCTCTCCCCCACACTGTACTAGTGAAGAAGAATGAACCCTGTGCACCCTGGGTAATCTGCAATCACATGCTACAAGTGCAAAGCTCGTATTTGCAAGGGGCACAGCTGCCACTCACCAGTTTCACATATGATCCACACCAAGCTCATGTTAACCTCTATTAAAACACTAAATATTTTTGTTAAAGTTAGAGTAAAATAGAGTGAGATTGCAGCAAAAGTAAATTAAGGTGAGAAGCAACAAACAAGGTTTAGTAGTCAAAGTCTCATCACTGGATGCAAGGTTTGTTTACAAGTCAGGGCATATGTATAAGTTGTTTAATAAGAGAATGTTCCCACACCTGGAAAAAAAATATTATGTGTGTTTGCATGTGGATCCAGTGACTGGGCTGATAGTATCTCTTTCATTTCCTCTGCACAATGCTCAGAAAACTGAAATCCTGCAGAGAAGCAGCAGCCGTGTTCACTTCTGATAACCTTGAAGGTGAGATGGAAGAAATAATTTTCTTTCATAACGATACGGCTACAGTCTTGCTGCATGAGTGGCCAAAATGGATTTGACTCTTTTTTTTCCCTTAACCTCTGCATTCGCTCTTGTTTGGCAGATTTTTTCCTATTAAACATGTATATTTTTTTTGCTGTAAATATTCCTCCTGATGGGTTGCACTGTGAAATTTAGAGAATACATTTTTACAGATTTTAGAGTCATGGGTTAGATTTTGAAAACTTTGCTGCATGAACAAAACAACACGTTCCCACACCTAATAATTTCTCACCTTTTCACGTTTCTTTTTGTTTTTATCTTTTTGTACTGAAGTGTGTAAAGAAATTCAGGATTCAAGTTCAGAGACGGATGCCCAAGAGGATGAGGATCTCACATTCAAAAACGAGAAGTGAAAGTCAAGGACGTAGCCCAGTGATCTCAGGAACAGACCTGAATTAGGAAAGCAGGTACATCTGGACTGTTTCCACTTAACTAGACAAACTCATGATTTTTATTGGGAAATTATTGAAATTGGATTGATTAGATTCTAAAATAAAGTGGAATTAGATTCCATGTTAAAGTTCAATCTTTTGGTGCATTCCTTTGTTGACCTTATATCACCTTAAGTGGTTTTCAAACTGTTTTAACTTCTTGAAAGCCTTCAAAATATAGCCGTAAAGTGAAATTACATACCATATTAAAGTTTAAAAAAAAAGTCGTTTTGATGACCCTTTTTCATACTACACGGTTTCCGAGGCAGCTTTGCAGCGATCTTGCCCAGACAGCATGAAACGTGTTCAAAATATAAAAAAATTCTCTTCCTTTATACTTTCTATATGTCTTCAAATAAAACTATTTTACCCTCTCATAAGCTCAAGCTGTTCCAACATGAGCTCAATGGGGTTCAAGTCCTGAGATTGACCCCGTAGTTCAAAAGATCACCTGATTTCAGTGAATTCGCCAATTTTTAGTATGAGTACATGAGCCAAAATTACCTTTATAGCTTTAGCCCAATGCAAAACATTGTATACAGCAACTCGACAGCTCCCAAAATACAATTCAATGCAACCAATTGGAGGTTGAGGAGAATTTTGCTACTCCTTAATCAATTATACTCCAACATCTTAGACATGGAAGAAGAGGTCTCCTCAAAAATAAACCAGCATGTATCGTTTTGCCTTTGTTTCAATGAAGAGCTCTACTCCGATGTCTGCTGCACAGCGTGTTGCCTTTTACCATTTACAACTTCAACCCAAACGCATACTTCTGAAACAAATCCAGGCGATTATAGCAACAAATGTCCCATGAAAAAGCTCTTTTTCAAGTGAACGCTTGATATACAGTACAAAGTAGCACATTACCATGCTCATTGTTTCGCTCTTTCTCTTCTTCGTGATAGCGGATTAAGCTGTGTCTTTAAATGACTGCCGGTCTCTTAGCAAACAAACCATTTACAAACGTAAAATGCACTACAGTTAGCAGACAAAAGGGACTGGGTGCATGTCTGCAGACACAGAAAAGCCATTTGGGTTTGCTTGTTAGAGCACAAGGCCATGAATATTCATTGGCGTATTTTTTCTGCTGTGTGTTTTATTTATTTCTCGAAATGCCTTCTCATTTCTTTTGTTTTCCCCCATGTATAGTTTCACAAAAGCACAATTGAAGCAGCAGATGTGTTTTCTGCCCCAAAAGTCTAGGATTGGGTGTGCAAAACAAAGAGGAGGAAAGAATGGAACTTGGCTTCCGAGCCAGACGCTATTCTCAGAAGACATTCAGCAAAACCCACTTTGAAAAGACACTGCACTAGCATTTCCTTGTCAAATGGCACTAAACGAATCTTCATATGCCTATTATGTAGCTTTTAAGCCAATAAAATTAAATAAAAACCTCTAGTTGATGGATCTTTCCAGATCAATTGTGATAAAGGTTCTAACATTTTCTGACTCTCCAGTGTGACTCCATGTGCATGGTTCCACTTCTGCTTCCCAATTGCTGTGTCTCTCAGAAAACTCTGCTCCACTTCACTCTCCACAAGATTCTACTGGCTTGCTCAACTTCTGCTCTGCTCCACCTAACCCCCAGCCGAGAAACAATGATAGGTACAGACTCTACCTGTTAAAGCAATGACACATTTCTGTAGAAGATTTCTGTTTTTAAAACCCTGTTGAGAGAGTTTCAGCACGGAAATAGCCAGGGTTCAAAACTTTTCAGGTAACAAAGTTTGACTTTAATGCACTTTAACAATGTTAAGTTAATCGTGGGTTTAAATCTATAAACAGACACATGTTTTTTGTTTCGTTTTCAGATGTTAATGTTAGCTGGTTTTAGCGACACATGGCTAACAAATAAAATAACTTAGCACAGATTTTACATTCTTGAGTTCGATTTTTCTCCCTTAGCCCTTTCCCAATGTCTATCCCTCAGCAGCTGAAATCGAGGAAGCGGTTAAATACACCCCTATGAATCAGGTCACCCCTATGAAGTCATATACATCAACCAAATGATCCTGAAAGATCGGAAAATGCATCACTCCTGGTAAATTTGACAAAATATAACATATAAACATAATCAAAGAAAATTAGATTTGCCATGAACGGATAGATTTTGTCTATTTTTTTAATGGTGCATTATTTGAAATTACTTTTCGGACATTTAAATGGACATGGGAGAACAAATCTAACGTTAAATGATTACAAAACTATTAAAAATGACTTATTAATGACTTACACAATTGTTTATTTGTGGTCACGTTGGTGGCCATCTTAGCATTTTGTTTAGGAGTGTGGTTTGAGACTTTCCTAGGCTGCAGTGCTTTGTTTTAGCACTTTCGTTAAAGTGAAAAGATTAACATTAGGCTTAGAAATGGAGCTCAGCCCAAGACTTGTCACCCATGAATCATAATTGCACAATCAGTTGGAAAAAGAGATGGATGGGTACAAACGGAAAACCTTAAGAGTCACACCACTCATAATTATTCCTTTGGCCAGTAGGACGTTACCAATCAGCTAGAGGGTTGGATTGTGGGAAGAAATGGAGTATCGATCACATGCAAACATGGGTTTACATTATCTTCCTGTGTAGAACATCCTCATGAATTTCACTCCATTTGTAAGATCCGAAACATAGACATTGTTTTGTCTGCGGTTTGTCATATTTGATTGATCTGTGGTAATAGCTGCGTGCTCCATGTGCAATGATGTGTAGAATTTCTAATTTTTTTTCCCAAAACTGATTCCATTTCACCAGCAGCATCTTTTTCGGCTCCTAGGCATAAATCCCTTATTTCGTTTTGGACTTTCGAGCAAAACCTTGAGTTTACTTTATGTATAATATAATCAAAATTAGTTTTTAGTTTAATGTTTACTTACACATTTATTGTCACTGGTTTGAAATGCCATGTGTTCATCTTCAAATGCGCTGAAGAGTTCCAAACCTGCTCACAGCGGGAAAACGGCAGAAGATGGTGCATTCACACTCACTCTAACCCCCTGCAGAGCGGAACAAGATTTCCCACATGTGCTAGGATAGAAGGAAACCCCAGAATGCATTGGGGGATCACTGAAACTACCCAATAAACCGTCTTAACCATGGTTCTTCAACCAGGAACCTTCACCCTGAGGGGAAGTCTAGTTAGGGTGTTCTTTTTTCTTTTTTTGATAAAAAGACGGAATTTAATAGGAATTAAATTTAGGTATCTGAAAAGATACCTACAATTTCTACTTTAGTAAGGTAACGAAGTTCTAGTACGTTGTTTCTTGACACCTCTGGCAGTCACAACCACGATCTTGCTATGAAATGAAATTATTCAATGTATAATTATAATCAAACAAAGCAGGATGAAAAATCCTCATGCGTCTGAATAAAGTCGTCAGCTCCTGCATGTTTAATTAAGTGGGTAATGCAAACAAATGACAGTAATGCACCTAAGGTGCTTCTCCGGATCTATTAAAGTTCATCAGCAGCTTTGACAAAATGGAGTGTGAAGTGCTGTGTCAGGCTCCCCCCCCGAGAGCAAGTTTCCCCAGGAGTCTGCATACTGAATAGATCTGATCAGCAGCATGCTTATTCATGCATCACATAGACATAGTACTGGCTAGATGGAAGGATGGCCAGTATACTCAATATATACAGTGTTCGCAAACTCCAGCTTTGTTTGCCCTCTTCAATGTTGCATAGATTATGTCCTTGGGTCTAACTTCCCATTTAAGTTTCGTTTGGTAGCTTGTGCGTGGTTATTCATTTTCACTGTGTCATTCAATTTCAAGAGAGCCTTGAAAGATGATTCAAGCTGAAATAAAAATGCGTCCATTATTCACCCCAAACCTGTGTTATTTTTCAGCAAAATATACCTCAAAACACTGGTGTATTGAATACAAAAGTGTTAAGAGCAGCTGCTTTCTTTTTTCTGAGCGGTCTCTGGAGTTTAAATCGTTAACGTTAAATTATATTGTGATGACAAGCGACAATCCTGATTGGATGAGCGAGCTTATATATTATTAGCGAGGCTACTATGCAGATTTATGTGTGTTTTCATGTTTTTTTGTGTGTGTTTTTTTTTTTACAAAAAATGTTTATAAAGATGTATAATCATAAATGTACAAACTTGTTCGTGTGAAGCTGGTATTGCAGACAATGCCGTGCATGGCCTTGGACAGATGTTCTTGAACTGCTTTTACTCTATTTTCCCAATCAAGCCATTGTTAAAAAGCTCCCGGTAGCATCTTTATTCACACCTAGTTTGTTAAAAAACAGCTGCTACTCAAACTTTTCTGTATTATGTATATTATGCTATTTTTCTGCATATTTCACTGCATTTTCTGTCACTTTTTTTTTTCAGAAAGAATATGTCTATTTTGATGTATTCCATGTTGTGTTTATTTGCTCAAAAAGAGTTTGTGCTGGAGCTGTGCCTATTGTATTATTTTCAGAACGTCTATATTTTTCTTAAGAAACGAGAAGCAGTTGAAGTGTTCGCTAAATGTAATCAACGCCAATCTCTCTGACAAGCTAAATTACACATCATCCAGGCATGCCAATTACAAATCCTTTCATACCCCGTCAAACCCAAGTCTCACTTAAATGTTTGTAAGCTCTCTAATCGTTGTCTTGTCAAATACAGTAAACCGGCTGGATATATACCCCTTTTAAAAGGACAAATCATACCGGGACACCATTTTCTCTGAACAGTTAGATCTAAATCATGAGAGACACAGAGAAAAGCCAAGCATTTAAAGCTTTTTAAATAAATACATTTTTCACAACTTTTTTCAGTTTCTTGGGAGGTATAGTTTGGTTCTAAATTAATCTACAATTTTAAAATGCTAACCAGAACAATTATAGACGATGAGTAGCAAAATATGTCTGTGATGACTAAAGCACGTTTTCATAGATGATGATGATGATGTTCACAATGCATGACATTTCTGCGTATCATGAGTCGTGAGTTTAGGGTGTCAAACTCACTGCCTGCTGGCAAAGGATTTACAGGTTTGGGATTGTTTGCACTTTAAAATGCCACAATGCTTGAAAAGTTCTGTTACACAAAGGATGGAACTGTTGCGACTTGCGCCAAGCGTAAACAAACGCAACGGCTTTAAAAGCTGTACAATGAAGGATTGAAGTACTTTTTTAATCTCTAATTTCTCTTCATTTTAGTTCATTTTGTAAAGACACACACACACACACCCTATTTATAGTGTTTTTAAGCATTGTGTCATTTTTTATTGGCTTCTAGAGCGGTGGTGAGGTTGCCGTTTTGTGTTAAGAGAGTATGGAGGTCTACGGTTTGATGCTCTCAACAATCTCCTGTGCTCAGTTCAGAAAGTGATTTCACATGGGGAGGTTTGTCACCTCTGGGCAGAGCAAGAGGCACCAGCCCTGGCTCTGAAACCCCTCCTCAGCATGACTTTCGAACACTTGGTCTCAATAGCTCTGTAATGCCTTGTAAGCCTTTCACAGGAAAGAACAGCTCTTTGGAAAAAATCCAATACCGTGCTTCCTCTTTTCTGAACATTTTCTTCAGCTTTATGAACTCTTACGAAGACAAATTCATTTTTTGGGTTGAATTTAAAAGTCCAGTGCATTAAAAGAAAATGGTACTACTTGATCCTTTCAAAAGTCTGAAAAAGTAGATGTTCTGTATAAAATCTACCCCTTGAGGAGATGAAAACTTCAAGGGGTTTTACTTAACCTGTCAGCCACCAACTGTCACCCCCACCCTTTAGCCAAACTAGTTGGTGTGTGGTTTACAGTTGAATACTTTTCATGTTCCTGTATGCAAAAGTCCACTCAAACTGAGAATCTCATAGAAACTTCAAACAGATCACACTTGTGGAGGTTACCAGAATTTGCTAAAATGTATCAAGCAATGTCCAGAAGTTCCCTTTCAGTCAGTCCCAGAGACGTTAGTCGGGATTAGACCGACTGAATGGGAGCGAATCACCGTGAGAGCGACTGACGAACATATCAACGGGCAAATTATTTGCAGGCGCAGGTGATTGATTAGCAATCAGCCGGGTATAAAGCCGGGCGTGCCTAAGCCTCAGTATGGAAATTTCCGAGGAGCTGGACCCACTTACCTTCCAGCTTACCTCAGATCCATGACTTCCAGGGCATGGCGAAGGGTAACGTCTCCGTTCCCTATTCAGGGAACGTGGGGTTACGCAAGTAACCTAGACGTTCCCTTTCAGTCGGTCCCGGAGACATTAGTCGGGATTAGACCGACTGAATGGGAGCCTCTTTAAAGGGCCATGCCCGAAGTCCTTCCAGACAGGCCGGCACTAAGCACAAAAGAGGGGTTAGTAACAAGGCCTAGACGTTTTTGAACCCCAGGCTCTAAGGGGTTGAATATCTACCAATGAATTATGTTACAGTCCTCACTGACTCTACCATAGCAACCAGAAATTCTATCTTAGCAATTTTGCCAATAAAAATACTTTTTATTCACACTTTTACGAGCCAACATTGAAGTTTGTGTACAATTGCTCCTGTTAGGGTTCCATCTATCCATTTATTTACACACTTATTTCTTACCAGGGTTACAGGGTTCTGCTGGTCTCATTCTTACATTGAGCGAAAGGTGGGGTACATCTATTTTAAAAGACATAAATACTTATTTTTAATATACTTTTTCAAAAATGTGTGTATAACATTAAAATGATGATATATTGGCTGGATTTTTGTTATGATCGCCCTCAGCGACGGGCTGGTGAAGCTAACAGGAAGCGCTGGATGATTCCGAGGTTGAGAAGAGGCCTGTAACTTTAGTTTGAAAAGGCCATACTCAACACATCATCCATCAGCGCTGTCACAGAGCAGGCGAGCTGCCTACATTCCCAATGATTCTCCCTTCTCTGCTTCTCTGTATATCTTCCTTTCTAGATGTTTGAAAATGTGATGCACCATTTGTGAGTATTGTTAATGTTATTAGGCTAGAAATGGTGCGTTATTCTTTCAAAACTAGGGGTAGAAATGAAATTAAAATATTATTGTATATGTATATTTTTTTTATATGCAATGGATATATCAGAGATCTATGTAGAGTAGAATTTCATTGCAGTTGAAGTTACCTGGCACACTTCAAACATTTGAAAACAAAGCATTTTTATCTGTTAAAAACATCTGTGTGGCAAAAAGTCAATGCAAACAAATAAGAAACATTTTTTTGCAAATATCTCCAGTTAAATGTAGAAAGAACCAGAGTACAGAGTACAAATGTTCGAATGTTTCAAACTCACTATTAAATCCAATATTAGAATGTTTGTCCATGACAACCTCCCTATGGTATTACTTTTTTTACAGACCCTGGCGTTAATCGTAAAGATTTTCATCAGTGTTCATCAGAATTTTTTTGAGGGTTCTCAGCTTGACCAAGATTTTTGAGCTTAAGCGCCACCAGGCAGTGATTTGTATTTTATTTTTGGGACAGCTGCTTATACAAAAACGTGAAGAAAAGAGCCAGTCTCATTGCTCGATCAGTTTTTATTGTCAAGCTTGTCAAACCAACATGTTTTTTTGTTAAATTTAACTTTTGCATTATGTTTTAGGACTGCTTTAATGGCCATGACACACAGGATGTAAAATATATGATATTTTCAGAGACTTACATTTGTTGAACAAAGAAATTTCCTGTTTGCAAAGAAATTGCGCATGCTTGTTTGTCCTTTACAACATCTATATTTAAATTTTTCAAGAGCCTGACCTGTATTATCCTTTGTGAAAACGTGGAGTATAAAACTAACTCTAAACACGTCTTGTCAAGTCGCAAGACGTGCAGTAGTTTGGAGTTCAGAATGGTTTGCAAGTGTTGTTTCTGTGGTGCAAAGGTGCTGAGGTGATACATGGCTTTCCCTGTGATGAAGTCAGAACTAAACCCTGGCTTCGAGCAGTGGGTTAGTCACAAACAACTGACATGTCGAAACTTTGAATTTGATGCAAGCATTTTCCTCCAGAAAGCTATGAGAACAGGAAAACTCTGGACCTGGGAATTGCAAATCAACGCAGGGATGCGGTTACAATTGGGATTATGATTCCACTTCAGTGCAGGTATGTGTCTTTAATCAGCTGTTAAGCACTTATCTTTGTTAGCGAAAGCCAAGCCACACCCAGACCTCAACCGATTCCGTGCAGCTGTACATAGATTCACGCCCAATTTTTTTTGCAAAAGATCTCTGGCAGATAAGAACCAAAACAAGTGGCACTCATGGCCCTTTATGTTGCTTCCATGTCACTAAACAGCTACAGTAAACATTCTTATATTTAGATGTGGTTAGTTTAATGTCACTTGAAAGCCAATTCGCTTTCCATTGATTTTTGGTAGTTTTAATATGTTTAATAAATTGTTATCCACAATCCCACAGTAAATGTAATGATTAAAGATAAAACTGGTGGCATTTTGCCTCACAGATTTCTGGTTTGTGTCCATATTAAATCAGCTTTCCATAAAAAAAAAAAAATCCATTTGATAATCAATACTTACTAATTGTGGGAATTGACAATTTATTATAGTTAATATAATAAATTATGTTCCCTATTGTTCTTGTAATTATTGTAAGTTCTTATTAATAAGTGCTTATTATGTAAATAGTATAAATAAATAAATAAACGTTTCTGTTAAGTAGAAATGATCGAATCAAGTTTTTAGTGGTTGCTGCGTTAGTCCCGCCTTTCTGTCAATCAAACATGTAAGTTTGGAAAAGACGCGATCAGTCCGTGCTTGAATGTGCTGTATCTTTTAAAGAAATCAGCCGAAAGTGTTGCAAAACTGTTCGTTTTCAAGATATAACTTCATGAACCTCGTCAGGTCTCGTCTTTTGGAAAGAATTAATCTTTTCGTGGTGAGTAGCTACTTTTGAAATCTTTAATTTAGCCCAGCTGTGGCTAATTAGCGTTTTGTTATCCAACTGATGGAACTTGTTTACGATTATTAATGAAATTTGTGTTTAATAATGTGTTCCCTTATAATATTTACATGACTTTCAATTTATTAGAAATATTTTTGTTTCATAATGACTTTTAACCGCATGGCATTATACCAAGATCATAATTCAATATTCAAAGTAATTGTTAATGAGGTTAAAAAAGCTAAATGCATAAATACATGCATGCATTGTTTATACAATAGTTTACTTGTGTTTAAAGGTTAATAATAGTCAAAGCAGTGTTTTTATGTTAATTTCAGTATCTGTGAAGTTGGTTTGTACAGTCAAAATTGAATAAGCGCGTAAGTACATTATGATAATTGGTATAGAGCGGGAGGAGTGTCATCATCCAGTCTGCCATTTTTGCCAGGTGACCCGCGTTGCCAAGGTTACTAGTTAAACAGACTCCTACCGAGAGAAACAAAACTGACCTCGTTTCTCTAGCTTTGTAATTCTTTTTTTTTTTGTCATCACAACATCACTTTTTCCGAGTTTGACCTCATGGTTTATCATGTTCCACAGGTCATTTTCTTTATTTTGTTTCTTGTCCGCTTTTTTTAGCCTATTCAAGCTATTTGTAGTAGTAGCCACCTCATGTTCTGCTTCGAGATTAAACACTTCACTTAAGGCCTCTACACATTGATGCCCATAGTTTTCGATCAAGACACATTGCCACATGGAACTTTGAAACCAAAATTTGGGTTGAAATGTGATTTAACTGTTGATTGACTACTTACTGTATCTGTTTACATAGTCGTTCACATACCACACCTTCTGGTCTAATGTAACATCTATTTGGTGAATATTTGTGGTTATAACTAAATGCAGTGTTAATTGTGATGGACCTAACCTAGAATTACTGGTCTATTGGTGTCTCCCACAGTTGGGTTTGCAAGATACACCCAATAATAAACCTGGATGTAAGTATGTATTCGCTTGAAATTTGTTTGTGATGTATTTGATGAGAAACTATCAAGAATAATGGGGAGAAACGGTTACTCGATAGCTTGGGAAATCAGCTGCATCCTGCCTGAGAGGGTAGGCAGGCATATGGGTGTGTATAATCTAGGACTGGACGTCCCATTGTGGATTTTAGCAGTGCTGCCAACAATCTGTTCAGGAGCATAGCATTTTATTCTGCTTATAAAATTTCCTACAGAATCTTTATGACTTATAGGAGGTTTAGGGGGACTTAAGGGTTTTGATTCATTTACAATTTTCAAGGTGTTGATTGACAATTTCTTGGATATTGATTGTGTGATGGATTTGAATCTCAATATATATTTTATATCTTTCTGAATTTTTTTGCCAAATGTAACGACTATACTTGACATATTGGTGTATCTTTTAATTAACATATTGTAGAAAATGTTGTGTGTTTTTTCTTTTTTGTTCTAAAAGTAAACGCTATTATTTTTATGTTTAAGTAGATACATTTTTGCAATAACATTTCTTTTAGTTTGTAACTATGTTCGCTAAATCACATGGTTGTTTTTAAACGATGTATTTTTATATTCTCATGCTGCTATCTTCTCATAGCTACATGTTTGCAATTAATGCAATGCAATTTTTTGCCTCATAGACTTCCATTACTGTACCATGCTTTTACAAACTGAGTGATGAGGTGTAGCGATTTCCCACTTTAATTGATGGCGCACTGCGGATGTTGTTGCTCAAGCTTAACTTTCGTTGAACTCCTGGTATTCCTTTAATTTAAAGTTGATTTGCATGTTCATGCAGCATACTGTACCTCAATTAAAAATCTTTCTGTTAAATAATCACTCAAGAATTAAAAGGCTCTTCTTTGAAATCTTCACTCCACCATCTGACTTGAATCAACAGTTTATTAATTCCGAAGCAAATTAATTGCATTTTAATCATTTTACATTTAATTGAGTGCCCGCTATGTGAATGACTGAAATTCATTTAGCTGAGCTGCTCATGGAGTCAAACGTTCTATACTTCACCTGTTTCCAGTGTCTATGTTCTTGCAGATGCTATAACAATGTGTTCTGACAAGAGTGTTCAATGAAGAGGAAAATCCATCTTCTGTACACAGTTGAATGCGATGATAATGTTTTATTCGAGTCATTATTCCTGTTTTTTGGGAAAATTGATGTGGATTTCATGGACGGCTGTCAACAAACACATTTTAGAAATTGTGAAATGGATCTTTCCATTCAGAATTACTGTGTTTGGAGCTACTTTGTATTATGGTTGATAATATTGGTGGTTTTATTTTTACTGTGGCTTTATGATAAATGCTCCTCAAACTATTGAGTGAATGGAGCTGCTTTGTCCCAGTTCTTTTGAACGTTGGCCGTTTAAAGCCAAAATTATTCGTCTTCTGCTTCGGAGACATTTTTTTAAACGCATCTACTCTGTATCTACTCCGTTTGGCTACAGAATCAACACTGGCCAATACATCCAAATGGTCTGACTTGGGTTGCCATATCTTTTCAAACTGGTAAAACTAAAGGAGACATTTTCCATTGGCTTAACATGGGATCAAACTTTATAAAACTGTATCTCGAACTTCATAGAAACTTCAAACTGACCACACTTATCTTGGCAAGAACATACCAACCACTATGCACAAGTAGGCTCTGGAATTGTTTAAATAGCTACCATTGATTATAATAAATAGGAACACATCTTCAAGCATCATAGACAAATAGAGGTGAATTTTTTTATGATATCATTGATGGCTACTATTTACCCTAGCAACCACATTTTTTGAGCTCTACTTCAGCTTTGGTATTTGACTTCAGTTTTCTATATACATCTCAGCTTATGTAAACCATGGAGAAATAGAGGTTGGTTTATGTTACTCATTGTGACATTGGGAACTTAAAAAAAGCCAACATTTTGTGCAAACACTAATAGACTGAATAAAATGTAAAAAGTTTTGAGACCACAAACCTAAGAAGGCTGTGGTGTATTTTAATAGCGCATTTGATACCAGCCATCCACTAGGGGGCAGTGTTAATGTTTGCATTAAGTCATCTATTTTGCTCTGAGTGATGAAGGGAGCTAATTTTATAATCTTTCAATGTTTCAAATGTGAGTACAGGACAATTGTCTCTTAGTAAATATTACAAATAAAACAAGAAGTTTCAGAAGTGACTAGAATCACAAAGAAGCAAACCTAGATGATATCTCCCAGTTGTGCAACGATAGGTAAATAAAACCCCTCAGACTCATAAGTGAGGCAATTATTTAGACTTTCCATCTGTATAACAGCACACCCACATTTTTAGACGTCTACCAGAAAGCTCGACCATCTAGGTTAGTTACCCTTCCTCCAGTTGAAGCACGTTCATAATTGCAGAATGCTAGGCGAACTTGAAGTTAGTGCCTACCTAAGATATGACTATTTGAAATCTGAATGGATTTTAAAAAAGCGTCCTCTGGCAATGGGAGTCAAATAGAAGACTAGAAATTTTGTCAGTGAAGGCACGGGCAGATACCATTCATAAGCAGCACCATATTGAGGTTTATTTTTTTGATTTGCAAGGATTATTTTGTTTTGTATTATTATTGTATTATTATAAGTGTTGTACAGTAAATGCTCACTTACTACAAGTAAGAGCTTTTTGAAAGAATGGTTCTTTACTTGATATTAAAATAACTGAAGGAAATAGAGCGGGGTCATGTGATCCCAAGCGGTAATAACATTTCAGAAATTGTCATGACAAGGAAATCTACACGTCAAACACCTACTGGAAGATAAATGAATATGATGTTATGGAAAAAGATACAGCTCACCAATGTGAGGATAATATGTGTGGAGTATTCTGTAACTGGATACATTTGGAAAGCGCTTTTATTAGCAATGGCATACTTTTTTATTTATTTAAATTTGCTGAGTTACAACAACACACTATGTGCCCTTTTCTGAGAAAAATGTATGAACAAATTATAAAAATGAATGCAGATTTCAGTGAAAGTCCAGCTTTTACATTTGCACAACTAGCTTAAATTCTCTTTTAAACACTCTACATTTCCCTTATTTTGAATCCCACATCAAGTTTCTACCATTTCAAGAGCTTTCAAGAATGCTTGAAACCTCCCCTTCTTCCCACCACTGAAAATCAGTCCATGAAATACAAATGGAATTGTAGAGAAAGGTATTGTGTTATTCAACCACTACCCCATCCCAGTGTGGCCAGCAATGCCATCTGCTGTTTGGATAACCTCTCGCCCTGGGTGTCCCCTGAAACCCTTTGGGGCCCACTGCTGAAGCTCAATGACAGTTTCCTAGAGTCAGTGGAGGACACAGAACCTGCATGTTCCCTGCCTGCCAGGACTTCCCCAGCTTCCCTCTTTACCAGGGCTCTGGGTTTTTAGTCAGAGTCTTGGTGCCTTTATCACACAAAAAGGCTGTTGCGTCTAATAACCAAGTTTAAATGACATGCATTATGTAAGTTATTGCTCTAATAAAAAGGGGACTTTTTAAAAGTCTAACCATAACATTCTGTGTGAGAAACAGAGTCGTTTTGCCAGATTGATGGAATAATGAACATTTCAGGCACCTTGTACACAATCTGATTTGCTCATGATGAGTCTGGTGTATAGTTACAGCAGCTCACAATCGAATGGGGTTCGTTTTAAATGCAGTATCATGTAAACACTATTGGAATTAGTTCAAATAATTGCTGCATAAAGAGAAATGTCGCCATAATTATCCACAGTAGGTAATCTAAATGGTAATCGAATGCATATTTCCTAGTTGTTTTGCAAAACTTTGTAGTTTGAGTGTGGGAAAAGAAACATTTCTGTAGCAAGTGTGATATTGCCTCTCTATAGTCTTTTTTTTAAAGTCTTTGATCAATAATTGATACCAGCTATCTAGTGCACTTGAAATCCAGCACAATATTAGGGAGCTTTGCTGTAGTCTGAGATTGTTTTCAGTCCTTATCTCAAGAAAACAACCACTGAGACAGATGTGCTCTCCTCCGCATGAGATACAAACATAACGCCATGTATCTACCTCTCAGAAATGCTGTTCTAGACAATATCTACTGTATATTCTCGCATTGGTACTCCTGATTACCCTTAACAGACTAGGCATGACCGTTGCTAAGAAACTGTTGGCACGGTGAGAGCTAATGCACGATAGATAAGTGGATTTTTAAGTGAAAATGCTGGGAAATTAGGAAGTTTGGATTATGTGCTCTCTTGAGTCACTCTAAGCACATTTCATTTACCGATTGCACTCGGAACTAGCTGAAATGTCTCCTTTTTTCAATAGAAACAATGTTTTCGAAATCTAAAATTTTCTACATAACAAATTCATAGTAAACAAAATGAATTACTGCTTTTCTTTTTTTCCTAAAGACAATAATTCACAAGCCAGATAAAAGTTCTGAACACATCAGTGTGGCAATGCCAAAAATCCTTTGGGCCATGGTCTTGAGTATTGGTCTTTGGCAGGTTGCAGGGTCTGTTTTGGCCTAGATTCATGTTGTATGATAATTGTAAACGACAAAAAGAATCAGGTAAAAAGCACATAACTAGGATGAAGTAAATAAATAGATTGTGCCTGTTAAATATACTAAATACTAGGAGGGTAACAGCATATTGTAGAAATACTGAAAGATATTGTCTAGGAGCTGGAGTGAAGTGATTGGGATTCTAGTTACTTCTGCAACTTCTTTACCTGTCTTCTTGTTTTTTTTGTAATTTTTACTAGAAAACAATTATCCTGTACTCACATTTTAAGCGAGAAAGATTATAAAAGTATCTTTCTCCACCACTTAGACTTAGACATTAACACTGCCCCCTAGTGGATGGATGGAATCAAATGCTCTCATACAAATCAAACAAGACCTTAGCCTTCTTAGCTTTCTGGTCTCAACACTTTTTCTATTCTATTATTTAAACAGTTTGAATAGTTGGTTAAAAGTAGTGTTTATCGTATCGGGAGCAGAGTGCATTGTTAAAACTTAAAACACTACTACTACACAGCCAAAAAGATTGATCTGGGTGAAGACCACTGAACGTGGAGCCCCCAGCCTCTACCTTGTTTAGCATAGATTCTCTCAGTGGGTGGGGCGTATTTTGACTTCCATTACTGATGGAGTTTAAATATTTCTGTTGAAAAATGCTAATTTTTTTGTGAATCGCTCAGACCTGATATTAATGTTAACGATTTATTAGAATTTTGGTGACTATAAAAATTGATACCAGGTGCATCTAAACATTTGAAAACACAATACAGTGGAATGAACTCGTACTCAGTATTGCAACCCTCCTCCTAAAAAAGGTTTGCCAGAGATTGAATGAACCCCCTCATTGACCCTTTCTGACTGAATCATTTATAGTTGGTTTAGGTGTTGGTGCAAAACTCTTTCTTTCTAAATGTAGTTCTACTAAAAGTAGATCATGTTGGATACGAAGTGTGTTATTCTGCACAAAGACTTCAAAGACATTTGGTAATGGAAGAGTTTAGAAGCTGGATGACCCATCAAGTAAAGAAGAAACTGTCTTGGAACTAGTGGAACCCTAGGTAAATAGGAAGTGCATTGAGAGAATTGAGAGTATTTTTTTGTATCCTGTTTTTATTTTATTGGTGAGGATGGACGGGTAACATTTCCAGTTTAACATGTGAAATCCCTCTGATAAGAGAAACCAGCCTGGATGTCATGCTCACCCGATAAAAGCAATGGCATCTGATGGATGACTCATCTGACACTTGAGGGAAAGTGAAATATAACAAGGTAGAATGCAAGGTCAGCGGTGGGTTTTTTTGACCTTGCTAGCGGGTCTTACACAAGCACCCACAATTTGCTCTTGAGTCAGCCAACATGCCACGGCTTGGTTTGAACAAAGATGTGGGTGTTGTTTTGTAGTTACAGTATCACATAGTTGGACGTTGAGACTGAACTTAAAGTTGTTTTGAAGAAAGTCTCTAATTGAAATGTCTATTTTTCTATACACACACAATGTCGCCAAACGAAACGAATTAAGAGATATCGATACTATTAGAAGAGAATAAACCAGCTCGATCTTAATTGGTAAATGCAAATATTCAATAGAAAGGGGTATACATTAAACCCTGTTTCAAGACTGCTTTCAACAGTGTAGAATAAAATGCAGTAATGTGGTATTTTTTCAACATTTTGAAGTGTATTCTTGTCAATAAGTGAGCCCACGAGGAGCAAATGACTTCTTCACTTCTTTATTGTTCTAGCAACACACACCAGGATAGAGTAACCTAACCGCACTGAGGGTGATTTTAACATAAAACAAAACAGTTCTGTTTTGAGGAGCATGTAAAATGTTGAGTGTTTATGTAAAATGTTTAATTCTACCAGTACAGTCGCTGTGTAGTAGTGTTTTAACATGCATTTAGTAAATACTTTGTTTATTTAACACATATTTAGTGGTTAAGTTGCAATAGAACCCAGGCCTACCAGAGAACAGTTGTATATTTGTACGTTTGCTGGAGTGCTTTTTTTTAATTTTCTCTGATTTAATTGTTTTTTTTTTCACAGTTCTTGTGGAAAAATTCTTTTAACCACTATTTTTTTGTCATTTCATTGCCTTTCATTTTTGAGACAAACTCAATGTACAAATAAGTCACTTTACACATTCAATAGATGGTGAAACATTTTACACATTTTTTAGATGGCAAAAAAAATTCTTTTCTGAAGTTTTAATGCATGATCACCTTAGTCGGAAGTGCACCTCATCATTTCTGATAGTGTACACTAATTTATAAAGTTTTTAAAGTTAATCTGGTTTCATATGCTAAAATAAATAAATATTGCTCAATTATATATGGTTGCCATTTTAAAAAAGCTTAGAGGTCAACGTCTCATATATTTAGTATTTAGGTTATGCTTTAACACTTATTTGTGAGTTACATTTAGCAAATATTTAGTTGTTTAGCCATCTTTTGACATGTTTTTAATAAAGCATATACTTTTGTGGTGTTAACTAATGTCAAAATGTATTTTTTTGTGATTTCAAAGCAAAAGAATCCATTTTAAAAGTTGTATTTAGTGACAATTAGTGACAATTTCACTTTTTTTCCACAGGTTATTGGTTTGGTGTGGAAAAGCGATGTGGGTGTTCATTATCAACAAATTGAGTCTGTGAAGGGAAGCATACAACCAGGTATGTTAAAGTTTATGCTACTGTCACATTTTCTTTCTGAATCTGCCAAATCTGCCTATAAATTTGATCTTAGTTAAAAATTAGTTTTTTATTCAAAACTAAGATCCGTACAGCCGTAAAAATATGAAACCGCGACAAAAATATCTTGAAAGTTGAAACATAGAAAAAGGGTGTGTTCGTTATGTTGATCATAGTAGAAATTAACAAAAAAAACATGTATAACATGCACCTTAGCAACCAAACTTTACCCTAGCAACCAAATATTCAGAATTCTTATCTAAGCTTTGGTAAATGATAATTATTTCGGTTGGTTATTTAACTTATAGTGTAGAAGGGACCATCATATTCTCACTGACCCCACCTTAGCAACCAATACTTTTACTATAGCAACCAAGTTGGCATATCACTATCTCAGCTAGGGAAAATCATGGAGACATGCAAGTTGGTTTGCATCATAAATATTGGCATGGTGAACTTTGCATGATGTCAGTTACTCCTCCATAGCAACCAAAAATTCTACCTTGGCAACCAGTTTTTTTGTGTAATACAGAATTTTTATACTGCTTTTAATACTGAGTATACAAAACTATTACTATAATATCTGGTGATGTGGCTATTTACACTTCCAGTTATTAGTAAGCATTAATTAACTCCAGTTATAGTACTCCATTGTCCATTCCAGAGCTGTGGAAAAACTACATTAATTTAATTATTCTTAATCACACATATGTAAGAATGAAAGAGATAGAGGAGATTGCAACCTTTTTCTACAGTGAAAAAAGAAGAATAAATTGTTCAGGTTGACCTCGCATTGAGTGGCATCATAATGACCAGGAGAGCGGGCAAGACTCAGAGTAATGTCCACTGCCAAAGGCATCATTTGAAAGAGTCAGAGGCTAAGGAAGACAATTGCCTCTTTAAGGGTTTGAGACTTGGCAGCTTATTTGTATTCCAGAGATACTGTGCGCCTTCTCACGTGTGACTGAATGAGGAAGGGAAGGAGAGAGTGATGATGGTGAATAGGGAGGTAAAGAGAGCGAGAGATGAGTCTAAATGTGATGCAGCAAAACACAGGGGCTGTACTAGATGAGAGAATACTAGTCAATGAAGGCGCAAAAGCTATTCATGCCATGGATGTGTGGTTCTATTCCTGTGGTTCTGCTCCAAACAACGTGCAGCATCACTGATTGCTTCCACAGGTGTAGCAGCGGCATCAGAGTTGAAATTCTGCAAGTTACACCTGAAAGGAAACGGGTTATTTCTTTGTTCCAACTTCTGCATTTTTTTTTCTTTTTTTAAAAAGAGATTCTTCTGTTCAAAAATGGCTTCACGGTTCTGCGCGGTCAAACAGACGTCATAGGGTCATTTGGGATCCTCAAGTCATCAATGGTGAGTCACTATTTTCACTTTTGTGCTATGCGCAAATATCTCGGAATTTAGATGTGTATAGTTTGATGATATTCTGGTTAGATTATAGTGGATCATACTGGAAGACTACTTTTTATTCAATTAATAGATTGCTGGGACCATATTGTAACTGTGTTTTTGCATTTCCAATAACAGAAATGCAAAAATTTCACACTCAGTTTGGTAATCCAGCTAACACATGGTCATATATAAGTCATCCTGTCTGTATGTCTTACACCTTTTTCTCACTGTTATATGGAAATTGTTAGCTTTGCCGATGTCTTTGTTTACCGGTCAGACAGGCTATACCAGAACATTCAGATGGAAACATATCGTTTCTTTTCCCATAATGAAACATTCCAGATTTTTCTGTCTTGATAGTTTGTCCTTGATATGGAAAAAAGACACCTTGAGGAACATGTGATTTACTTCCTGTTGTGATTTTGAATTCCAGTTATAGTTCAATAGTTTCATAGTGGTTAAACCCATGTTGATTTTTTTTTATAGTTACACGTAAAAAGAAAATTCATCTTTTATTCAAGAATAATTTAGTTTTTTTTTCTCATTCAAACATGTTAATGGCACTGTGTGTCAACTATTCTAGATTATTATGGTTCCCCCTGACTTTTTGAAATCTTTCTTTTGAAATTGGAATTTATGTGAAATATATAGATATTTCCGTACTTTAAAATCTTGGCGAATCTGAAACCAGGCATTTGCGAGATTAATGACATTTCACTTTGGAACAATCCAAGTGCACATTTCCATTTCCCTCCACCTTTATTATTATTGAATCACTGTCAAAAGCAATACGCTGTTCATACTGCGCCTAGGAGTGTGCAAATCCTTCTTTATTTTCTTTTGTGCACCTAGTAACGTTGTTGTTTTAAATGTGGTGGATATCAAATTTCTCTGTGAATAGAGCAATGAAACCATTTCTATAAAGATTGATTACATAGAGGACATAATTAGTGTCTTGAAGAATTTGGTAGTTTTACCCTGAGACTTTGATTAGATGTACTTCTTACAGAAGGACCCGATTTTTTTTTTAAGGCTAAAAATTTGGACAAATCCCAAATTCATAATGAAATAGCTGAAGTTGTTTTATAATCGATTAATCTACAATTGTATATTTTCCTTTTTCAGCAAAGGTCTTTGACTGAAATAGCAGCAATAAGTGTATTAAAGACAAACACAGATATAAATATCAAAGTGGT
>SRMA01026074.1:123407-135667 GCA_007224835.1 Danionella cerebrum | reverse complement strand
ATTAGAGCTAAAAATGATCTAAACAAAATTCCAGGTCAGTCTGCTTGGAAAAGGAAAGTCCAAAAACTTGTCTTGGAATTGTAAATTGGGGTTTATTGGAATGTTGGTCCAGAATAAGATCCTAATTGCAAAAAATTGTAAAAGTGACCAGTTTCTCTCCAGAGCATCGGATATGTTTTTGACTAGTGGTGTTTGTTTGTGCAGTCTGGAGGCCGGACAGCAGCAGACTCTTCTCCTCTGGCAGACTCTCCTGGTTGATCTGAAAGCTCTTCTCTCCTGGCAGCTGTTGATGAAGGACCAGCAGATTGTGCGTTCTTGGACTGTCAGTCTGGTACTGTGCATCCGAAACATCTCACATGCTTTTATTTACAGTTGAATTTAATGCTGAGAAATATGTAGAAGGAAAAAATGGATTTCCGAGAGAATCTAAGACCCAGGCGTCGTAAAGATGTCATTTTTATCTCTTGATCAGTAATGAGATTGCTAGACAGAGAAGAGGCACTCTACAAGCAGAATGACTTTCTTGAATGAAGACTTCACTAAACGTGGTACACTAGATGTTTTTGGCTATTTCTTGATCTTGAAAACGTTTGTCTTGTGGATTTCGATGTCTGATCAGGGCAAGCTTAATGGGTTGTGTATTGTAAAACCATGATAAATGACTTTGGCAGGTTGCAGGGTTCAGATTGATGTAAAAAAATGTGGCATAAAGCAACATCAGTGCAGAAGAGACAGCTAGTGGGCAAGAAGTCACACAAGAGGAGGAAGAAGCATGGCATCGAATGGCTGCCTCAATGGTCAAGCAGAGGAAATGGATCAGCTGAAAGAACAGATGGAGCAAGCACAGAGTTTTATTTTTTTTTCGAAAGGTGCTATACTTGGGGGAACAAACAAGTACACTTGAAGAGAAGACATTGACCACGGAATTTACCAGTTTTACGCCAGCTGGCCATCGTCAAGTGAAAGTGGATCTTGTGAAACTTGTGTTTCCCCTAGTAATAGTGGCTGCAACATCCCAGCCAGACATAGTCTTATGGTCGGCAAAAAAGTTAAGTTTTTATTGTATAGTAGACTGAAAAGATTAGGTAAAACAGTAGATCTTCTGACCTAGTAGCTGAAGCGTCCATAAATAGCTGGAAAACAGCATTTTCCATGGTGGTATGTAGGCTTTATTATTGGCAAGATCTACTAGAAATATAGAGATAATGTCTCTTTCTACATCAGACTATCAAGTCCTTATCAATCACTGCTGGAAAAAAAACATTAACTGGATATGGATCATGCATAAAGACCCCAGCAAAAGAACTCAAAACATTCCTTCTTTGGGCAACTCTAAAGAGATGTGTAAGCACACCAGGGACGAAACTGTAGACCCAGTGGACAGAATTATAGCGGTGGGTGAGATTGACCAGTTTGAACCACAAGTAGAAATTGAAAACTATTTCGAAACTGCACATAAAAATATACTCTGGAGAGCTTGTCTGATTTTGCAGGGCAAAATCAATCATGAAATCAAAATGACTGTTTATTTACATGTTAATGAAGTGTTGTTACGATCACCTAATTATTAGTTGATTTGTGAGTGTTATATCTATCCATAACTTCAAGTCAATACCAAAAAACTGTAAACTCCCTCTAATATGTTTGCCTAAGTAGTTAAAACTTTTTATTCTTTTATTATGGCCTTTAAATCCTTAAAAAGATAATTTTTATGTTTTAAATATACATAAATAAACATTTTTTATTAATATTTAAGATTTTTGTGTCCTTCTGTACACCTACAAAAAGTCTTGCACACCTGTGAAACAATGAAAAAAAAGTTCAGCATAAATACTTTGTGTTTCAGTTCAAGACGCTGAAGGCAGACGAGTACACTCTGATCCTACGGAACCTTCAGCTGCATTATCAGGACTTTCTCAAAAATGGCAAAGAATCCAAGATCTTCAGCGCAAATGAACAAAAGCAGATCGAGCGGGACTACCAGGAGACCACACAACATTTCGACAACCTGCTCCGTACCTTGGAGAAAGGTACAGCACTTTGAATATGAACAAAAAGTACACATAAAACAGTAGCAGCCATGTTTTTCATCATAGGGGCAGCAAGCCTTGCAAAGAAACTGAATATTAATCAATGTACATAAACTATAAGTATATTTCAAAGCTTTTAAACTTGTATTGTTCTTTCACTTTGGTCCTGAGAAAACAGTAGGGGTGTAACGGTACGCTAAAATCGTATACGGTTCGGTACAGTGTCTTGGAGAGCTCGGCTCGGTTCATTCGGTTCTGTACAAAACAATAAGAACTTAAATAATCTTTATTTTGAAAAGCTGCCAATACACAGTAGAATTCTTGCATAAAATAAATAAAAGTGACACATTTGGGTGATATTTTAAATAAATTGCACTCTTTATTAAGAAAAACACATTTTTTTTTAAATAAAAAATGAAATACTGCAACTAGTTAGATACCTATCCACATTTTCTGAAAAGAGCATAGATCTGGTTGCCGTGACAATACCTCCAGCAGTAGAAAATGTTAGATGTGTTGCCTGCCCGATCTCCGTGGAACAATGTCGGCATACAACTTTACATTTATCCACTCGTCTATCCCCGTTATGGTTTTTAACAGAGAAGCCAAAGTGTTCTCAAACACGAGACCGTAGTGAGGTGTCTTCAAGCACTGGCTTCTCTTTTCTGTTGCCAGTCAGCTACCCGGCGTTCACCTCTACTGTGCTTCACTCAATAGCGTCCGTGCGGAAACTCGCCTAGGAACATTGTTCCGCTGCGCTTAATATCGCGCTAATAATATTATATTATTTAATAAAAAATACCGAATACCGAAACGGTACGCAAGTGTACCGAACCGAACAGGCCGTACCGAAACGGTTCAATACATACCGTGAACCGTTACACCCCTAGAAAACAGAGAAGTTAATATTCTTAATATGGGTGATTGACATTACTCAATGCAGTAGCTCTGATTTGTGGTTTATGAGGGATGATTTTATAGTGATAAATGCATCAATAGAAAGCTGGAAATCTCTTGAGTTTGTATTTGACAATCATGATAAGAATCAAGAGCTTTGTGTGGAATCGACCAGTTTGGTTTTTGGGTAATGCAACATGAAGCAGAAGTGATTTCTTTACTTAACTATTGAATTGACATTTCAGGAGTCGATGTCACAGCTCAAGGTGAGTGAATCTCGTGAGCCATGATTTGGATGAGCTGCTTTAGAAGTCAAACACAGCAGTGTGTCTTTGCTTTGCCAGCTTAAGCATCGCTACAGAGCGGGCATGAGTTAAAAAAAAGATAGAAAAAATAGCTTTATTGGCTGCTTTGGTAGAGTCGGTTAAAATATATAACTATAAATGTAAATACAAATAAATAAATCAGCATGTTTTAAAAAAGATGTCAATGTGTAATTTTATTAATCAAAAATGTTTTTTGTTTTTTTTTTGTATTTTGGGTTGATTAAAAACCGCACAGCCTATATTTTATAAAGAAAGCTTTCAAGGGAATAAACTCAGGACACAAGTGCAAGGACTCAAGGAGAAATAAAAACAGAAAATCAGAAAAAGCTGACTGTAAACACCAAACACATCCCAAACATTGTTTAGCACAGTTTTCACCCGTAACTGCACGTCTTTGGCTTTCACGCTGCAATGCACTTGGTAAAAATACAAGCTAATATCCAAACGATGAACACAAAATATATTAATAACATGGTGTGCGCAGGTGAACAGGATGAGTCAATCTGCAAGTCGCTCCTCTCTCAGTTGAAGATTCTCCGTCTGAAAATTGAGGATTGTGAGGCTCAAACCTTGGCTCGAATACGACAGCCGTCAGATAGAGAGCAACTGCTCAAAGACTGCTTGCAGAAAACTGAACAACAAAAGGTAACACATTCTTGGACACACGAATTATCCCTGAAACTAAAACTTGGTCAATACAGCAATGGAGGCTTGGTGGTTGTTTCTGATGAGTGTTGATACACCATTCACTCTGCCTCTCTCTGTCTTTCAGAGCTTACAGTCTGAGCTAGAGGGCATCTCTAAGAGTCTTGCTTCACTCTCAGAGAAAGCTCAGCCACTGGAGGCCTCAGCGGAGCAGAGCAGTGGTGAAGTGCTTCGTACAGAGCTTAAGATCACTCTCCAGAAGATGCAACACACACAAAGCATCTCCACTATCTACTTGGAGAAGTATGACACACAGTGGCCCAAAAGCATACACTTACACGCACCTGCTTTCATACGACATGGCAAAAATTCAACATATGCTATTTAATTTTAAGGCAGGTGACTATAAGAGAGATGACAACAAGATAAGAGGTCTTTGTTACAAGGATATGATGAAAGGCAGTGTGTGATTAAAAAATACTGACAAGAGAAAATAAGTAAGACAACACAGTACTTATAAAGGACATGACTGAGAACAAATGACAAAGGCTTGGATAATGAAGAAAAGACAAGATGTGAAGAAGTCAATAATAATAAAATAATATTTACAACTATACAATAGGCAAGTTAATAAAATGAGAAATGACAATGAGACATATGTATGTTTTCTCATAAAAAGGAATTTTTCTGTAGATATCCCTAATGTACATCAGTCCCTGTCAAATAAACATGATCATGATTATTCTCAATAGAGTTTGACTAGGAGGGAAATGCTAAAATGGCTTACCATGCCTGATTAGCTACTATAAGAAACTTCCTTGACAAGATACTCAGTATTAGCATCTCTGTGCAAACTCAGAAAATGTACTTTGATATCTGATATCTGAATTCTTTCCTTTGTGAGATGTTTAATTTTATGTTGTGGCCTGTCTTCAGCACCATTCACTTTAATTTTGTCCAACTCGCTGTTCAGTTAAAAAAAATCCCATATAGTGCTATGTTGCTTTCTTATAACTTTTGCTTAATTGCACGGTGATCTGAAACCGATTGTAAACAAAAGAGACAGAAGGGAAATGCTGTAAGGTGCCATCCCACCTAAAACTTCAGAAAGTATGAGTTTTTAATTTATTTCAGTACAAAATATATATAAATAAACTGACAGACAAAATGAAGAGACTTTCTATAATTCTATAAAAAAAATTTAGTCTTTACACACAATAATTTATCTTTCTTTTTCTTTTAATTATTGATTTAATGCTAAATGTTTTTTCAATTCTAGTTTTTCTTTTTAGGTGCATGTTTGGATCCCTTCAGTTAATCCTATTTTTTTTACATTCACTTGTATTCACCTGATGTTCTTCCAATTATTTTTGATAATTCGTTACGATTCATTTACTTGTTTTGCGTGTGCTGTCTTGCATCACAATGTTTTATTAATACTCTTTTGGCCGTAATTGCAACCAAAAGTATTGTGATGGCATGTCATGAATTCAGCATAATAACTGCCTCTTTCCTCTGTAGACTGAAGACAGTCGAGGTTGTTATCCGCTCCACTCAAGGAGCAGAGGACGTAGTGAAGAAATATGAGAATCGACTTCGAGAGGTCCATACAGTTCCTACCAGCCTCCCTGAGGTGGAGCACTATTGCTCTGAACTCCAGGTAACAGTCCATGACGCTCTAACAAATTGGTTAAAAAAATGTGATTATTATATTTTACCAAATAAAATGCCATGTTGAGATTGTTGCGTAATAAACCTCTGTAAATGTATATGTGTAACTATATTTGAAATCTTCTGCAGATTATGCGCTCAGAGGCGGATTCCCAGGGTCCATTATTCGACTTGGTGGAGTCTGATCTCTCGAAAGCCTCAGTGGTGAGCCAAAGAATGCTCCAGGTCCACTCTGAGAGAGATGTGGAGCTGGAGCAGCACAGGCAGGTCCTCGGGAGCCTTCAGGATCGCTGGCGTGCTGTCCTGGCCCAAATGGAGCTTCGCCAGCGTGAGCTTCAGATGCTGGGGCGCCAGCTGGAGTATTACAGACAAAGCTATGACTGGCTCATCCGATGGATTGCTGATGCCAAGCAGAGGCAGGAGGACATCCAGGCTGTGCCCATCACTGACAGCAAGACTCTCAAAGAGCAGCTAGCACAGGAAAAAGTAAGGAACCACCACAATTTCTTAATTACTCTAAAGATTTTTCATAGTAGTTGCAACCATAGGGCGGTAAAGTTTTAGGCTAAAAGGTACTAAAACTACCATAATTACTGATATATAATTAATATGATTAATGATTCTTTGTCTATGAATGACAGCCTTGGTTAAAAGTTGTATTTCAGACTTTTATTATTGTTATTCAGTGTTAATGTAGCTATTTACTTGCAGAAGCTACTTGAAGAAATTGAGAAAAACAAAGAAAAGGTTGATGAGTGTCAGAAGTACGCCAAAAATTACATCGACACAATCAAGGTAAGACACAACCAGAGACAGCAAGCACACATTTACATCTCAAATTGTTGCTTAAATACTGCGCTCTTTGTTTTGCCAGGACTACGAACTTCAGCTGGTCGCCTACAAAGCTCAAGTAGAGCCTCTGACTTCTCCTCTGAAGAAAACCAAGATGGAGTCTGCCTCTGATAACATCATTCAGGAGGTAAGAAACCCACGTAACAACAATGCTTCACTGCTAATTATTGAATGCTAATCCCTGAACCATTCCATTGCAGTATGTGACTCTGAGAACTCGCTACAGTGAGCTGATGACACTGACCAGTCAGTACATCAAGTTCATCACAGACACACAACGGCGTCTGGATGATGAGGAGGTGCGTGAAACCAAGGGCACGATCATGCCAAACTAACCCCTAAAAACCTAACTTTAACCAACCCCAACGTCAATCAGCTCCAAAATCACATCAGTATGTTCAATGTATGGCAGACTTGACATTTATTCTGTATCTAAAAAATGACACATAAGATATTGATATGTTTGTGCTCGCTAGTAACATGAACTTGTGGAAGGCAAGATTTATTTATCAAATTTGGTTCAATAATAATAATACATACATCAATATCTGCCTTTATTTAATATCTGAATAGAACTAGTATTTTCACACAGAGTACAGATTTTTTTTATTTCAACACTTCACACCACATTTCCATGCACTCTGCTCTTTTTTTTTAAACTGAATGTCTTTCAAACCCTAACCTTTGGATTCTTGCCTCTCTTAACTGCTTGCCAGTGCTTTGTCTTGATGGTTGCTTGACCCTTTTGGGCTTTAAAGAGGTAAAAACTTTCACTGTCTAGCAATTTATTTCCATTCCAATAATCTGTTTTCCATTTTATTTGATTTTCTTCCCCTTCATTAGTTTTTTATGTACTTTTCAGATTCTATAAAAGCATTAATTTACAAAAAATGTGAGATACCCAGTGAATTTACTGGGTAAAATACATTGTCAGAAACAATTTTTATTAAGTCTATTTTTATTAGTGCATATACACGATTAGATAAGTGAAAAACAAACATCAAAATATGTTTTCTGTTATCCATCCTTCTGCACTGGCTTGTCTACTGTAACATTGCATTGCCCTTTATAAAGCATTGCTTGTTCTGTTTCTTGCTATCTTTTGTGCCATTTTCCTCTAAAGACCTTTACACACCTATGCATCTCAACTGCAGCGGCTGCATCGTCAGCTGTCTGCCTTAATTTTCTTGCATTTAGAAATTAATTCTACAAAGCATGCCATGCCACACGGTGGCGCAGAAGCATTTCACACAGCTTTAGGTGCGTTTATGGAAAAGAAGAAAAGGAATGTCAATCGCCCATCTGTAAATATAAACCCAAACTTTTTATTGTCTGGAAAACAAACCACTTCTCTTTGAACTGGTTTCAGACGCACAATTTTTATGCCCAGAATTAAATGCAACTCAGAGCTTGTGCATGTGTTTGAAGTACCAAAGACTTGCTCTGCGAGACTTGCTCTGCGAGAGTCCCAGGAGAGTAACAGGTTGGTCGTGAGATATTAGGCATGCTAAAAATCTGGAGGTGCCGGAGAGTGACTATCGTGCAGTATGAAATGTGTTCTCACTGAAATAATGTCTGTGATCATCTGCAGCCAATGAGAGAGGATCAGCCAGGGCAACGTGAAGTTGTGGAGGAGATATAGTGGTGCATCGAAATTATGAAATTATTCCATTCCAGGGTGGCTTTCGTATCTAAAATTTTTCGTATGTCAGAGGAAGTTTTACATGTAAAACGCCTAATGCCTGCAATGGCTCTCAGAAACAACAGTATAAGTTTATAAAAAAAATGGAAAACCAGAGAAAAAACAAGTAATGCTTCTTCAATCCTTAAATCTACACATTGTTAATGTAATAAATTATAATAAAAGTGAATATAACAAATGGGCAATGTGGCAAAGTGTCAGAGGAGGTGGAATGGATGGCAGAAAACATTACGGCACTATGTTTGAAAGTTAACTTTCTCAAGATATCTCACGAATTACTAACACTAATACGAAACCAAGCACATACGTAGACTGTACTGAAAGCGTGTATGAAGGGATTGAGAGAGGGCTTCTGAGAAGATGTCATGGGTATGATCTGACCAATAAGAGAGCAGAACTGTTTGTGTTTTTCGTATCTTGAATTTTTCGGAATGTTAAGCATTTCTATCTCGAGGTACCACTGTACAAAAGCATAGGCAGCAATATGACAGTGGTTTCGATTCAAAAGGGTCTTCTTTTCAGTTTATTAGACCCGATATATTAATACAAATTTTCTAAAAAGCTTTTAAATATTTATTATGAGTATTTGGTGCAAGACAGAGTTTGAGACACGAAAAAGTTCTCTGTGATTTTTTTTTAAAGTCATGCAGTGTCAAATCCTCTGTTGCTGATATCTTGTGTAGAGTGATCTCGAGGCAGTACTGCAGTAAGAAGGGAGCTGGCTTTACTTTTGCTTCTGCTCCTCTGGGAGTACAGCTCCTAGTTTTGTTCCTGAGGGCCGCCTTTTCTCAGCCAAAGACATGTAACCAATCGAGGCAATCACAGTGGTTTGAGGGATTGCATGTAAACAAAAAACAAAAAAAAAACAACTTGCTTAGTTTCATGAAAATTGACTGTCACTTTTTTCCGGCTGGTGTGTAAGGTCACATTGGCACTCATGTAATTAAGATTAAAGATCCACTGCATGCAGCAGATGCATAGGTGTGTAAAGGCCTTAAGTTTGTTTACCCATTTTTAAAAATCACAAAAATATACATTTTAAAAGTAAAAAGATTCTGTCATAGTGGTGTTGTTTTCATCCAAGCATGTTGGTTATGTATTAGCAACAACATGATTGCGTAGTATTAGAATATGTTTAACTAGAATGCTGTTTCACAGTGTTGTCGTTTTGGAGCTTGTTGTGAAAAACTCTCTCCATACATTAATCATATCATGCTGCCATAATCCAATAATTGCATTTCTTTTTAACACATTTGTTATGTTTGCATCCAAAATCACCCTTTCTTTGAGCTAATCAATGATCTATGCGCTTAAAGAACTAGTTCCCTGAAAACTGAAAAACGCTGTCATCATTTGGTCAAATTATTAGAATTGTAAAATTTCAACAAACCAAAATCTACTTTATACTTACAGGTGTATTTGAGAATTTCAAAAGGCAGTGTGTGCAAATGATGACAGAATTTCAATTTCTGGGTATACTACTCCTTTAACAACCCCATCATGCTTGACCCTAATCATACTCTTCTCTACAATTTACTTCCACTAATACAGAAAGCTGCTGAGAAACTTAAAGCAGAAGAGAGGAGAAAAATGGCTGAGATGCAGGCAGAGTTAGAGAAACAAAAGCTGCTAGCCAAAGCTCATGCCAAGGCCATTGCAAAAGCCGAGAAAGAGGCACAAGAGCTCAAGCTCATGATGCAGGAGGAGGTTAGCAAGCGAGAGTGTGTTGCTGTGGATGCTGAAAGGCAAAAGCAGAACATCCAGCTGGAGCTTCATGAGCTCAAAAACCTTTCTGAACAACAGATCAAATCTAAGAGTCAACAAGTGGAGGAGGCTCTGCTAAGCAGGGCTAAAATAGAGGAGGAGATCCGCATCATAAGATTTCAGTTGGAAACTACTGTAAAACAGAAATACACTGCTGAGGACGAACTCACTCAGCTGAGAATCAAAGCTGCAGAGGCAGAGAGACTTCGTAAATCTGCTCAAGATGAGGCAGAGAAACTTCGTAATCAAGTCAAAGAGGAGAGCCAGAAAAAGAAGTTGGCGGAGGAGCAGCTAAAACTAAAGTCTGAAGCAGAAAAAGAGGCTGCCAGACAGAAGCAGAAAGCCTTTGATGATCTAGAGAAGCTCAAGAGGGAGGTAGAGGAGGCTGAGAGACACATGAAACAAGCTGAGCTTGAGAAAGACAGACAAATAAAGCTGGCTCAAGATGCTGCACAGAAAAGTGCCTCTGCTGAACTCCAAAGCAAACGTATGTCCTTTGTGGATAAAACATCCAAACTTGAGGAGTCTCTCAGGGAGAAGCATGTAACAGTCATTCAACTTCAGGAAGAGGCAGAGCATCTTAAAAAGCAGCATGAAGAAGCTGACCAAGCAAGGGAGGATGCAGAGAAAGAACTTGAAAAATGGAGGCAAAAAGCCAATGAAGCTCTTCGTCTGAGGCTCCAGGCAGAGGAAGAGGCCCACAAAAAAACTATTGCACAGGAAGAAGCTGAGAAACAGAGAGATGAGGCTGAGCGTGAGGCTAAAAAACGTACCAAAGCTGAAGAGTCTGCTCTGAAACAGAAAGACATGGCCGAGCAAGAGCTGGAGCGTCAGAGGAAGCTGGCAGAAAGCACAGCACAGCAGAAGCTCTCCGCTGAACATGAACTAATCCGCCTGAGGGCTGATTTTGATCATGCTGAGCAGCAGAGATCCCTGCTTGAGAATGAACTTTATCGTCTAAAAAGTGAGGTTAGTGCTGCAGAACAGCAGCGAAAGCAACTAGAAGATGAGCTTTCCAAAGTGAGGAGTGAAATGGATATCCTGTTGCAGATGAAATCCAAAGCTGAAAAGGATAGCATGTCCACCAATGAGAAGAGCAAGCAACTTTTGGAAGCTGAAGCTGCGAAACTGAGAGACCTAGCAGATGAAGCTTCCAAGCTTCGCGCCATTGCTGAAGAGGCAAAGAGGCAGAGGCAGGTGGCTGAAGATGAAGCCACTAGACAGCGAGCAGAAGCCGAGAGGATTCTCAAAGAGAAACTTGCAGCCATCAATGAGGCTTCTCGCTTGAAAACTGAAGCAGAGATTACACTTAAACAAAAAGAGGCTGAAAATGAACGCCTGCGCAGAAAAGCAGAGGATGAAGCTTACCAGAGAAAGTCTCTTGAAGATCAGGCCAGCCAACACAAGCAAGACATAGACCAGAAGATCGATCAGCTCAAGAAGTCCTCTGAACTGGAATTGGAAAGGCAGAAATCCATCGTAGATGAAACTGTTAAACAGAAAAGGATAATTGAGGAGGAAATACGCATCTTGAAACTGAACTTTGAAAAGGCTTCATCTGGCAAACTTGACTTGGAACTTGAGCTGAACAAGCTCAAGAATATAGCGGACGAAACACAGCAAAGCAAACTACGAGCAGAAGAGGAAGCTGAGAAGCTTCGCAAGCTTGCCCTTGAAGAGGAAAAGAGAAGAAGGGAAGCAGAAGAAAAGCTAAAAAAGATAAGTGCTGCAGAACAGGAGGCAGCTCGACAGCGACAGGCTGCTCAAGAAGAAGTGGAGCGTCTCAATAAGAAAGCAGATGAGGCTAAAAAGCAGAAAGAAGATGCTGATAAAGAAGCTGAAAGACAAATACGCTCTGCCAGACAGGCAGCTGAGAAAGCAATGACTGCCGAACAGCAAGTCCAGAGTGTCCTTGTTCAGCAGAAGGAGGACAGCCTTGTACAGAAGAGGCTCAATGAGGAGTTCCAAAAAGCCAAAAAGCTTGCCCAAGAAGCAGAAAAGGCCAAAGAAAGGGCAGAAAAGGAGGCTGCTCTTCTTCGTCAGAAAGCAGAAGATGCAGAGCGTCAGCGTCAAGCTGCTGAAGTTGAGGCAAGCAATCAAGCCAAAGCACAAGAAGAGGCTGAGAGACTCAGAAAGGAGGCAGAACTTGAGGCAGAAAAGCGAGCACAGGCTGAAGCTGCAGCATTAAAACATAAACAATTGGCTGATGAACAAATGGCAAAGCACAAAAAACTTGCAGAGAAGACACTCAAACAGAAGTCTCAGGTTGAACAAGAGCTTGCTAAAGTTAAACTGCGCTTGGATGAGACTGATAAGCAGAAAACCCTACTTGATGTGGAGCTTCATCGTCTGAAGGATGAGGTTGGTGACGCA
>SRMA01026074.1:65780-117876 GCA_007224835.1 Danionella cerebrum | reverse complement strand
GTAACATCTCATCATCTAAACCCAGTTATTCTCCAAGTAGTCACCAGATGGCAATATACCATTATCATCTTTTCCTGTTGTTTCCCTCATGGCCAGCTGGTGGTGATCTACCTCATACTCTCATGCCATAAGACTGTTGTTCCTCTCCTTAAAGACAGGTGGCAACCCGTATCCATACTTACCTCAGTTCACCTGTAATCAACCTCATTCACTGCACCTGTGTCTAGGCCTATATATACTCTGTGTTTGCTATGCTCCATGTTCAGTCTTGAATCTTGCTCCCGTGGTTTCCTGAGCTAAGTACCTGCTTTGTTCTGCTGATTATATATGGATTTTGCTTTTGTTAAGTACTTCTGTTAACCCCTGCTTTAGACTCTCATGTCTACTTATTTTGTTATTATTCGGATGCTATGCATTCTTGTTTTTTGTTGATACTTTTAGTAAAAGACCTATTTTTCGAAATCCTTTTTGTCTCCCTATTTTTGCATCCTCTGCAACTGGGTTCAACACACAACTGGGATTGCTCAAACAGGAGCACCTTGCCACTAGAACACTGAGACCTGTGTTTGATCGTTACTCCTGGTGGCATTTCACATCCAGCGAATCGTTACAGCAAGACTGAACCAAAAATGATGAACCCAGCGGAGGACGCTCCTCAGCCTTCCAATGTGGATCGAATTCTAACAGCTTTAGCCAATCAAGCCACTGCTATTCAACATCATGAGCAGATTCTGGCCGACATTCTACAGCGTCTCAGTACCCAATCACAGAACCCCCCTCCTCGGGAATCCCAGGAACTTCCTTCCAATGTAACGCCAGTAGTGGTAGCTTCACTGACGGAACCCCGACTTCCGACCCCAGAACGTTTCAATGGCAGTCCCGAGAAGTGCCGCGGATTTATAACTCAATGCACGCTCATCTTCCAGTTGCAACCTGGCAGTTTCCCCACAGAGAGTAGTAAGGTGGCATACATAATCACTCTTCTCACGGACAAAGCACTAGAATGGGCGTCAGCCCTATGGAACCAGAAGTCTCCTCTCACCTCGAACTGCACTGACTTCATAACAGAGATGAAGAGAGTGTTCAATCATCCAGCCCGCTCAGGAGACATCGACCACCGATTGCTTCAACTCTCTCAGGGAACACGGAGTGCAGCAGAGTTTGCTATCGATTTTCGAACCTTAGCGGCTGAAGCAGGGTGGGACCAGCGTGCACTGAAGGCCATCTTCTATCAAGCACTATCTCCAGCCCTCAAGGATGAGCTAGCTTTCCGAGACCCTACTCAGGACCTTGAGTCACTCATCGACATGTCCATTCGAGTTGATCATCGACTTCGAGAACGTTTACGGGAACGGATGAGAGAGACCAACACTGTTTGCTCATCAGAGTCAAAGGGGAGGGAGGACCTTGTGGAAGAGAGGAGGGATCTTGAGGAGCCTATGCAGCTGGGCAGAGCCAGGTTAACGCAAGTTGAAAGAGACAGACGAATGAGAGAACGGCGATGCCTATATTGTGGTGCAACAGGTCATTTCCGTCTCAGTTGTCCAGAGTTGTCGGGAAAAGCCAGGTCTCGCCCAGAGTCGGGGAGAGTGGGACGAGAGTAAGAGCCTTTCCCCAGTCCTTTATTCCTGGAATCACAGCCCAAGCCATAATCTGCCATAATCACCAACACTTTAGCATCCAAGCATTTATTGATTCTGGGGCAGCTGGGAACTTCATGGATTTACAAACCGCCAGTCAGCTTGGAATTCCAGCAGAGAAGCTTAAGAAAGTTCTCGGTATTATCGCTCTGGATGGAGAACCTTTAGGGTCAGGTCAAGTCAATCAATGCACTCCCGAGCTCCAGCTTGAGATCAATGGTCATAAGGAGAAGATAAGGTTCTTTCTTATCCAGTCACCTGGACATCCATTAATTCTCGGATTCCCCTGGCTTATGTGTCACAACCCACATATAGACTGGTCAAGTGGTACCATTAAGGACTGGAGCACTAACTGCTGTCTCTCTCCCTTCTCTATATGCCAAGCCCCAGAGGTACCTGAGGCGGGTCCAGGCCCAGTTCCAGACCACTTTAGAGAAAGTGAAGACGCTGAATGGATTAATACTTACCAACTCACAGTCCCTGTTGTCCTTCGGACATCAAAAACCATTCCCCAGTCATCCAAACACTTATCTTCCACAGAATCTTTAGACCTGGCCAAAGTCCCTTCTGAATACCTTGATCTCTGGGAGGTCTTTAGCAAGTCTCGGGCCACCTCCCTTCCACCTCATAGACCCTATGATTGTGCCATCAATCTGATCCCAGGCTCTTGCCCACCTAGAGGGAGACTCTACTCCCTTTCAGCTCCAGAGAGAAAGGCAATGGAGAAGTATCTCAATGAGTCCCTGGAGAATGGAGTTATCCGACCCTCCACCTCGCCTGCAGGAGCAGGTTTCTTTTTTGTGGCTAAGAAGGACGGGGATCTTAGGCCTTGCATTGACTATAGGGGCCTTAATCAACTAACTATTAAGAATCGGTACCCACTACCTCTTATGAACACAGCTTTTGAGATCCTGCAGGGGGCCACCATCTTCTCCAAGCTTGACCTTCGTAATGCCTACCACCTTGTAAGAATTCGAGAGGGGGATGAGTGGAAAACTGCATTCAACACCCCTACTGGCCACTTTGAGTACCAGGTGATGCCCTTTGGATTAGTAAATGCTCCAGCTGTTTTTCAGGCATTCATCAATGACGTCTTTAGGGACATGCTGAATAAATTCGCTTTTGTTTATCTTGACGACATTCTCATCTTTTCGCATAGCCTCCAAGAACACATCCAGCATGTCAGACAAGTCCTCTCTCAGCTGTTGAAACACAGCCTTTTCGTCAAGTTGGAGAAGAGCGAGTTTCATGTTCCCTCAGTGTCATTCCTCGGATTCATTGTGTCCAAAGATAGTCTCCAGATGGACCCCAGGAAAGTTCACGCAGTCCAGGAGTGGCCCCAACCCACATCAGTTAAACAGATACAACGTTTCCTGGGCTTTGCCAATTTTTACAGGAGGTTTATCAGGGGCTTCAGTTCCATCGCAGAACCATTGACGGCACTTACTAAGAAGTCTGCACAACCATTCACCTGGACAGAAAGAGCTACTCAAGCGTTCAACAAACTTAAACATCTTTTTACATCTGCTCCCATCCTCACCCTCCCAGATCCCGAGATACCCTTCGTTGTTGAAGTTGACGCTTCTGACGTGGGAATTGGAGCAGTCCTTTCTCAGAGATCCAGAACTGACAATAAGCTCCATCCATGTGCATTTCTGTCTCGCCGACTTTCTTCTGCGGAGAGACACTATGACATTGGCAACCGGGAATTGCTGGCAGTGAAGGTGGCACTGGAGGAATGGAGACATTGGTTGGAGGGGGCCACACACAGGTTTCTCGTCCTGACAGACCATAGAAATCTCACCTATATTAAAGAGGCCAAGAGACTCAACTCCCGACAGGCACGCTGGGCCTTATTCTTTAATCGGTTTGACTTTGTGCTCTCCTACCGGCCAGGATCCAAGAATGGCAAACCGGATGCTCTGTCTAGACAGTTTGACCCACCAGAGGGAGTTTCCAGACCTGAGCCCATCCTGCCGACTTCTAGAATAGTGGCAACGCTGCAATGGGATCTCGAGACTACCATAAGGAAGGCCCAACAATGTCTGCCAGGTCCAGGTAATGGTCCACCTGGACGTCTGTTTGTTCCTAATCAGTTTCGCTCTGAGGTGTTACAGTGGGCACACTCTTCCCTCCCCTCGAGCCACCCAGGAGCAACCAGAACAGGCCGATTGATACGGAGGAGATTTTGGTGGCCGAAGATGCAAAGGGACATCCAGAGGTTCGTCTCAGCATGTACAGTGTGTGCCCAGAACAAAGAGCCCAGAACCCGCCCCCATGGTCTTCTGCATTCCTTACCCATTCCTGAACACCCCTGGACACACATATCCTTGGACTTTGTCACAGGCTTGCCCAAATCCAAAGGTAACACAGTCATCTTGGTAGTAGTGGATCGGTTTTCAAAGGCATGTCATCTTCTGCCATTTTCTAAACTCCCCACGGCGTGCCAGACTGCTGAGAGTCTCTTACAGAATGTGTTTAGGATTCATGGGTTTCCAAAGGACATGGTATCAGACAGAGGCTCCCAGTTCACCTCAAGATTCTGGAAGGCATTTGGCAAGCTTATTGGGTCCAAGATCAGTTTGTCATCCGGGTTTCACCCGCAGTCTAATGGACAGACCGAGAGGGTCAATCAGGATATAGAGAAGTCCTTAAGATGTTTGGTAGCAGATAATCACACCACCTGGAGTTCACACCTCATTTGGGCTGAGTTTGCACATAACACTCTCTACCACTCTTCACTAGGCATGTCCCCTTTCGAGTGCCAGTACGGCTTTCCCCCTTTGCTGTTCCCTGGACAGGAGCCTGAGGTACGGGTTCCTGCAGCAGCTCAGATGGTCAATCGTTGTCGCCGGACATGGCAAAGGGCTCGGACAGCACTAAGGAAAGCTACTCAGCGACAAAGAAGAGCAGCAAACCAGAGAAGGAGACTGGGTCCCACATTTCGACCAGGCCAAAGAGTGTGGCTATCAACTAGAGATCTTCCTTTGAGAGTGGAATCCCGAAAACTAGCCCCTCGTTACATTGGCCCATTCAAGATTCAGAGGAAAATAAACCCTGTATCCTACCGTCTACTTCTGCCCAGGTCTATGAAGGTCCATCCTACTTTTCATGTGTCTAAGCTGAAACCTGTTGTTTGCTCTCCCCTGTCTCCAGTTCAGGAATCAGTTCCAGCAACTCGTATCATTGGTGGACAACCAGCATATACAGTACGCAGACTGATTGACTCTCGCCTGGTACGTGGCAGAAGGCAGTATTTAGTCGACTGGGAGGGGTACGGCCCAGAGGAACGCCCATGGGTGCCAGCTCGGGACATCTTGGACCGAGGTCTAATCACTGCCTTCCATAAGAGCCAAGCAGTACATCAAGAGAACGTCGGGAGCCGTTCATAGAGGAGGGGCTACTGTAACATCTCATCATCTAAACCCAGTTATTCTCCAAGTAGTCACCAGATGGCAATATACCATTATCATCTTTTCCTGTTGTTTCCCTCATGGCCAGCTGGTGGTGATCTACCTCATACTCTCATGCCATAAGACTGTTGTTCCTCTCCTTAAAGACAGGTGGCAACCCGTATCCATACTTACCTCAGTTCACCTGTAATTAACCTCATTCACTGCACCTGTGTCTAGGCCTATATATACTCTGTGTTTGCTATGCTCCATGTTCAGTCTTGAATCTTGCTCCCGTGGTTTCCTGAGCTAAGTACCTGCTTTGTTCTGCTGATTATATATGGATTTTTGTTTTTGTTAAGTACTTCTGTTAACCCCTGCTTTAGACTCTCATGTCTACTTATTTTGTTATTATTCGGATGCTATGCATTCTTGTTTTTTGTTGATACTTTTAGTAAAAGACCTATTTTTCGAAATCCTTTTTGTCTCCCTATTTTTGCATCCTCTGCAACTGGGTTCAACACACAACTGGGATTGCTCAAACAGGAGCACCTTGCCACTAGAACACTGAGACCTGTGTTTGATCGTTACTCCTGGTGGCATTTCACATCCAGCAAATCGTTACAGATCTCTCTATCTCAGCTTTGGTAAATGATAAAGACATGGGGATTGGTTTAAATGACTAATATTATGTCACTGACCCCTCCATAGTAACCATAATGTTCACCAGTAATCAATTTGCCATTTCACCATCTCAGGTAGGGATAAACACGGAGCTATAAGGGTTTGTTTATATTACTAATACAGAACTCTGTATGATATCGATGACTCCTCCATAACAACCAAATGTTCTGCCTTGGCAACCAATCCATTTTGCTTATATAAATAGGATTAAATGGTACTTTATCAAGCGTTTGTGTAGAAACCGTAGCTATCTAGTTGTAATTTCAGTTTTTTGGGACCAAGCTCTACATTTCATGAGGCAACCAAAGGTATCACAGATTCAAAAGGAATTAATAATTGTTAAATCAATGTTAACAGTTAGATCACTGAAAAAAATTATACAATAATTTATTGTAGAGCAATGCAATCTTCCTACTCCTACAATTGACATTTAGCTATTGTTTCAGAAAAATAAAACTAACTCCATTGTAAAGCTTCAGTATATCTGTTATTGCTAAAGCTACTTTAGGCAGAGTTTATTCTAATGAAAGCAGATTGTCATACAAATATGTGAAATTTGAGACCCTGCACCCTAGTGGTGGGAATTCTGCCGTCGCCCTTAAAACCAAGGTTAATCCACATCTCACACCCTTCTCTTCTGAGAGTCTCAACACCACTGTCAATCATGCTCCTGTGAAATCAAGTCTCAATGGATTCACTGAAGACAAAGGAGCATTATGAGTGACTTATACCACTCATGGAGCTTCCTCAGAACCACATGCCCCCCCCTTCGGACTATGGCTGTCATTTATCTGGACACAGAATGGTTTTAATGTCTTGGCTTAAAACAGCAGAGGATCCTGCCAAGATTAAGTATCTGATCTCCAGGCATTTGCAGAGCATGTGAAATCACTCTCGATGGCCTCATTCTCCCCTAATTGAATTAGGAGCTTTCCCAGTAAAAGGCCCAATGTGATTTTTCCTTTTCCTCGAGTGGTAAAGGCTACAAGCCTGAGGTGTCAGGGCCAAATCCTTCAGCTAAAGCCCCTCGTCTCTGCACGCAAATACCCTGATAAACATCTGATGTGAGGGGTCAGCCAGGATCCCATGACATCATTGATAAAAACACAGCAGCTTTCAGCCAATCAGAAACTGACAAATGGGGTCTGCTCTGTCAGGTTTATGATGTCATGTCTATAGCTTTCTAGACAGACAGCACCAAGTGCTTTTACAGCGAGTGGCTAATCATAATCATGGAAAAATGTTTTACCTCAAAGTATTGTAATAACAGTCAGTACTGCAATTGGGCAAAAAAATGGATTACAAAACATGATACAAAAAAAGATCAGATTTTTTATTTATAATAAAGGGAAGTTTTAGGGAGGTGGTAAAGACAAAGAGTGCTTTAAAAATGTTACAGATTTTTATGCTTCCTACACAGCTGGGTTTTACCGATGATTACTATAACCGGTTCTGGTTAATTGGTGGATCAAACACATGACTATAATCCTAAAAAACGTCTCACTAGCACAACATAATATTTTGATTTACGTATCTTTTGTTTTGGTCGTTGACAAAGGAATTCTGCACCAATATTTGAATCACTATTATTAGAAATCCCAGGAAAGCAGATTTTTTTTTTATGTACTTGAGGAAAAGAGTTGAAACACAACATGAAAAGCACTTTAAAACAATAACTTTTCACTTAAAATATTTTATTAAATGTTGAATACTAAAGGCAAATTTCATGTATTCTGTCAAATACTTTATGTTGTATCAAAATGATTTATACTATTTAAAAATGACCTCATTTAAATAAGTTAATATTTAAAACAAATAGTCAATTAACTTCAGTGAAGTAAAACACATTGTTTAAGGTAATTAAAATTATTACATGACTTAATCGTTTTCAAATGTTTAACTATTTAATGTGTAACAATTTGTTTTCAAATATTTATTGTAAAAATATGCAAATTAATGAAGGGTCATGTGACTGGAGTAATTAACAAGCAATTTTCTGAAAATATAAAGTCCTATATATTTAAAAAAAAAATGGAGTTCTAAGTATACGCATGAAAACATTACACTCAGAAGTCCAACTCTCCAGGAATGAGAGGTGACACTCTCCCTGGCTTAATCCTGACCTTGGCATCCACAAATTCGCCGACCCTGGGGACAGAGAAGGAGGGAAGAGGAGAGGGTGAAGGGTGGGGGAGAGCGAGTGGGTGAAGAGGGGGAGAGAGAGCCGGAGAAAGCTCTGCAGCTGCTTTCTGAGTCTCCCACCTGGACCTACATTTGCATGGGGCTTCTGAACAGGTCTCACTGTTTAGAAACACAATCTGTCTGGCACTTTTCGGAGAGGATTACAGCTCCCGCAGATTAAAGACAAAGCAGAAATTAACGGAGCAAGCCATAAACAAACAGAAACACAACATGACAGGAAAGGTATCCAGTTTCAGTGATGGCCCAGTGACCCTCAGAGGTGCAGATGATTTTGGCTAAATCAGTTACTGGTTTATTTTTAATAAAAACAATTGGATATTATTATACCATTGCCTTTTTAATTCGTTCATAAGGATACCAACTCCACCCACTGGCAGCCCTCGGTAGGTCCTCCACACACAAGTACACTAAGCATGTAACAGTAGGCTGTGACAGAATATCTCAGAATAAAAAAATGATCATCAAAATAAACTCTCTGGGAGGTGAAATGCATTTGTTTCTTGTAGTGATGGAAATTCTAGTCACTTCTGAAACTTCTTTAAGTTGTCTTTGCGTTTTGTTTAATATTACTTTAAGACAATTACCATTGCTCCCCAACAAGTAAACAATTACGGAAACATTATTATCTCTCCATCACAAATTAAAGTACACTATATGTCTTAATGCAAACTTTAGTGATGCCCCCTAGTGGGTGGGTAGTATTACAAGCTCTAATAATAATAATAATAATAATAATAATAATAATAATAATAATAATAATAATTGTGGTATAATAGTTTTATTTTCCAATGACAAGTTAAAAATAAATAAACTGTATTGTTTGTTATAAATCAGGTTGTAAAGGTGATCTGTATTTTCCAGCTTTTTTGCCAAATATCATGTCTTGTGTACATAGTGATAAGTATCATATAGCGAGCAGAATGTATCTTTATACCCCTAATAGTAAATAGTAACATGTACCCTAAACAAAATCCTTTTATCTGTTTATAAAGATATATGATATTTCAGAATTTGACACAGATTTAATCAAAGTGATTTTATACAATTTAATAGTGATTTTTTTAAATACAATTTAATAGTGATTTTAATACAATTTAATAGTGAATTTTTACCATTTAAAAGCAAGTTTTAAATACAATTTAATGGTGATTTTTTTTAGCATTTAAAAGTTATTTTTCACACAATTTAATAGTGATTTTAGACCATTTAAAAGTGATTTTTATACAATTTAATAGTGATTTTAGACCATTTAAAAGTGATTTTAAATACAATTTAATAGTGATTTTTTACCATTTAAAGTGATTTTAAATACAATTTAATAGTGATTTTAGACCATTTAAAAGTGATTTTAAATGAGGATTTAAAGTGATTTAAAAGTGAAGTCAGCAAATATTTGAAACCAAGGTTTGTTTAACTTCAGCAAATGAAAAAAATAAATTAAGGTAACTAAATTTAACTCTTAGAAGTCTGTGTCCTTTTGGACCATGTTTTTACTACCTTCTGTAATAAATTATCTTTTTTTTTTGTGGCAATGCTTGATTTCATTTTTTTGTACAACCTGGCTTTTATTTAATAAATGTGTTTTCATGACACCATACAATAATTCAACATCAATACTCAAATTGTACAAAAATACAATTACGATGTTTCATTTTTTTTCCACTGCATTTTTTAAACCTCTCTTAAACCTCATACACTGTTCCAAGTCATATTCTTTCAAGCTATCTCACAGGTATTGTACTTCCAAAGGGTTATCCCTTCTTTTCACCACTACATGGCACTAACAGCGCCAATTTGGGGCCTGTAAAAACAAAACAATCGTGCATTTTCTCACATTTTTATTTAAATGTCATAAGCTATTGTAATATTCATTTAAAACCAGCTAACAACCTTTTTGAAACATACACATTATATTTGAAATAAAATGTAAACAATAAGTGGGTTACATCATTCCTACTTTATATACCGGTATATATATATTTGTATATTATTACTTTATAATATAGTAAATATGATAATTTGTGAAGAATCATGTGCATGAATTAAAATTTCTTATTTTTAAGTGATATAAAAGAAATGTTTATTTTTTATCATTGAGAAAGATATGAATTCATGTAATTATACAATAATAATAGTTATATTTTTATAAAGATGTAAAGTGGATTTATATTAAAAAGAGACTAACTAGGTAGGTGATACAAATGTCTGACAGTTTGATGTAAATCAAAGCCACGATGATCGGAGAGTGAAAAAATGATCCTGGCCCTAAAAATGCCCTTATTGCTCGGAGGCAGACAGCCACAAAGCTCAACTTTACTTCGTCAAATCCTCCCCGAGCTCATTACTGCCCTGTCCCCATTGTGTTAATTGAAGGCACAGAAACTATGCTCCTCGCTTGCTCTATAAGAGCGGAAGTCTTGTCATTTTTTCTCCTCCACTCTCCCTCCAGCAACACAGGTAATTGAATTGTTGCAGGGATTTCCGTAAAATGGCTTGTTTTAATAACTTCATGAGATTATCTTTAATATGTGTGCATTAAAAGGTCTTTAGAGTGGTCAGGGTGGATGAAGAAGGGCAAGTGATATAATAAAAGGAAGAAGTAGACATTTTAACTGTGTTTTAGACAGATGTAATCACATGCAGGGCGCTCCATCAGTGGGACTTCACACACCTATTCTTCCTTCTATGAGATATTTGTTTTGGAGAGCAGGCCGTGAGTACAGCAGGGATAGGAGGGATGTGTAACGTTAGTTTTAGCTGCTGTGAGTGTGTTTACAGGCAGCTGCCTTCTTGAAGTCAGAGGTGACTTCTCTGTTCTTTCTTTCATGTCAGCACCTTCAAGAGGCCACAACTCAGATGTAAGCACAGTTCAATCTGCCACGGTTAACACAACTGACTGCTAAAACAGTAAGAAACATTGCATCTTTTATGGAAAAGCATAAATATAGAGCATACTGATGAACTAAGACAAAATGAATCCATGCATTTTCCTTGAAACTAGAGACTAAAGACTATACCAAATTCCCTAGTGAACATTAAAATGGATCTGATCTTTACAATGGGTCAAGAACTGGATTGGTTTTTCTTTGTAATGTTCGTGGATGTCCAATTTTATGGATATAGTGATTTTTTTTTTAACATGGCGGGCTTCTTACTCAACTCTCATCAATGCCTCTTGCTAACTGGGCAGTGGTTTGAATGTCCATGACTTCTGTATCCATTGCTCTTATAATATGAAAAGAGTGTGAGAGAGTGTAAAATTAAGCTGCAAGCAGCGATCAAAGGGCTTGAGCACCTCCGACGCCACCGCCTTTCGGTGACCATTTTGTTGTGTCGTATTTGAGCGAGATTTGTCACATTTACAGAACAATACAGGCAAATTAAATAATGAAAACCACATCTCATTGTGTCGTGACCCCAAGGTGGTGCTAAAGAGTCTAAATACTATTCATTCATTCATTTTCCTGCTTATTCACGTACAGGGTTACAGGGGTCTGCTGCTGCCTATCTCCAGCTCACATCAGGCGAGAGGCGGAGGTACACCCTGGACAGGTTGCCAGTCCATCGCAGTGCGATGGACACACACTTACACCTAAGTGGAATTTAGATTATTCAGTTAACCTAACCACATGTTTTTAGGATTGTGGGGGAAACCGGAGTACCTGGAGGAAACCCACTCAATCACGGGGAGAACATGCAAACTCCTTGCATGATGGATAAGTATCTGCCTGTATTTCTCCAAATCTCCAACACCATTTTTGCAGAAAAGCAGCTTCAAATGTTAAAGGAGCTTCCACCATGCTTCACTGTTACCTGTAGACACTCAATTGTACTGCTCTCCAGTCACTTAGTGAAAAAACCTGCCAACTTAGTTAAATATTACAACTACGTATTCAAAATTCCTTTGGTATAGTTGGTGGATCATAAACCTGACTATAATCCTACAATCCTAAAATCGTTATTATTATTTTGGTAAGCATTATTGGTGTACAGAATTTTGTACGTGCCTAAAACTTTAGCAGTGCTGTATCAATACTGTGACAAAATGGCACTGCTCTACAACAGATGTAGACTAGGTGATCAGTGAGCTGCGGGGAGGGGTTGTGACTGAGGTTTAAGCAGCTTTTATGCGGAAAACTATTTGCATAATATTGTGTGTTGTCATGAGAGTGACGGCCAGCTCAGGCTGTTATCTGAGGGCCACTTGTTCCCTCCCGTCCAACTCACTTGTGCCCATCACAGGCCTGGACAGGTGGCATCCCCCAGCCCTGTGATTACTGCGTCAACGTCTTTACATGTCACCCTGCGCATGCAGTACACATCTGCATATACATATAAATGTAAATGTGTCTTCCTCTCAAGCAGGGTCGAAAGCAATGACAGCTGGGATTGATTCGAGGCTGTCCCCAAGAGACACTGGTGAAACTGGCCTAATGGCCACCTTTGACATAGCACCTTGATTTTTGATCCAAACCATCAAACGAAGAGAAGGAACACTTTTCATTATTTTGTCTTATGACAAATTCCTATTTTGTTTCAATTGACCCGTTGAATTAAAGCACTGATTCGTTTGCCAATCACACGGGCTGTTAAATTTTGATCTCAGATGTAATCTGTAGTTTTTTAAAAGGTTATTCGTTCAATTTTTTTGGGTTTTAAACAATCATTACAAGTGTTATGACACATCATTTGCAGGGTAATTCAAATTAAAATGTGAAAAAATATGCAATCTTCTTTCACTTTCATTTTACAGACTTCAAATCGTTGCCATCTAGTGGTGAAGAGAAAGGATATGGAAGTACAAGACTTGTGAGATGGCTTGTATTTCTGACCAAACTTATTTTTATTTTGTCTCAACAATTTTAATTTTGCTACAAAACATAAAAACTGCTTGTTCTCAATATTGTGGTAAAAAATGACATCATGTAATAGTCGTCTGTGTTTATTTGTGTTCAACACTGTTTTATTTTCCTCTTTCTCCTTTGGAGCTTTGTTTCCTTCCTAGGCTCCGCCCACTGTGATAAAGGTGGGCTCCATTAAATCTTCTGGAGGTGGGTAAATTATACAAGAACCAATCGGAGGCTGCCTTGAAACTTTAAAGCCCAGCTGTCATCAAGCTTGGAGTGTCCTTTTTGGATCCACCTGTTATGACTTGTGTTGGGTTGAGTTGACTCTTTAGTTTGCTCGATTAAAGCTGTGTTACTTTGGTTTACACCTTGGTTTTCTTTTCGGATTTAGGGCACAAGTTAGAAGGGGAAAGAAGTATCTTCATCTTGTTACCTTCTTGTTGTCCTATAGGTTTAGTTAAGTTTGTAAACCATTTTGCATAATAAAAAAATGTGTAAAAAAAAAAGATGCTGGGGTTGTACTAAAACAATGATGTCAAGCATAGCCACAAAAGATAAGTGTTTTAAAGATAATTTATTAGAGCAAATTATAAAGTAGAGAAAATGCTCAAAAAGGCATTTTTGCTTTAAGGATTAAGCAATCACTAAAAGCTTGGGTCAACTGTGCACTTTGACTGTTTTAATAACAGCATCACTCAAAGGAAACGTAGTCTCCAATATTTCAATACCCATCGCATGATTGATACACAAACAAAGTGACTACCACTGTGTGAACATGCTCTAAATCGACAGTCAGTAATTGATGTTCTGTTTGTGAGGAAAAGCATGACACAGTGGCAAAAAGACTCTTTCCCACAATGTCTCTGCATTCTAACCATTGAGAACATCATGAAACTTGACCAAATCACCAACTACATTGCTCCAGGCATTCACGGAACCACCACCAGGGTTATTGTAGCCCTCTTCAGCCCTTGAAGGAACAAACTGCTTTCTACTGTGCAGTCCAGACCACCCGCTACCATTTTCTGCACCCTGGTTCCTACATGCTTGAGTTAATTGGTCTTTGGTTCCCATGTCATGTCTTTTTGGCTGCAAATTTACCAAGAAGACCCCCTTTTACCAGACTTCTCTGGGAAGTAGACGGGTATTCCTGCATACCACTGGTTTCTGTTAGTTAACTGCTGGGCACATTCTGGTTGTGGATAGCAATTAGCTTGATGTTTAATTGATGCCAAAAAAGCTTGAGCAGCACATTCTGAAACCCTGGTCTGCTTTGAAATCATTACTCGGGAGACCTTGTTGATGCAGTATAACTACCTTGGGTCTTGTTGCTGTGCCCAATCTTACATGAAAAGAAACTTTTAGCAGAGTTGAGAGATTCCTAACCCTGTTTTATGCCTCCTACACACCTGTTTCTGTTTATGCCAGGGATGTAACTTTCATGCAAAATTGATAATAATTTGCACCTGTTTGGTCTGATTGGTGGAACACCTAACTGGAATCCTAAAAAGATCCCTGATTTTGTGCAAGTGTAGCTGGGAACATAATTAAGATTTTTTTTTTTGCATTCTTTTGACTGGCAATGTTGCCAGAGAGGAAGTGATCATTTTAAAAAATCTCAAATTGCATCTTCTGCATCATTTTGAACACTTTTTGACATGAAATTGAGTATATTGGAGTAAAAAGAAGGATTCTTACCCTGACCGCAGCTCTGCAGGTTAGTGCTTGTGTATGCCAGTGGTTATACTGCCGGCATGACTTGGTTTGGTCTGGGCTGCCACCTGAAGAGGCACATAGTTGCTTTTGAATTGTTACCTGGTATGAATTGACACAACAACAGACGTGAAAAGGCTGAGGGAGCAATGTGAGGCTCATTGGACCCTGACCTGATTCCAGCCAAGAGCAAAGCAGCCAAAGGCCAGATGTGAAAGTCTGACGCCTCAAAAATATCAATGAAATACCTCTGACCAGTCTCCAACCGTCAGAGAAGGAAAATTCATTAACTCAATGTTTTTTTTTTAATCCACAAATAGTCTGAATAAATATTTTATTCATAATAATCTAAATACAACAGAATATATAAAAATAATTCAATAACAATTTAATCACAGCATCTGAATCAGGCTTGTCCAGAGTCTGGCCAGGGGCAAAAGTGAGGCTTGTGTTCAAATAAAAGCAATAAAATGGAAAGCAGTGAGGACAGATAACGATTACACACATACAGAGAGTAGAAATCTGCAATGACCAAATCCAAAGTTCATAGTGAAGGATGCAGCTTCCAGGGCAAAGAAAAGTTCCCAAAATGGAACAGTTTAGATAAAACAGAATATTATTTCAACAAGCACAGAATGCTAACTACAACAAGCTAACCAACAATAAATTTTGCAAAAAAAAAATAAAAAATTATTTCCCTTCCTCTTTTGAAAAAGCATGAGAACAACAACTTTTTAAAAAGTATAAATCACCTCTGTGACGATCTACAGATCTGAAATATTGAACTGGAAAAATAGTTTGTTTGTAACATAAAATTGGAGTTGAAATGGGCATTTTGACACAAAGTAACTATAAAGGAATCGTAATCCGTTTGACTCATTATTTTATCAACTGTACATAACTAAATGCTTGTACCCAAAGGATCTTTGCTGGTATTTAAGTTTTTATGTTGAGCATTCGCACATTCATCTTCTATTAAACGAAATGTTTTATGTTTTATATTCAATATTGCTCTGAGGTCTAAGGACAGGATTTGTAAATATCCAAAATCTAAAAAAGCAGCTATCAATCCTGGCAGTTCAGCATGCTCAGTCAAAAAAAATCACTTTCTTCATTTAAACATGTTTTGGGTAAAAGGGTTTGTGAAATACTGTTGAAGAGCAATTGATCAGCAAGAGAACGATCTCCTGGCCTTCCAGCAGCGGCTGAGAATGAAAGGATTCGGCTTCAAGACGAAATTCAATAAAAGACAACTAACCTTACATTTCTCCATACTTGTCTCTATATGGTTCTACATCCATCCATCCATCCATCCATCCATCCATCCATCCATCCATCCACTGCAACCATCCTTTCATCTCAGTTCCTCTATTTATCCTTCAATCCATCCACCTTCCCAAGAAACCACCCATCCATCCACTTCAACTATTCTTTCATCTCAGTTCCTCTTTTTATCCTTCAATCCATCCACCTTCCCAATCCACCACCCACCCATCTATCCATCCATCCACTGCAACTATCCTTTCATAACTGTTCCTCTTTTTATCCTTCAATCCATACACCTTCCCAATCCACCACCCATCCACCCACCCATCTATCCATCCATCCACTGCAACCATCCTGTCATCTCTGTTCCTCTTTTTATCCTTCAATCCATCCACCTTCCCAAGAAACCACCCATCTACCCACCCATCTATCCATCCATCCACTGCAACTATCCTTTCATCTCTGTTCCTCTTTTTATCCTTCAATCCATCCACCTTCCCAAGAAACCACCCATCCACCCACCCATCTATCCATCCATCCACTGCAACCATCCTTTCATCTCTGTTCCTCTTTTTATCCTTCAATCCATCCACCTTCCCAAAAACCACCCAGCCATCTATCCATCCATCCACTGCAACTATCCTTATATCTTTGTTCCTCTTTTTATCCTTCAATCCATACACCTTCCCAATCCACCACCCATCCACCCACCCATCTATCCATCCATTCCCTGCAACTATTCTTTCATTTTTCATCCATCTGTTCATTCATTCTTCCATCCATCCATCAGTCCATTCTCCCACCCCTTCCTCCATACACTGCAACTATTCTTTCATCTTTTATCTGTCTGCTCCTCCATCTATTCATCCATTCTTTCACCAATCCAACCATCTATTCATCCATATATCCATCCACCTACCCATCCATTGCTACTATCATTTCATCTGTATGTCCCTCCATTTATCCTTCAATTCACCCACCTACCCAAGAAACCACCCATCCACCCCTCCATCCATCTTTCCACAGCAACTATTCTTTCATCTTTCTGTCCCTCCATCTATTCATCCAGTCTTCCACCCATCAATCCATCCATCCATCCCTCTATCCATTCCACACACCCACCCATTCATTCTAACTATCTTTTCATCTGTCTGTCCCTCATTTTATTCATTTACCCTTTAATCCATCCATCCATGCATCCATACACCTAACCAAGAAATCCCCATCCACCCACCAATCCACCCATCCATCCTTCCATCCATTCATCCATCCATCTAGAAACCACCTATCCATCCATCCTTTCACCCATCCACCTACCTATCCACCCCTTCATCCATCCATCCATCCATCCATCAACCCATCCATCCACTGCAACAATCTTTCATCCGTTTGTCCTTCCATCTATTCATGCACTCTTCCATCCATCCGCTCATTCATATATCCGCCTACTAAAGAAACCTCCCATCCACCCACCGATCCATTCATGCATCTGCCCATCCATCTATCCAACCATTCATCTATCCATCCTTCCACCCACCCACCTACACATTGATTCCAACTATCCTCTCACCTGTCTGTCCCTGCATCTATTCATCCATACTTCCATGCAGTCATTCTTCCACCCCACCACCTACCCATCGATTCATATTAAACAAATACATTTCACTTTAAATGTAAAAATTCCTTTATATTTAATGATTATACCATGCTGTTGTCCAGTTTTGTTACAGAGCTTTGAATTCTTAATAGAAACAATTGAAATGGGATTTTTTTTTCAAATATAATAAAATAATATAAAATACTGTATCTCTACGAATGCTTCTACCTAAATTTATCTATTCAGTTATGCTTTACAGTTTAATTCATTCAACTGGCGTAACTTTTACACTTGCTGTAAGCTGAAAAGTCTTTGATTCTACGTATATGGCATGTAAATATGTTGATTAAATATACCACTGAATGTTGCATAAATGTAACTAATTTAAACACAATATTCACTTTTATTTCATAAGCAAAGTAAATATTTTTACTTCAGCGTATGTACAAAAAAGACCATCCGTACTGATTTTTTTTACCATTTCTAAGCATCATTTTATTTCAAAATAAAAATATCTTGTTTTTTTTTTTTGTAAGAATGAGAATGCCTGATTCGAAAATGTAGCAGATGGATCTGTGAGTTGTTTTACTCGCTTCAGGAAACGTGCAAATTCATAGCTTCAACCATCTTTGATATTCAAGAGGATTACACCTTGTGTTCAAATAGAGCCAGAACAGAATGAACCAGAGAAAAGAGACAGAAAATGGAATTAGGGTCTGCTTAAAGAGCGGCTTCATTTATTGTTAACTTCTTCCACTTCATTAAGCTTAATCCTTATTAGGCTATGAGTACGGCAGGTCTGAATGGGCTGGCCCTGGTCGAGGGAACATGTGCATCCATTGTGACTCTGCAGGGTTAATCCTGGCCAAGAAACCAGGGGCTGAGCTGGGGTCCAGTGCCTCACCAAAGGCTTGCAGTCCCTCAGGGTCCTGAGCAGGTTTGGGGCCCCAAGAGTCCCTACTGCTAGAACAAATGGTGAAAAGCGTGAAGCGGCGTCCTTTGTTAATCAATCTGCCAGGCTGGACGCACATGGGGTCATGTGTGCCACTGTTAATACAGATGTAAATGCCAATAAGGGCTCGTAATCAGGACACAAGAGAAGAAGATTGACTTTTGTTCGAAGACACACAGGACCGCTGCTTTCAAAGAGCAAGTCCCTCAAGAGTTCAATGAAACAGTCTGTCTATATCAAACACAAATAAGTCTAGTTCCCTGAATGGCCTCCATCCGTCTGAGAGGATGCATCTGACTTGACTGAATGTGAAAGGGGATTGACGTTTTGTCCGAGAGGTCAGAAGGTGAAATAACACAGGCACATTAAACTCGGTCACACAAAATATGTCAATAAAAGCTCCACAATGAAAGTGTGCGGATGAAAATGTACACAAGGAAATCTAAAGTGAGGATTTACTAAAACATATTGTATGTGTCAAACGCAAGGCCCACAGGCTAATTTAGCTCCACTGTACAAATATATCCACCTAGATGATTTTATATAGATCTATTATTATTGTTATCAATGGCCTATCAAACACTGATAACACAAACTACAGATCCCATAATGCAGTGCTTTACTTTGGCATCTGATTTGATGTGCATTCTTGGATGTAAACAAATGGGCAGCTGAGGCAACATTGAACTAAAAACAAATTTATTGCATGAAAATGTCTCAAAAATGTTACAAAAAATCACTGTAAAGACAAAATTATAATTGTTTTCTATTTATAATAGATGCAAGTAAATGTAACTGGGAAAGCATTACTAATGAAAAACATTATGAACTTCTTGAAGACTGCTCTAAAGTTCTAGACTTTTGCATAAACAAATGAACAATACACATTGCAGTGCTTGTATTTTGCTGCATTTTGTTTTACTTGACTTATATTAAATAGTAGTATTTTGAATAGAAATAGTATATTTATGAATATGTTTATATTTTTTATAAAGGGTAAATATTTTAAAAGACATAAAAATATAAACACTTGAATGTTGCCTGATATTCAGAAAATATTATCAAATACATTTTTATGGAGAGCAACATACTTTTAAATTAGTTTTTAAGGCTAAAGTTATGTTTTCTGAAATATTTCTGTCTGCTTTTACTCAAGGTTACACTGTAAAAAATGTAGCGGTAAAATACTGTATTCTACAAAACATGCGGCAACTGTGGAATTTACAGCGAACTGTAAACTGTTAATAGTTTTACAAACCATGACCTTGAAAATATAAGAAAATATGGTTTATTGCAGTAAATATAACAAAATACTATATGAACTAATACAGAATATACATAAATTGTACATGTGCAATAATGTGTTTTTTTGTTTTGTTTTTTAAGAAACCCATATGAAAACCCTCAATATAACAAAATGTTAGGATCTTGTTTTTTGTAACATGTTCATATTGGAAGTTTAGTAAACAATTAAAGTTGTTTTAAAAGTATTAGAGAAAAGTGTTTTTTGAAAATAATGTCAAATAATAATTTGTCTGCTTTGTGAAATAATTGAAGGTTTTAATTGTATTATTTCAACAAACCTATAAAATATTTATTGCTTAGAACTGCTAAAAAATGGTAATGAACTGTAATTATTACAACATAAAGTTTAATGCTAGACGGTAAATAAACCTAAAATTATAGAAATGAACCATAATTATTACAATATTTTTAAACTAGACAATTATAAACCCTAGAAAAATTTAAAATTAAACCAGCTTTTAAGCAAAATAATAGTTATTTTTACTATGTCAAAAAAAAAAATCCATAACATTTACAGTACATCGGTTGCAGTTCCATTAAGCCAATTACGGTGCTACCGTATTTTTTACGGTAAAGTTCTGGCAACCACAGCTTGCTTATTAACATCGTATTTTTGTTTTATAGTGTATGACCAAAAGGTTGAGTTAATTATACTTGAAGGGGTGTCCCAAACCTTTCTTTGAATGAAGAGGGCTAGAGGAAGGGCTTAGGGAAACCACAAACTACACTTCAAAACAAAGGCGTAAGACGACCACCATCCTGAACAAAATGTAAGATCAACAAAGATAAGTGAATAAACGTTTTAAATTATCAAAAATATGTCCATGTATAGATCATTACAAATCATTCAATCACAAATACATTTTTACAGGAATAATAATAAATGTGATTATTTAGGCATTAACATTACAGTATAGACTCTTTTATGGCACATACAGTTCTGGTTTGTTTATATTTAATGGCATTTTAATAATGTAATTTGGGAGGAGCCGGGAGGGTAATTAACCTGAAGGCACTCAATCTCCAACTGGCTCTCGCCGGTTTATTATAGCTCCGGTAAGCTTCTTCCTGTTTAAAATTAAACGCCCCACCTCCACCTCTTCACCACACTGGGGCCTTTGGGTTCTAGAGTCTTTTCAAAGACAGATCGCCAAACATGTGTGGCATCATGAGGCTAATTAACATATCGTGAACTAGTGAATGTGTAAAAAATGACTTCCAGTAGTGATCCATTAGTTGATATTTCAGAACTATTTGGCTGAAATATACTATTTGACTTCGTAGTGGTGTCCCAATTTATTGAGGTATACTTTAGCTGTTCTTCTTAGCCCTCAGTTTCAATGCTAGGGGCTAGGGATAGGTAAGAGAAACTCAGACAAAGTGACACCCCTCTATTAGACATTTCTAAACACTGATTTTTCTTTAACTGTCCTTGAGAGGTTTTGGATCTACGGCATCATGACTAATAGACTGTTTACAAGTCCAAACAGAATGCGCTGAAGATTTGAAAATCCTTTTAAGAGCCAAGTTATTCTAAAGAGGAGGCGGGTTTGAGTGATGAGGTCCTGTAAAGTGAAAGGCATCAACAAGGCAAGAAGAACAATAGCCTTAGATTAGGAGCCATTAGTCTACTGCATTACTGCCTTGTGCATATTAAGACCATCGTTTAGCACCATTTAACAAGACAGAAATCCCAAGTTCTAAATTGGAAATTCATTCCCCCAGGTAATTGTAATATGAGAAACTTGAAATGCATTTGATCTGACCTAATTTCAATTAATTAGACAGGACGACTGTTTGGGGAGACTCAGAGGGTCGTTAATGTAGGCTGAGGGGCCATGAGGAACACATTGGAAAAGAATGAAAGAGCCATCAATAAACTGTTAGAGACTAATTATTCCACAAATCAGTTTCCCAAAGTCTTGACTCTTTAACACCAGCCTGTACCCTAATTACTGGTCACAGCATCCATTACTACCGGCCTGCCCACGGTGCTCATGCCACACCGAGTACTAATGACTGTTCGGCAAGCCAATATTAAAACCTGCAAGTGATTGTGAAAGAGAAGGAAAGACTAAAGGTCTTTGACATGAAATACGCGTTCCAGTCATTAATCATCAGAGTTTAAGGGAATCTGTCACTAAGCAGATATTCACTGTTATTTATGAATTTCTTGAACACATACTGTAATGGCAAAAAATAAATAAATAAATATTAAAAAATATATTTATTTACATTCATCCAAAAGCAAAGTTATTTTTTGTTCTGTTTAAAAATACAAAATAAAGCAAGTCTTTCACAGAGAAAGCAAATACTCAAGCCAATGTCTTGGGAAAATTGTGTTAAATACCACTTTGTTGTTAGTGTAAAATATTTTGTCCCCAAAAACTCTATACTGCAGCAAATCTACCTCTATGTCCCATGAACCAGTAAGAAAGAAAGACTGCATCATGTGACCTCAAGGCTAATCTATATATACTTCACTTTTTTACATAAACAACTAATTCAGGCAAGTTGTGATGTGACCTTATACATTTTCCGGGTGAGGTTGGGAACCAAATCCAGCTCCCCTGGCAAAACCACACCCAGTACCTTTTTTTTGGGAGGAGGGTGGACCATGCACACGTCTGGAAACCTGTCTGCCCACAAACCACAACCACTTTTAACCACTATTAAAAGGCTCATCTATGCACCTCTGCATTTGAAAGACCTACGATTCACGCCCACTGATTCTCCATGATTACTTCCAGCCTTCTTGGATCTCCTCAGCTACTAGCAGTGTATGTTCTAGGTTTATCCATCTCTCCATCTGCTCCTGTTGAATACTCACTTACCACTCAGCTCTGCTTCCATCATTTTCTCTAAAGACATTGCTTCCTGACTCTATTTCCCTCTGTGAGCGACAGAATACTAAATGTATTCCTATATGGTATGTTTTTCTTCTGTACAGCTGCCTTTAAGCTTCTCTGCCCCTTCTCACAGCCCCCGTGAACACATATTGGCTCCTCCCACACGCCAACTTAGACAATGTTATTTAAAAACTAGATGGCTAAAATTTGTACACAAATGTTGATGTTGGCATGTAAAAATACAGTTTACTTTTTTTTTTAAATGTTATTAATGTAATATAACCCAGCACGCATATCCCTAAGCTGAGATAGAGATAAAGCAAAATGCTTGCTATCATAGAACTAAATCAATCCACAATGTCACTATGATTTTCCTAAGCCTAGAAAAATAGCATTGTTACTATTTAAATATTCAAGTGAGTTACAGTTTCACAAAGTTTGACTCCATGTTAGGTCAAGGGAAAAGTTCCCAGCGATATCCCAGAATTCCTTATGTGGTTCCAATTGAAAAATATACAGCAACTTGTGTCAGACCAGTTGGATGTGTTGGCAAAGTTTTGTGGCTGTGGTTCGAACAATCGAGGAGGAGATACGCTTAGCAAAAGAGGAATGACAAGAAGAGGCTTTACAATCTTTTAATTTCTTTTAATGAACACATTAAACAGAAACACTATTTGAAATTCTATCATAATCAATGTTATTGCACATTTTTGTTTCTGGTTTACAATTTCCTCCCAAGCTTCAATCATGAAGAGCCAGCGGGAATATTACATAAGAAACTTATCTGACCACCACGACCAGACCTACGCAAACTCATTTTCACACCAGCAGCAGCAGGTAAAGAAGAAAATGATAGCAAGAGAGATTCAAGGAGAAAAATGAAATTCTGAGAGGATATGAGATGAGCGGGCACAAGGAGAGATGATCAGGCTCTGGTGACCTCCGGCTGGGGGGCTCTACAGCACCCTGCTGAATGTGCCTAATTGGTAGAAGCGTGTGAATAGACATCAGCCCAGGCAGCCGAGACAGGAAAAAGAAGAAGAGCCAACGCTGAGAGGCTGGAGGAGCGCTGCGCCCCATTCTTCTCCAGCCTCCCCAGGACCAGGCTTCAGTCTAATCACTGCAGATTATCTCCCACTAATGGCAACCCACGAATCGGCTTCTTTGCCTCGATGAGCCAAGAGGGAGGCTGAGAAATACAGATCAACAAATAAAGCTGATGGCTTAGCACAGCAGGGGGTCTGGCAGCGGTCACTCTTTGGAAATGAATCCACGTGTCTGACTCCCAGAGATCAGGGAATTGGGTAAAGCCGCTGAATGAATAAAGGAAGCAAGATTTGGATGAAATCAAATTTTTTTAAGTCTCATTAATGTTGAAAATACTTAATAACAGTATATGCAAGAACATGGTAAAAAATGTTATTAACTTTTATATGCAAATGTTGTTAATGACTTTCATATCATGTTTTCATGTCTTTATCTTAAAAGATAAACTTATTATGCATATTATATAGTCCCATCAAAGTCACGTAAAACAAATATGTTTAATTTCTAAATATTTCTTAGCTTTTATACAGCTGAAAGACCCTGGGGTCAAGGAAAACCCTGAGGAAAACGTGTGTGACAAAATGTGTACAAACCATAATATGTTCAAATAAAGGGGGAAAAAACATTATGTTAATTTTATGTTAAGCAGGTTCTCTCCGTAAAATTAGGAAAAGTCATTCTGAAGCAAAATAAATAAATAAATAAATAAAAAAGTGAGGACATGTACATACGTTAAACACAGAATGGGGTCAAGGATCTTAGAAAGGTTACCATTTTTTATTATGGGGGAAATATTTTTTGATGGTTTAAAGTTACAAATTGCATACGGTCAAGTTTGATCATATAAAACAGCATTTATTATCACTATTATTTAATTTGCTTTCATTAAGCTGACTAAAATTTTGACATAGTTTATGTGCATGTTTTTGGGTCTTTCACTCTAGGCTGTAAAATTTGTAAAAAAAAAAAAAAAAAAAAAAAGTTACATTTTACAATTTGAATAAAGCCCCTTCATGGGTCCTTGTAACTCTACTGAGTGTATCCTAAACCCATGGGTGGGGATCAATCTGAGGACAAACAAGGGTTAGCGTCGAATAGACGTTAAGCACATGCAACAAAACGAATGTGCAGAACTTTTGAGAACTTTCGTTATGAATGGAATATCCCTTTAGTTGGTTGAGCATTGCATTCACAATGCAAAGGTTGTGGGTTCAAATCCCAAGGAAAGCAAGAACTAACTAAAAAAATGTAAGTTGCTTTTGATAAAAGAGTCTGCCAATTGCATAAATGTTATTTATAAAGCATCAATCATTGCTTTATCAGGAAAATCAACAACATTAATCCATCAAACGCAATCCTTGAAAGCATGTGTGGAGAATGAGTTCCTGTTTTGTCATTCATCCTCTCTAATGCCTGGCCCGGGGTCTCAATGCAGGGCAGGAGAGAAGGCAATGCTCTTTACCTCCCGGGGTTTCCATTATTCCTCCAGCATCCTATAAAATGGAGGTCATATCAGGTGCCATTTTCGCAACCTGCTTCTCCAGATGCACCATTTTCTCCTAAAATGACACACACATTATGCTTTAACAGAGAAGCAAATCTGAAAACGCTGCGCAGACCCTCCACAGGGACATGAAGGCAAAAAACAAACAATAAAAGCATCGCAATCTGCACAAACTGTTTCCTTCTGCATGCAATAACCAACAAAGTGCCAGCATCCTTTTGTAGGAATCTTCACTTGGAGTATTCCTGAAGCGTTCAAGTTTGTTATGTGGCTATTGCGTGTGTGGAAGAGGATGGAAAGACTTGCTTTATTATGGCAACTGGTTTACTTGCAGATTACGATTAGAGACTTCATGACATTTTAGTTAAGAATCAGTCCAAAATTAAACTGCATGTACTCTCATTAAATTTAATTTAAACATGTGTTTAGTAATTTTTGAAAAAGCTTGGAAATCTGGGCCAACCATGTAAATTGATGTGCTATCAGTGATAAGGGGTGTATTTATTAGTTATAACCACAGTAACGAATATCTGACGAGGCAGAAATGGGCACCAAAAGTTTTAAGCCCAACTGGGTTCGGTGAACGTTGTTGGTTCAGAAGTTAAAATGAGATTTGAATTTGTTAGGTTAGCGTCCTCTGCTAAAGAAACAATTTTTATGCCGACGACACTCAATTCCACCAGTCTTTCCATCCTGATGATTCTACTGTTTACTGATCTCTATATCCACCTTTATCCGAAATGTTGGGGTGATCTTCGTTGAGCAACTAACATTCAAGGAGTACATCGCTAAAACCACGAGCATCAGATTAGCTCTGTTTAACATCAGAAAGATGAGACACCTCCTTACAGAACATTCGACTGAACTTCTAGTCAAAGCACTGGTCATATCAATCCATCATTTTTTTATTTTATTATTACAGTGGTACCCCGAGATGCAAAATTAATCAGTTCCAGGGTGCCGTTCGTATCTCGAACATTTCATATATCGAAGCAAGTTTTACAAGTAAAACGCCTAATCCGTGCAACGCCTCTCAGAAACAACAGTATAAGTTACGTAAAAAATAGGAAAGCCAGAGAAAAATCAAGTAACGTTTCTTCAATCCTTAAATCTACACATTGTTAATGTAATAAATGATAAAAAAACAGAATAAAACACAAGCAAAATACGTAATATGTACACAAATGTGAAACCTTACATTGAGTGAAGCGATGTGCCGGAGGAGGAAGAACGAATGGCAGAAAACATTACATCACCACATATTAAAGTTCCTCGAGATATTTCACGAATTACAAACACAAACACGGTTTCAAGCATGAGCACAGACAGATGGAGAGACGCTTCTGAGAAAGCGTCACTGGGTTTCTCTAACTTGCGCTACAGAACAGCACTTTCCATGTTATAAACGTTATTTCTTTTCTGATACCTTGACTCTAATATTTGTTAGAGCACGTTATTGGAAAATCTATACATAATGTTTCGCTTGATTTAAAACTGATTTAAAGTGTTTTGAAGTGTATTAGACCCTTTTTGCACTGGGAGAAAGGAGCACCAGGACCCGGAAGCGCAGCGTGATGTCTAATCAAACGGATAATAGAGCAGAACTGCTTGTGGTTTTTCGTTTCTTGAATTTTTCTTCGCATCTCGAAGCAACAACTTTTCCGCGAGACCTTTCGTATCTCAACAGTGTATTATTATTAATTTTATATATATTCATTCATTCGTTCATCTTCTAACACCGTTTGTTTCCTTTTAGGGTCACTGGGGTCTGCCGGTGCCTATTTCCTGAGCGAGAGGCGGGGGTACACCTTGGACAGACTCGACTACTGCAATGCTCTTCTCTCTGGACTTCCTTCCTATGGAATCAGACCCATATTATAGAGAACTCAGAGACTTGACTGACCTTCATGGAACCTATACGAATCCTCTCCTCATTTCTCTCCACTGGCTTCCCATTGCTGCTCGCATCAAGTTCAAATCACTGCTGCTTGCATACAGGACAGTCACAGGCTTCACCCCATCATACCTTCACAAACCTCTGTAGTCTTACGTCCCCTCCAGATGCCTTCGTTCAAGAAATGAACAACGTCTAGTGGCTCCCTTGCAGTTCCTGACTGGTGGAATTCTCTTGAAGTCCCAATCCGGAACCACTCCTCTGAAAAAAACTACTCAAAACTGAACTCTTTCAAGAACCCTTACTAACTAACTTAATAAAAAAACACAGATTTTGTTCTGAATTAGCTTAAACCCTTTATATGTGCATTTCTGCTAAATATAAATGTAACTAGCGAAACAGGTCCTCTTCTGAGCACTAGTTGCCACTTCAGTGACCTGCAATTCCTTCCCTGCCACACGGTGGTGCAGAATCAATTAACACTGTTTTTATAGAAGGAGAAGAGGATGTGCATTTTTTTCTCGAGCACCACCTTTTGCTGCCTTTCTCAGCTGAAGACATGTGACCAAACGAGCCAATCACAGTGGTTCGAAGCACTTCATGAAAACTTGACGCATCGACGCACTGTGTTTTTCCCGGCTGATTCAATGCATGCAGCAGATGCATAGATGTGAAAAAGGCCTTTACTCAAGCATCATTTGTGATACAGTATCTTTGCTGTGTTTTTTTTTGTTTCAGACGCTAAAGATTTGTTATAATGACGATCCGTTCCAACAACTTAGCTTGTTTTCTTTAAAGGAATAACTAGATACACGGGTATCTATGGTCCAATGCACTGCATGAAAGGTATTTAAGGTACAAAAATCTGCAATAGGGGCATTTAAAAATATTTTGCATTAGATTTTTCCGTGAAATTTACCAAAGTTGACTTAAATCAAGCATAAATAAAATGTATTCATTCATTCTCAAACCCGCTTATTCCCTTTCAGGGGTATGCTGGTGCCTATCTCCAGTGCACATAGGGCGAGAGGCGGGGGTACACCCTGGACAGGTCGCCAGTCCATCACAGGGCAACATTCACACCTAAGGGGGAATTTAGATTTTTCAATTAACCTAACCGCATGTTTTTGGGATTGTGGGGGGAAACTAAGTACCTGGAGGAAACCCACGCAAGCACAGGGAGAACATGCAAACTCCCTCCACAGTGCTACCCACTGCGCCACCGTGAATATATTAAATGTATTATCTCTAAATGTATTATTCTTCTTTTTTATCTTTCTGCAAAACATTAATAGCATTACTTTATAATATACAATGAGTATACAAGCAGTTTCAGGTCTTTTGAAACATATTGAACAAAAACATAGAGAAATTTAATTCAATTGCATGTTGTTTTGTTCAGCAATTGACAAAATAAAAGCACTCAGAGAACAACACATCCAAGAGATATTTCCAAGAGCAAGTAAACAATATTCTGCACAATGAAAAGACTGATCAGCAAAGAAACGAATCACCTCCTGATGACGTTCTTCTCACCCGCAGCCACGGGTTCATGCTGCAGTCCCCACAACATCAACAAGACCATAAAGCGATTGAGCACATAATTGTTCCTCACATTCGTAAACTCTCCGTTATAGCCAAGTTAAAATTCAACACGCCAGCAGCAAGAGCCTCCTGCTCAAAAATGGCAGCAGATGCCAGTCTCAGCTGGCCTGGGAACTATGCTGTGCTGGAATACCTGTCTCTGATCACAAAAGCAAGCCAGCATCTGTTTATTGCAGCTATGGTAGCAATAGAATAAAACAACAACAATGCAAAGCACTTGTGTGGTAAAACTCCCTCTTCCAGCCATCTGGATAATTGATCGTTGGATATCATAAAAAGAAGTCGAATGTCTCCTAATAGCAGGCTTCTTAAAAACTCGTTTATCAGTTCACTCGAGTTTATTCGCCAACATTCCTGGGACGTGTCATGATGATTATGAAAGACACATTATGAGAGGGATTATGCATCATTTGCGGTGGAAGATGATCAATGGCTTGTTTTAATCTGCCATCATGGCTTCCTTCACCAGGAATACACTGAAGCAGCTGGAATGTCTACACTAATGCAGCTGCATCTCTTTACATTGGTACCAAACACGCTCAAAACGGCCGTCAATCAGAAGATGTAGAGCCATGCACCCTGGTCATCTGCACCGTGCGCACTCTGAATCATTTACTGTCACCTCAAAGACATTTCCAGTCATTGTCTACAGGAAAGGTCTGATTGCTCCACGCTATCTCACTGATAGCTTTCTCACCCTCTCCCCTGCATTATGTAGATAACCTGTGACGATATATATTCTGTAGGGGTCAGTCAGAGGTTGCAGTCACATGCACTCTCTGACAGAGATAACCAATGCCGGCATGTCAGCACCAGGGGGTAGAGAAGCCCCCCTGTAGGGTGTCCTCAGCTTGGCTGCTAGACATTCATGTCGAATGGGAGCTGAATGAAGCACTCTTGAGAGGGGATCGGGAGGAGGTCTTTGATCACTGGTAAAGGAAATTAAGCAGGAAGAGGAAATGCAAGCCTTGCAGCAAACATACACAGATAAAAATGGACATAAATCAAAAAAAGGCTTCGTGATTGTAGAATTTTTTTTTTAAATTATCAATTAAACATTATCTTATGTTTGTTCTCATTAAATAAATGCCAATTATTAATATTTGTTTTAATTGAAACCAGTACACACACACGCACACATACACACATGTGACTATACGTCTAAAATATAATATTAAACGTAAAAAAATGCTGTAAAAACAATACATTTTGGGGTAAATGTACAAAATGAAATCGAATAAAATGTTTGGTGTTACTACCTTTTGCACAAGTCAGGTGTATAATTCACCAATTAACCAAAAAATATGCCAATGATCATTAATATCACACACAGTTGTCATTTTAAACAGAAACATCTGTGTAGGAGGCTTAAAACTCTCCTATTAAAGTGAGGTTGTGATTGTATGATTGAGTGATTTGTTTGTAGCATAAAGCAGTTTGTTTATCGAAGGGGTAGAGAGTAGTGTCTGCAGGCAACAGTGAAGCATGGTGGTTGATCCTAGAAAATTTGGGGCTGCATTTCTGCAAAATGGGGTTGAATTTGGAGGGTGTTCTCAATGCTGTGAGATACAGGCAGATATTTATCCATCATGTAATACCATCAAATGTATTCGGAAAATGACCCCAAACATACAGCCAAAGTCAATCAAAACAATCATCATTGATTGTTTCTGGGATTAGATGAAGAGACAGAACCTTTTTGAGGCTGAGGAATGTGGCATTTTCAAAAAAAATTTCCTTATAGGAAGTAATTTCTTGAAAATAAAATGATAAAAAAGAATGTGATGATTTATACTGTTAATGGTAGCTTTCCTGTGGCTCAGTTGGTAGAGCATTGCGCTAACAATGCAAAGGTTGTGGGTTCAAATCCCAGGGAAAGCAAGAACTGACTGGAAAAATGTTCATTCAAAATGTAAGTCGCTTTGGATAAAAGTGTCTGCCAATCACTTAAATGTAAATGTAATGATAATTTGTGTTCCTCTGTAGTTTAATTTAGCTTATTATTTTGGTGATTTAAAATGCATTGAAACTTCATTTTTAAGGAAGTTAATACAAGTGTCATGTATTTCAAAGAATATTAATCAGTTCTTGCTTCCCTGTGATTTAAACCAGAACTGAAATAGTCTAAAACAGAATAAAAATACACACATTAGCACCAGGTTTATCTAATAATGGTCTTTCATGTACTGGTAACCAATACTGCAATGCTTCCAAAAAGCCAAATGTTTGAGAGGAAAGAAAAAGAGTTCTTTAGAAGCCCCCTGGACTGCAGGTACATGAGCTAGTGAGAGCCACGGGGAGTGATATCTGATCCGGCTCTTTCAATAAACACCCTGGATCCACAAGGAGCGCAGGAAACCCAATTACTCACAGGAGAACTAAATGATGCCGGGTACGGCTGGAACAAGGCGGCAGAATGGATGTGTGAGATTAAGGCGACTGTGAAAGAACTGTGTCTACAACTTCCTCTCACTCTCAACTTTGCCAAGGGTTTGGAGAGTGAAAAAGAAGCATGGAGGAGAATCATAAGGAAGTTTGGTGTTTAAAAGGCACTGGCAGTTATTGTAGATTTCTGAAGAGATGGACCTGCTAAACTCCTGGTGAGGTAAAGACTCATTTCCACCTGAATATAGTTCGGAATCTATGAAATTATAGTCTAATTTTAATAATGACACATAAATATAGATATAAATGGTTTTACTTTGCTTTTTAATTGAAACTAAATATGTTTTTACCAATGAACAAAAAGAAAACAATGTCATTTATTTGGTTTTAATTCTAATTAAACATATTACATACATATTGGAAGGTTGAGTTCCTTCAGTTCTGTTAATATTTATCCCATGCATCTCGGTGGTCTACTGGTGCTTCTCTCCAGCTCAAATTCTGCAACAGCCCACACTGGAAGACTCACATCATAAGGCCACAAACACGGAAAAAAAACTAAAAATTTAATTTCTTGTTTACACTCCAAAAAAAAAAATGGTTCTGTATAAAATCTGGATCTTTGGCTCGTAATCATAGAGTGACCTTTTTTGGGTGCCATTTAAGACTTTTCTCTAAAGGTTCTATTTAGAGCCAACCATGAAATAAACAAAATTTGGTATGATGTATTTGACCAGCGTGTGTATGCCATTGTATTTATATGTATATCACATTATAAACAACAAAGAACTACTTTGACAAAAACGTCCTTAACAGTTTCTTTACGCTAACAAAGTGCAATAACAGTACCTCAACAAGCTTGAAAAACCAGTGAAGAACCAAAAAGAGCTTAATGGGTTTGTTAAAGTGAAAAGGTACTATACCGCACCTTCACATCTGCAAAGAATTAGAGAACAGGTGACGAACCAAAAACTTTTTTCAAAAGCATTTTTCAAAGCTTTTCTAAGCCGTTAAACTGTGCTTTGTGTACTTCCCTAGTGATAAATCAGGGAGATATTAATGTCAAGAAATGTGAGTCCAATTCTTTTAAATCATCAGAATAATTTGTAGTTTGACACTTTTCCTTATTAAGCACAGCCAGTGTCCCTCATTTTGCCACTCCGTATCATTCCCTCTAGTGCCTCCATTGCCAAAACCTGCAGTTTGCTTCTTATCTGTCCCTAAACGCACTTGATGGTGAAAAAGGAGGAAGCAGGAGCCTCTTTTAAAGCATGGGGCATGACGTCAAAGCTACTACTGTGGATGTTCTTCTTATGTTTGTAGCAATGAAACAGCCTTCTCAACCGGCTTTTGAACTGTATCCAAACGCTGCAATAATCCGTGTTTGGTAAGTATTGTAGAACAGATTGCAGTAATCAATTGTTTCCAAGTGCGCTAAAAAAAGCAGAACCCAATTGTGAAAATGCACTAATAGACACAATTTAGAGACCCCCAAACCTTTTTTGTGGTGTCCACCAGGCATCAATTCTTGGTCCAATTATATTTGCCTTCTTTAACCTTTTTGCTGCAACCCAGCACATTATATAGATGGACTCAAGTTACCTCACCAGGGTTTGAGGGTTAGCTCAAGATAGAGGTTCCAAAAGATAAGATTGGAGGGGGCAGTGTCTTTTCTGTAATGGGTTTGTGGAATCCATAGCCTTCCCTTGCTAAAATGGCTTGCATAGTTTAGTGTTTAAAGTCTTGTTTTAAAACACTCCTGATACTCTCTGGATTTTATTTTTAATCATATAGTCCTCTCTGTGTGTGTGTGTGTGTGCTTAATTTATTTTTACATTTATTTTATTCTTTGTTTTATTGAAAGTCATAGTTTTATGTGAAAATGTTCTATAGATAAAATATTAAAAATAGCAGAAATGCATGGTTTTTTGGACTGTGAAGTGCCCGAAGGAAACCCCAGAGTATGTGGCGGACATGGATGTTCCATTCAGATAGCTGAGAGGAAGCCACTTCACTGTTTGCTATTATGAAATAATAATAAAAAAGTAAGAACGGGCAGATATAAAGACCTTGCAAGACATATAATTGATCTTTGATGAATGAAATATTTCCTGACATACTTTAGCTACAAATTAAAAATAAATATATGTATACTACATATCTTCAGTGTACAGAGGTCTAACCACATCGAGCATTCAAACAGTTTTTTTTTTTTTTTGATGATTGGAGGTCGTTTTTATCATCAGAGGTTAGACTGGACTTGAAGGGCAGGAGATCTCTGAATGCCATGTACTTTGCTGCCCCTTGTGGCTAAATGTGGTGTAACATATTTGTCAAAAATCAGTTCAGAGCTGCAGCCAGAGATTTTGCACAGAACATTTATACTTTCTAGCTTCTTCCAGAGCAAGGGACTCGTATTACTTCCTGATAATTATATTCATTTGCAAAACAGCGAGACAATGGCATGGAAAGGACATGAGCTGCTGAGGAGGAGGAGGGGGTGAAAATTGACAGCAGTAAAGGGCATGAGAAAGTGCAGTAGGGAAGGAAATGAGGAGAGTGGAGAACGTGCAGGAAAAAAAAGAGTTTCTTAGTCTATAACTTAAAATGTGAAAACTTTATTTCATTTCAACAAAACTCAAGAAGGATCTTTCACACATTTCATGCTTATATTGACCTTTTTCTCAAAATTGGTGACAATTTTGCAATGTCTTGTGGTTTCTATACCAATGCAATGTTGCTGTTGTTGTTTAAGTCTACATATTCTCTGAATAATGCAATTAAAAATCTAATGAGGGTATTTTTAATGTTTGAATCCTACTCAACATCCAAATCAAGTGGCCTTTAGGACCCCAATCTGACTTCGAATTAACTCTTCAAAACACTGGTCCACTCTGAAAACATCCACCAAACCTGAGCTGAAGCTATAATGAGGAGGGAGCGTGAAGGCCTAATCCAGAACTTAAGGGAAGGGAGTGAACGTGGGCTGGGCTTTACAGTGCCGCTGAGCACACAGGGCGCCTTGTAATTAGGAAGAGAATTTGTCATGCTCTTCAGCAAGGCACGGGGATGAGGGCAGCTGAATAGCAATCTTCCCTGTGTTTACCCAGAGTAGAGCGGCCGGTAGCCGCTCTGAGATTAATATTTGATGCAGAGCAAGGGAATGTGTTTATTTAGGATATTGTGAAAATATGGAGAAATTTGCAATTTTATTGGCTTTTCTGAACATGTGTGTGTGGGAGGCCAAAGGAGTGACCTCTGACCTATGTCTTTAGAGGGCAAGACATGAAGATGCACTGATTTTATTCTAAACTCAGCCTCAATCCCATTTTTAACTATTTATTATAGTATAATAGTAAATAACTAATTATTTTACTATTGTGACATTATTTTATAAACCATAAAATTGCTCACAGAAACAACTGCCATCTGGGAGCTGAAGTGTGAATTGTTGGCGCTTTTCCACTGAATAACATGGTACATCTCAGCAAAGTTCAGTTCAGTTTGGCCTGTTTGCTTTTCCATAGGCTTCAGAGGGGGTGTGTTGTGATTTGGTGAGAAGTTGCGACTGGAACAAACTTAGTGGTTATAAATATAATTTGCGAGATTCAATGACGCAAGCAATGACGACTCTGTTGGACCAATCAATGCTAACGTATATCATGCTTGCTCGGCCAATAGAGGCCATGTCTGTTCCATGGCCACAACGTATTAAAAACGTTGTTAAAACTGTGCTGAACTGAACTAAACTGTACCATGTCGTGCGGTGGAAAAGCAACATTAGTATCTGTTAAGTCACACATTTGACCAAGTGTGTTTCAAATGGCTGGCGGAGTGAAGCCAAACTGCGCCAATCACCCCCATGGTGCTGGCTGCAGAATGATACCGCCCAATGCAAGAACTTTTAAAAATATTTTCTCAGAAGGTACGGTATTTACACAAACGGTTTTAGTGATTTTTCTAAAGTTATCGATACAATTCAAAAGTTGTTTTTTTTGGGTTCCCTTGAACGTTAAGGTCCGCAAATTTGGTCAGGAATAATGGTGTTCTGAATGCTAAAAAATACAGGAAGATACTTATCCATCATGCAATGCATTCAGGGACGTGTATGATAGGCCCAAAATTTATAAGCAGCAGGACAAAGACCCCAAAACTATGGCTAAAGCCATTAAGTAGTACTGGAAGTAATGGTATAGCTCTGAAGAGACAGAAAATCAGGGCTTCATTCTCCAAGATTGTTGTAACAACCTTCAGAAACTGAGTGCAAGTGGACCTAGAGGAATTGCTACTGCTTAGAAGGCAAAGAGTGGTCACACCACATATTTATTTTATTTAGATTTCTATTTTGTTTCTCTTTAGCATTTCTGTTAACTGTATTTTTCACAACTGCCTCACAGCAATTTGTTTTGCTCATTAAAGTTCTCATGTTTCATCTTAAAATAAGTATCTTAAAATACATTACTTTAAAGTTATATCCACAATATGTCTGTGGAATTCAATTGGGAAACATTTGAAACATTACAAATATTTAAAATTATAAAATCAGTGTCATTTTAACAAAGTATTAAACAAAATCTAACACCAGAATCATTCTGACCTCAAGTACTATATAGATAGAGAATAAAATGACATTATGTGACAATACACATGTTATAAGACAAAGAATTACTGTTATTTAAATGAAAAAATACCTTATATGATTTTACAGCAGAATTCCATAAAAAATGACAATTCTTTACTGTTTAATAACCGTCTAATTTCATGGTTATACATCAATTGTAGATAAATGGTAAACAAGATTTGTTTCAGATTTTTTTTTACAGGAATGTATATTAAGTATGCAATTATGTAACCATTTTAAATCAGAAAACCCCTAAATGTAAACTAATTTAACATAAATTATTTTAAAAACTGAGCTTTAATTGTAATGGAATTTTTTTATTAGTTTATGAAAGACCATACAATTTTTTCTGATAAATCTTTTAATTATGGAGCAAATGCTGATGAACACATTTGTACAGGATATCCAAGTCGGCCATCAGCCACAACAGCTCATTACTCTGGTATACGCTAATTACACAAGCCCTGTTTGGCAACAGACCGAAAAAGGAATTATCCAACAAGCTTGTGAGGGGGTGTGCTAAGTAGCCCCCAATCTGACAGGGGTAATTCTGGCGACATCATAGTTTAAAAGATTTGACTCTGATAGCAGGTCATCGTGAGAAAAATAAAGATGGGACGCATTTCGAGCAAAGAGTCAGTCAGCCCTAATCTTATACATCAGGAGGGTTACAGAAGTCAACTGCAGAACTGAATGCCATTGCTTATTAAGGCAAGTTTGTTTAAATAGACAAATCCTTACTTCAAAAGTGGATTTTGACTCCACTTTTAGCACTCGTTTAGCACAAACTAGTCATCGTTTAGCAGATTTTGCATTATAGGCATTTTATATAGGTAACAAACACACACACACACAGAGAGAGAGAGAGAGAGAGAGAGAGAGAGACTGTGCGTGCAAATTTGAGCTGGTGAACCAGAGTTGCATGGAGGTCATTGGCTCCATCAACCACCTAGCCACAGAAAAAGAGCACTTGCTTCAAATAAATAGATGGAAAGATGGGGGAACGAAATTATAAGAAGCCGAACTTCCATCCAAATCACAGTGCGAGAGAAATGCTCGAAGGAAAAATATGCATCTGCTACAGCTGTTATTAGTATTCAAGATACACGGGGGAGGACCGCCAACAGTCATGTATTTTTTTAAAGCAAATATGCATATAATTTATTGTGGGGAACACAATTTACATGGGTAGTCAATGCCGGTTTTATAGTCTCACAAATAGAGGTATGAACTGAAGCATATAATGGCTGGAACCAGCAGGTGCAAATACATTCTAAATCTTCCAAATGTGTAGCAGGAAAAATGTAACCAAGGTATATAAAGCAGATTAATTCTTGCATGTTATATATTGCTTTTTGATTTACAAATCTAATCCGAGGGAAATTCACAGACAGACGTGGCGAGGGTTTATAAAATGCCATGGAGCTTGAGGGGCGATGGTAGATGGACGGTTGTCACTAGGGCAGCCGTATCGAGAGTGGCAATCGTGTGTAGTTTTGAGTTGGTAATTTGAAGAGCATATTAGAGAGAGGATGGTAAATCCAGCAATGGAAACCTGGTGTATTTTTTTTTATTTTAAGCAGCATACCGCTGTGCACTCGACTCAGCTTCGCCCTTCCATGCATTTTTGAAGAGGGGGATGATGGCTGCCTGTCTTTCACCACTTTATCTTAGAGGCAACACAAAAAGGTTATGCCCGACTGACAATGACCTCTGCCCAATTCCCTCCTGATAAATTTAAGATAAAACAGCTACAAACCTCAACAGTATGGGAAAGATTGCCATTCCCAAGAGTGAAGGGGTTTCCAGTGAGACTCAATTAATCGTGATGTGCGTGGGATCCGGGGTTCTGATCCGGGATATTGTTAACACATTAGCTGTTTAAGGTTTACAGCGCACATATAAAAAACACACTGAAATGAGATTGTGACATAAATCAGCTCATGCTGCAATGAAGAGAGAGGGAAGCTGTCTGAGGATGAAGCTGGAAAGCGTTAATGGAGAGCTTAATGGTCAATAACCGGTGATGGGGTATAACCTCCGTAAGAGGTAGTATGCTAATTGTGCATTTGGGAAACACTTTTAAAATGAATCTCCGTCAACAAAAAAGGAGGTCGAGCAGCACGGTAAGGGGAGAATTGAGGTCACTGCATGCGTACTTGTCCTATAAAAGCTTCTCACAATGACTCAAAGGTGTCAATATGGGTCAAAGCCAGAATGCTAAGTTCCCTGGGGAGTGCTATAAAAAACAAGAGAAATATGTTCATGTGACTCTGCCATGTCCTGAACAGAGGAAAACTGTCTGTATGATTGGATCTGATTTTGCACCATTTCTAACAATTCAGTTTCACAATTGCACAAAAAAAGTGTATTGCAACAGTATTGCAACTCTTAGTTAGCCAGTCACAGCGGCTGTTTTGAATTCAGTGGGAACGAGGCAAAAAAGGTTATTAGCTTTGATATTTTGGATTTTAAACCAACATTACAAGAGCTATGACATGTCATTTGCAAGGTAATTCAGTTTAAACCGTGAGAACATCTAGGACCGTCTTTCAGTTTCATTTTACATACTGCAAATTGCTGCCATCTAGTTGTGAAAAGAAGGGATAACCCTTGCAAGTACAAGATCTGTGATATGGTACCAAAAAGTGGCACAAAAAATGCTTGAAATGGGATATAACAGGGGTGGGCAAAGTCATTCCTGGAGGGCGGCAGTCACTCCTGCTTTTTGTTCCAACTTATACTGCCAGCTTTAAACAAACCAAGGAGAGCCTAATTAGTAGAATCAGGTTTGTTTCATAAAGGCAGCATCTAAACTGTGCTGGACGGCAGCCCTCTTTTTATTTTATTTTATTTATTTTTTTTGCTTTTTTCAATGTTTTTGAGCTTGTCTTTGATTTTGGGGGGGATTTATAAATTTTTATTTTGTCTAAACTCTTTTGATTTTTGTCATAAAAGATAAAAACTGTTTGTTCTCTCTATTTTTTGCAGTAGAAAAATTGCAAAATGTAATACTCAGAATTTTTTGTACAATTTCATGTTTGTTGTGGAGTTATTGTGTAATGTGATGTAAAAATATTTGTGAAAAAGAACCTGGGGTTGTACTAAAAACTGTTCTAAAGAAAATGTATTCAAATGTAAAACGAAAAAAAAATTAAGCACAGGTAAGTCGATAATAAAAGGAACTCACGAAGCAAACGATGAAGAATTTCAGCAAAGGAGTCAAGGAAGTAACATGGGGGAACACATCATTAACGACGGACCAGGAACTTCTTCTTCTATTGGTTTGAAATCTTTAAAAATATTTAAAAAAAGGACCTGAGGTAGTACTAAAAAACTGTTTAAAAGTTAAGAAAAAGTAGTAAAAAAATCATCGAAAAAGCCCCAGACTTGTAAAGGTTAATCTAAAGGATTTTGGATTTAGAAAGTTTGATTATGGCGCAACAATGATTAAAAAGCCACACAATGTGTAGACGCAGACCCTTAGAACCTCACAAGCTCCTCCCTGTAGACGCAAACCATAATGTTAGTGATTGGTCGAATTGGTAGTAGAATTGGTAGCCCTGCTCTCTAGCATTTCATTAACTCACAGCTGACCACACCCCTTTTTGGGGTGTGTAAGCGATTCGGTGGGTTGTTGTGATGCTTTGAGAAGACAACACAAACAGCCGACATAACACACAAATGTTGATGATGCTGAGGTGTAACAATCCCTGCTCAAGGGAGGATGAGGCAGCATGCTGACATTGCCAAAATACATCCAGGTTCTGCATTCTGGGCCGAGGTCAGCCAAACCAGTCAAGCTTTCTCTTCTCTACTTTGCTTTTTTCTGCCTCTCACTGCCTGACTGAACAAACGCTCTTTGAGCAGACACACACACGATCAATATCCTGGCTCACACGCATACACCCACACACACCCTGACACATTCGGAATTAGCAGACTAAATCAGTGCAGCACCTAACCTTAAAACAATCACAGACCGCCGCTCGTATTAATCTTTAACAAGGCAATCTCTGCCTGTGAAAATGCATCAAAACACATGTGTTAAATAATACATTCTGTTTTTGAAATGGAAATGAAAAATAGAAGCAAAGTTATTTGTTTGCTAAGTGGATTGTGTGGTTTTTCCTTTTTTTTGCTTGCCAGATTGAATTCCCTTTAGATTCAATCGTTTCCATTAAATTCTTCAGCGTTTATAGAGTCACATGTTATAAAAATACATCTAACTTTAATTAATAGTTTTGTTTTGTGCTGATTTGATTAAAACTCTTTAAATTTATAGGAGAAATCATAAGTTTTTTATGTTAAACTTAGACTGAAAAGAGAACAGGAGGGAAATATGATTTGTGTTGCTGACGGTGGCGGTGAGTTTGAGAGCAAACAGATAAATCACAGGTGAATTCTCTGTCTGGTCTTTAGTAGGTCACTGTTTTTGTCCACGTTCCATTAGGGAATAATAGAAGGTGCATTATTAGGTGATGGGGGGGTAAGGGGACCAGACATAAGCCCTGTGGGAGGAAATACCACATAATCTGGCATGGACGACCATCTGCAAAATGAAAACAAATGGGGTGTCATCCCCAGGAGGAAACATATCCCTCTCTATTTTTAGTAATCCATTCCTTGAGACCAAACATGCACCCACACACACACACACACACACGCACACGCACACACACACACACACACACAGACCTGTACACATGAATACATAAAGTAAATCAATATCTCCAACTCAATAATCATATAAATATTTCCATAATATAGCCAAACAATATCAATCTTGATCAACGCTGTATTCGGGTTTGACGTTTAAAAAAGAGCTATTTCTCTCTTTTAAAAAAAACTATGTAGAAAGACTTACTCCTGGAGTAATTAGGCTGTTATGTCTGACCAGAAACTGGTCAAGAATGCACTAAAACTGTGGTGCTTGTACCCTCAATGAGGTTTTAGGTGCCCCCTTGGAGAATGTCTGGAGTGTAGAAATAAGCTCAGCCTTCATGCAAAAGAGGAACCGGCTAAGGTGCCAACAGTGGAGAGCGCACACCAACAGAAACACACTATGAGAAGCCTTCGGGATCTGAGGAATACATGCAGAAGAGGTTACTTACGATGGTAGGAACTCACGAAGCAAACCATGAAGAAATTCAGCAAAGGAGTCCAGAAATAGCATAGACGAAGGATCAGGAACTTCTTCTTCTTCTTCTTCTTCTTCTTCTTCTTCTTCTTCTTCTTCTGTTGTTTGTTTTTTTTTATCTTTCATTTGCAGCAGCTACCGTATTTTTTTTATATATATATTATGATTTGATTGATATTTTTGAACTGTGTACCCTAACAAAAAATAAAACATCATTATTAACATACCTGAACACTTTCTTTGTTTACAGAATTTTTTCTCACCTGGCTAAAACTTTTGCACAGTACTCCAGACACATCATAGTTTATGGCTGTGTGGTTAATAAGAGTTAAGGTTACGGATTGCCTGGGATGAATGGATGGCATTTTAAAACATTAAACAATTCTTCAAGCAATCGAACAAAGAGAACGAGGCTTTTTACCCCTTTAATTTATTTATTTAAAAGACTAAAAAGCTCATCATTCAGCTTCTAATTAATGCGTGCTTAAATGTCATGATACTGTGGAAAGAAGTGAACTTGACGGGGAAGCACAGCCAAAACAGCATAGCTGAAATCGAACTGTCTTTCGCTCTGTGGAGAGCAAACACCACAGGGTTCAAACTTAATTCACTGTGTAAGGTACTCAATCCTCACTCTTAACAACCTCTCTGCTAGCCTGGCCCATCTGGAGACCACTGTGGGAGTTTCCACCCAGACATCACCTCCCCCTTTTTCTGGCTCTTCTTAGCAGCCCCAAATATTAAATTAAAAATTAGGGCCTTTTGTCGCCTTGTTAGGGGTCTGCTGAGGGATGGTAATTGAGCCTTTACCTGCTGCGTGGATCTGGGCATGTGCTGACTGAGAGGAAGATCTTTTGGAGACTACTTTCACAAAGGCACACTCCGAAATAAAAGGAATTTTCTAAAAATCAACCTGTAAATGTGATCTTGGATGTCAGCTGTCATCAAAAGTAATAACAGTTGAGAGCAAGATTTTATTTTACTAATGTAAACGTGCTAAAACCGACTAACTTTTTCTTGTTTGGGCGTACAACTTTGCAGTGCTGAACAATAAATGTAATGTAACAATGTAATTATGAAAATAAATGTCTGACCTCAAAAGAAAGACATTGTATGCAGTGCTTTCCTTTCTCTATGTTAGTGGCTCACAAATAAAATATGTATTAAATTAAACGTATAAATGTCAACTTCTAGTGTGTATGAAAGTGTTGCCAGGACTCGTCATTTAATTACATATTTAACTCATTAAAACCTAAAGCACTTTCTAAGGGCCAGAAAATCTTTGGATTCCTATGATTTGGCTTCAATAAAATTCAAATCAAAATTTGAGGTAAAAAAAAGAATATACTACACTTTTTATTTTAACATTTCAGAGGTCCAGAATTAAATCCAAATCTCAAAGTATCTATTGTGACATTAAAAATGTAATAGCACTTGGTGTATAGGTTATTATGTACAATGGTGTGCAAACTATTTCTCATGTTAGTGTCTTTAAAAGTTCAATTTATCAATATCTAACCCATAGTATGAATAAAAGTGTTGCAGAACTTGACATTCAATTCAATATTGAACCATTTAAAACCTAAAGCATTTTCTAAGGGTCAGAAAGATTTAGGTTAGATAAAATTTGAATTAAAATAAAAAGTTTACATTGTAATTTGAGGTCAAAAATATTATTCAAACTATTTCTGAGGTCTACAATGAAATCCAAATAATTGTGAAATAAAACATTTAACCCTTAGAAGTCCGGGTTAACAAGACCGATTTATAAAAACGCAAGGTCAACACACTGTTTCAAGCACTTTTTGTTCAATTGTGCTTTTAGTGCCAGAACTTTGAAAAACACAAGCCATATTACAGGTCTTGTATTTCCATGGTTATCTCTTCTTTTCACCTCTAGATGGCACTGATGGCAGCGTTTTGGGGTGAAAAATGTCTGAAAAACAGTTTCTCACATTTTAATTTGAATTACCTTGAAAATAATATGTTGTAACTATTGTAATGTTAATTTAAAGCACAAATCAATATATCAAAAATTATAATCTTTTTGAAACCTATACATTACATTTGAAATCAAACAATACATGGGTTGCAGGGACTTCTACGAGTTAATACCTCTTGATGTTTAGGTCATTATGTATAGTATGCAAACATTACAAAAATGTAATTACTTTTTTGTTTTAAGCAAAGCATTGTTTTTCTTCAGTTGGGTCTTTTTTCAGATATACAAAGCTATGTAATCATCATGACATCATGACAACAGACAATGATTTGAGTGAAAATGTCAAAATCCCCAAAAAATTGCTGAAATATGATGTCCATGAAGAAGGATCTAACATGATTAATAACAATGACTTTATGGATTTATTAGAATGACGTATGAACTGCGATCCACTGGTGACACTTCCACATCCAAAACACCATGAAACACACATTGGGCACATCAACAGATCCATGTTAGCTCATGTAAATAAACATCAAGGATTGCATAAATTATAATTCTTAATGCTTGTGTGAACATGACAGGCAAGCGAGAGGAAGAGTCCCTTTAAAGCAGTCCCTGGTATTCTAAGGAGGCTGATTTTTCTCAGCTCCTAGATAAGAGGTTTGAAAACAGGAGTCCAATTCCCATTATCTGCTTCCCTTATTGTCTGCATTAACCTTCCCCATGGTAACTTGTTCTTCGTAATGCTACACTTGTCTAGCCGCAACACATCAGCACGGCAAGCCAATTGTGTCATGCAAATGAATCTGGGCCCTATTGTACAGGCTGCGAGAGAGCAACGGTTTATCAGGAACATGTCTGCCTGAGCAGTGCAGGATTGTCTCCTCTTACTGGCAAGTTGTGTGGCTTCTGCTTTATTTACAGCTCAGTGGTCATTCTTCCAGCTTCTGACACACACACACATGCACACGCACGCACACAAACACATCCACACGTAAGGACATAATGTGCACCTGTCCAAATTGTGTTACTTTCTTTCTTAATTATTGCTGTGATGTGGGTTCTGTTGGTAGGGGCACAGTTACTGTTTTGTTTTGCACCTTTCATGGAGCTCTGGTTTAGCTGTTGAAAGGCTTAAAAAGAGCTCCATGCATTTCAGGAAAAGCTCTAATCCACCAGCACTGTCAACTGAGATTGCGTTTGTTTGTGTGAAGAAGAGCTCCACTGGACTGAACCTTTTCCCTTTTTCCATATGCCATAGCTTGATATGGTTCTCCGGAAAAATTAAAATGTTATTTTATTGTATTGTATTTTTCATTTTATTTAATTTCAAATGAATCATGAGTTAATCAGTTATCTTGTAAGAAAATGTTTTTTTTATACTTTTTTGTATTTTCTAGTTACTTCCAAAGTGAGGGATGATTTAAATGCCTTTTTTATTCTAAATTTGATATTGGTTGACAGTCTGAACAGGGTTTTATTCCTACGCAAGGGATTTCAATGTGATGTGGTATAGCATTTTACATTCAATGAACCAAGTGTTGTGTTTCTGTTGGGGCTAAAGACAAACACAATAGTCATCCTTGACTCCCAACAACAGTGTATTTTTTTATATTATTATTTGCCAAAACTGCTTTAAATTTATGGAAAATAAAGAATATTTAAGCTTTTACATTCATGCATTTGGCAGATGTTTATATTTCGATGTTCACAATTGGTCAAATCTTGCTTTCCCTAGGAATCGAACCCACAATGTATGAGTTGCAAGTGGAATGCTCCACTGACTTAGCCACAGGAAAGCTGTTATTTGTGAATGTGCATTTCTGTGCTCATCCACCTCTCTTAATCCAAAGATCTTGTCCTATACCCTGAGTGCCCCTGCTCACTTCAACCCCCCACCCCTCTCCCACAAATTTCAGTTCCCCTACCATTTTTATTCATCTTTTTTTTTAATTTATGCCCAGCATACTAAGCACTCAATACTGTCAGTGTCTGCAGTGCCTGAGATAGCTGTTAATGAGAAGAGGTTCCCCTTTATCTTCTTTATTCTGCCACTATTATCTGCATGCAGTCTATAAGCGCGCAGTTACCTTACTGCCCGATAACACCCAAGAGGCAAACGCCGCTGATGAGCTTTCTATACAGCGGAGCTCGCACAATACCTCTATCGGAGGAGCAGACCTCAGGAAAAAAGGGAAGGGGAGAGGGTAGAGCAAAGAGAGAGACGAAAAAAAACCTCAACCCCATGTGACAGACAAGCAAGGCCGGCTTGCACTGAATATCCACTGAATTTACAACCCGGGCCCCCTTGAAACACGGCTTCTCACATGCCTGATTCTCTCCCAGCTGCTGCAGTTTCTTATCTCTCCTTTTCCTCTTCTGCCTCAGAGATAACAGTAATTCTTCTCTATGCTGGATTTTCAACCCTCCGGACAAGCCCCTCCCCCGATGCTCCCAATGCCCTGCAGCACCCAATGCTGCCATACAATCAACGTACACCAATCTCTGTTCTCGACCAAACCCTGTCAAACATAGACCCGCGTCCACACAGGCACTCATGCACCAGCAGAGAGAGCTCAGTGCGTGCTGCAGCGAACGTCTTTCTGCTCAGTCCAGATAAAGGGTTAAAGACTACAGTCCGTCTGCCGCTTTGTGAGATGAGGGTAACGCAAAAAAAAAGAAGGAACGTGAAATAAGGATACGAAGAAATCAAGCATTCAAGTAGAGATTTTTTTTATCAGTTGTAAGCCAAATAAAACAGTCCTTTTGCCTCTTTCACTTACTTTTCTCACAAATGTGGCTGCAGCCTGGAGTGTTGAAGCTAGATAAAAGAATTAGCGGTTGCACAGAGGGGCCGGGGCGCTAAGTACAGCCACGAATTAGAATGTCTATCTCTGTCGCTCTTGGCTCATCCTCTCTAGCCAGCCTGGCTTCGAGCTCGTAAACAATTTAATCTTTTCACTACAGTTTGAGAGAAAAAAGGAGAATGCGGAGAGGAAGAAAAAACCAAGACGTGGACATTCCTTCTCAGGCTCTCTCTTACCTCTTCCTCTCAGAGGATTCTGCTTTAAACAAGAAAACTGACGCAAACATTTGTAAGGCGCTTGAAGATTGAATCTTATTTCTTTTCTTCATCCTCATCGTCTCCTCTTCAGCTCCCCCTCACTCTCTCGTTCTCGCCCGCTGTCCTGAAATTTAAGATGTAGTGCTGCTTCAGCTCTGGGGCCCATTTTAGAGATGTAATGTAATTCATAGCCTATCGTGCACCAGGAGCCACTCATAGACAGGCTGTTCTGTGGCTCCCTGGGCACAGGTTTCATTGCAATGAGAGCACAGGCTTCTATATATCTCAAAGTGTAATAACTATCTACTGTATGAAACACAAAACTTCTTTGGTCCATTCAGGTCATCTGATGCTTTAATTTTCCCACTATCTTGCTGTAATATACGTGGTAAGATATTTGGAAGATGTGTACTCTAGTGATGCATGCTCCCTGCAGGTAAGGACTACTGGGAATGCTATAACAGCATTGCTATTGACTGTCTAACAAGACTCTGTTCCGTTTGTACCTTGGTTTGGGGTCATGTTTCGATACTGGTATAAAACATAGACAAAAAAAAGCATAGATTCCTATCTGCATATGGAGAAGTGAGCACAGACTGCTTATGTGTGCACAAGATTCTTTTTTTATGAATCAAGTTGAGATCCTCTTCAACCTCTATAAATAAAATAAAGTTAAAAGATTAAATACAATGAGGCAAATATGCACAGATGGTAAAATAGAATAAAATCAGGCATTCAAAAAAACAACATGACCAGCATGTTGCTAATAAACGAAGGTTCAATGCCCTGCAGAGATTTAAAACTTGAAGTATCGGCTCTGGGTAGACTTAATTTAGGAATGTTATTCAAGACGTGCTACTCCGAACCCCACTTCATAAAGAATTACAAAACTGGTCATAAAAAACAAAAGAAGACGCAATGCTGAAAACACGAAACAATGGAAACCATTAAAGGGGTGGATTTTATACCGTATATATGGTGTTCTTTTTTTTTTTTTTTTTTTTTTTAAGTTATGAAGCATGCAGTGATAAATCTTTCTGGACAATCAGTGAGTTCAAAAACTGAGCAGTCAGCAATCAACATGATGTTGTTTCTCCCTTTTCTTACTGATCAGAGAAAAAAGTACCAACTTGGCCTGACCTCATCCAAATAGCAACGAAACTGCGGTGGAAGGTCAGGCCATGTCTGTACAAAATTGATCGATAGAAAAGCACTACTATTGAATTCAAAGTACAAGCTCACGATTCCATCTTTTTTTATGCAGCTGTGAAAACAATGATGCGATAACACCAATCTAACATTTATTACAGTTTTACTGAAGAAAGGTATTGGCAGGCCAATTCATGAGTATGTAGATAAACTCACAAAACTTATAAATGCAACTAGGGTTAGTGACAAGTTGATCTATTGGTGTTTTTCTAACTTGCGCTACAGAACAGCACATTCCACTTTATACGGTATTTCTATAATACATTATTGGTAATCTATAAATAATGTTTCGCTTGATTTAAAACTGATTGAAAGTATTTTTGGTGTGATAATGTTCACAGCATCAGCTGCTTTTTACCTGCCAATGGGAGAGTGGAGCGCAAAGACCCGGAAGCTCAATGCAACGTCAGATGGAACAAGTGGGTAGGAGAGCAGAACAGTTTGTGCTTTTCGTATCTTGAATTTTATTTTTGTATCTTGAAGTAAAATATTTCCGGAGAGACCTTTCGTATCTTGGATTTTTCGTAACTCGAAGCATTCGTATCTCAAGGTACCACTGTACCACTCAAGGACCCAAGACAGACCCTTGCGGGACTCCACAGAAAAAAGATTTGTCCATGTCTGCCCTAAAACTGGTTAGAACTGCAGGGAATAGCTTTGGCTCTGCTAACATCAACTCCAGTGTTTTGAACATCAGAACGATTTCTACTGATACTCATGAGTCCATCTTTTTCTTGTAGTAGTACAGCTGGGATACCAATGATCCAATAACACTACTGACCCGATCAGGAAACCATAATTTGCTGTCCAGCAGACTCCTAGATTCCAGACAAATGAGTTTTTTGGGAAAGGCATAGTTTATGGTCACACAACCCTTCACCCAATACTCCAGACTCACACTTATTACAGTTTTAGTGGAGAATGGTATTGGCAGGCCAATTCTTGGGTATGTCAATAAACTCAAGAAGCTTATAAAAGCAACTAGGGTCTGTGACAAGTTTATCTATTGGCATATGAATCATTAGTGTAAACATGGTATACAATAGAAAATTTATGACAAACTCTGCGATAGGATGTATATAAAATACAAATATAATGAGACCCAAGACAGACCCAAATATTGGTCCATGTCTGCTCTCACGTTAAACTGGCTAAAACTGGAAATAGCTGTTGTTCTGCTAATGTCCAACTCAGTAGACCTCAGGATGATGTCTACTTATATTGGTTAACACATTGGTTACTGATAAATTGTACTCCTCTGTACTACGGTACTTCACAGGAAACCCAAAACTTTCTTCAAGATCTTGCATGCTGTGGAAACGGACATCTTGATATTGATTGTGGTGTCGCAGATCATGTATTGTACTATTTCCTGTTGTGACAATTAGTGCTGCTATATCCTTCACGCAGCCCTCATTCTGAACTGTGAACATTCGCCATCACAATGCAAAACAGTCACTGTTCCATATGTGAGAAGCATTGACAAGAGGTTGTTTTTTTTAGGCAACAATGGGTTATTTCAAATATTTGAACAATATTAAGAGAATACTTATATACGTTTGCATCCCCAAGGCTGAACTCATCTGTCTGTACAGATAATGCAACAACCTTGCAACATAATTTTAAAGACATCACAGATATCACTGCCGTACACGGAACAAAAGTATCCATCCCTGTTTTTTTTAAAGACACCAATTCTTTAGTCAACTTGTATATAGTAATTAACAGTTAATAATAATATGAATAAAGATGTGTCTAGAAAAAGATTTGTATAGAAAAAGCTGAGAAGATGTCCAAAGTGATTAATTGCTAGGGATTTCAATAATTAAACTGATGTCAATGACACTAGATGATGAATAAAACTATACAGTGCATATCATTCCACACAACAGGTTATATAACAATAGAGTGGGTGGGATCACTGAAAGTTTTATCTAGTCAAGGGAGGTCAGGGTCTGCTATGACTTTTTTTCTATACATTTGGAGAATAAAGCCAAACCTCCATGGCACTTGGCCACCAAGTACATCTGTAATGTCCCCGCCCCCCTCCTTGTTCAGCTTTATTTTTGCTTCTCAGCTTTATATGTGAGCTCCTATAACTGTCATTGGTGAAAGCTGGCGTATTCAGGTCAGTGATGGAAAGCGCAGAGAATGTGATTTTACCTCCCATGCCGGATGGACATGTTGTGCGTGACAGTAGGGAATGCACAGAAGAAGGATGTTGGGGGGGGGGGGTTAACAAAAAAAAAAAAAAAAAAAAAAATATATATATATATATATATATATATATGTAATGATTGCAGAGAGACCCAGTTGCAGGAGATGACAAGTGTTTATTGCTTCTCAGTAGCAGGGAAAAATATAACGAAAAATTAGCAGACGTATGCCCAAAATTCCACAAAAAAACGAAAAGTCACTTGTCAGAGGTAGACGAACTGGAACTAGAAGCACCACTCGTGACTGAGTTCCAGCCGCACTCGCGCTCGAACAGACAAGCTGACTCAGAGGTTCCAGAGGTATTAACTGCGGAAAGAAAGGCGACAATATCTTGTGCACAAAATAACCAGAAAGACAGATCCGTAACTCAGACCACAAAGAGATTGCAATATATACACACACAAGTGGAGGCGCAGGATAGATTAATTGATAGAGTGCGGCTGGAGCGCAATTAGTAAAGATGAGTGCGAGCGCGGGACAGCTGAAACATATAATGAACGGAAAGGCAAATTAAAGAAGCACAAGACGAAACTCTAAAGGTACGTTCACATCGAACGCGGTTCGCGCGGAAAAAAAGCGCACCTCGCTAGTGAATGCATGCGTGTTTACTTTGTGTTTGATCGCCCGATCCGCGCGGCAGAGCCGCTGAATCCACGCATGACATTCAGGTGTCGATGGGAATGCGCGGATTGGTGGGAGGAGCTACAGAGGCGCAGCATTGGTTTGGAAAATGGCGGACGGGATTGTTAAGTTTCTATCTGCACCACCAAGCTTTAAAATGCTCCAAAACATCAAAAACATGTTCAGGGCTGTGACTAGGAGCTTAGAATCCTACAAAGAGGCACCCTGCTCGGTGTGGTTCACCTACATTTCCACAGGAGCTTCAGTTTGAACCCCAGTCGCGTTCAGCGGGAGCTTCGACTGATCCAACCCCAGCTCCTAAGCTGTTTCACGGGCAGCTCCAGCAGGAAACCCGCGCGTCTGTCTCTGGTCAGTATTCATGATAAATTCTGTGTAAATAATGACCAAGAACCTCCTAACCTAACGAACGGACTGGACTTTAATAAAAAGATAAATAACTTTCGTTTTTAACAATTAAAGCAACATGTTAAAAATGCTGTAATCATATAATGTAATTACTGTATTTGTTTAATTTAGAAATTTCAGATTTATACAGTACAATATTGTATTTCTAAGTAATCTCAAATGAACTATAGATTAACTTGGTTCTAGTGAAGCGATAAACTGTATTTAGCAGTGGTTTGCTTTAGTTTTTATTAAAGTATACTCGTATATTAAAGTAAAATATAACTTATAGTTGTACTTGTGGGGAATATATATTCTACAGCAATATCAGAATTACAAAGAAATGTTAACCTTAAAATACTTCACTGTAGTACAGTTAAAACACTGCATATGTAAATGTCAGGGTTTTTTAATTGCTAGAGTTTGAATTCTAATACTTGTTAAACAGTGGATTGAATGTAATACTGATGGTGAAACAAGTAAATCAGAGCAAATGCTAAATACAGGTAAAGTTAGAAAGTTTAAACAGAAATGATGTTGAAGACACCAGTGTAGTACAAACACATTTGCCATCATGGATCTGCAATCAGTTCTGCAACTAAATGTTTGTCTTCTCTCCTTTTTTCAGATTGACGGTGGAGACTCCAACCTGATCATCATCAGCTTCATTGCTGGTATTTCCTGAGATTCCAAGATTGCCTCGAATGCTGGGACTACAGCATGGAACTGTTTGGTGGAGGTGTTCATGGCTGTGCTATTCACTGATGAACGAAGGTCCATTACTGAAGGTTGTGAGAAGAGGAGTCTCTTTGGAGGTCCTGCTCTGCCTGGAAGCACTGGACGAATATATTAAAGGGTTTCTCTAGAGCCCAGCTGATGGTTTCATTAAAGCCTTGTTTCGAACTCTCGTGATTTCCATGATTCATGAAATGTTCTTGTTTTCAATTAAAAAATGGAGTCAACCTTCAAATAAAACCCATGTCTCAAAGCTTCTTTCTCATTACACAACACCAGTCCGATCACACATAGCAAAGCTTTATTGTAGGTGTATTTACAGTACAATATCATTAAAATAAATGTACAAATGTTTGGAATAAACATTCCGTTTGTAGCAATGAAATTATATTTTATGTAACTTAAACATATGAAAGCACTTTTTGTGATAGTACAGATATCAAGTAAACATTTAATTACACTCATAAAAATAAATCAACTTTTTTTAAAGAACATATTTTAAAAGATCCCAACATTTGCTGGTATAAAAAATATCTTGCTTGAAAATGGAGGGCTGAAATAAAATAATGAGCACATGATATATATATATATATAATCAAATTATAATATTTATATATATTATAATTACTTCCAAGCAAGATACTTTTATTTTGTCTTTTATTATTAAAAGAATAAATAATTTTATTCTTTTAAACTATTATTTATAACTTTAATATCATGAAGATGATCAGAGAGCTCTGGCAGACTGATTAAACGCAAAGTTTTAATGACAGTCCATCACTGTTTTAATTCCAGACGGTCTCCGAGCTGCACACGTCACAACTACGCAAGCTCCTGATTGGTCAGCGCGGCGCGGAAAATCCGCCAAAGTTCAATTTTCTGAACTCGAGCGATACGCGCGCGGTTCACCCATCTACGGCCGGTCCGCCTCCTGCGCGCGGCTCACAACACGCCTATCGCCCATTCATGCCGTTCAATACGCGCCTATCGCGGCAACCGCGCCGCTCAATTCGCGCTTACCGCGCCGCTGAAGTCTCAGACGCGCGCAAACGCGTCTTTGCATTGACGACTTAACATGGAAACCATCCGCGCTTACCGCGCGAACCGCGTTCGATGTGAACGTACCTTAATACTATATATATATATATATATATACATATATATACATATATATACATATATATACACACATATATATGTATATATATATATATATATATATATATATATATATATATATATATATATATATATAGT
>SRMA01026074.1:0-61007 GCA_007224835.1 Danionella cerebrum | reverse complement strand
TCTTATATGGGCCCAATCTATTGGGTATAAAAAGTTTAAGTATTTTGCACTTTCAGGTGCAAATGTAAAACCATATATAATTTTACACTCATAATCTACACTGGCAAAGTGTACTTTTTTACAACATGTATTGTTAATCTAACACTTTGGGAATTATTTACATTTACACCACCTTTTTTACATTGGTGATTTACACCCGATAGACTAGGACCATATATGATCTAAGCGGTGTTGGATTGACACCTTAAAATTTAAGCCGCTCCTTTTGTTAAAACTGAAAATTTCAACAACAGTGAGAAACTAAGAACAACACAAATTTCCATCAGGGATTGACTGAAAGAATAGATTAAAAAATAAAACTTATTTATCAAACTGCAATGTTACTTGAATGCCTTTACAAATATTGACTATTTGATTTTCTAAAAAAATTCCCCTATAGAGAATAGGTCAGGTAGAATTGGGAGGTCAAAAGCATTTAAGTCACAGAGATTCTGACAAAAATGAGGCCAAATCAAAGGAACCCTTCTCATGTGATGCCCTGGTGCTCTGAAGGTGAGAGGTTAACCACGCCAGCAGACCGGCAGCTCATCACAGGGATAATGAAGCTGGCTGACCAGGCTGACTGACTGTTGGGACAGGTGCTGTTAAACCTGCTAAGATCCCATCTCCAGGGTCAGTCCTTTCCACCCAAGCTCACTGCTTGCTGATGAAAGCACATTTTAAGAAAAGGAGAAGCAGAGGGTGGTGGGTGAGGTGGGGGAACCTCGCCACCACAGTGGATAAGACTCAATTTGAGAAGCCTGTAGAGGGAAATGACTGTTTTTGGCCCCCATCATGTTATACAGGAAGGGCAGTTACTGTGCTGTTTGCTAGGGGGGGTGCAATTTTACAGCCCTTTCTGCGATGGGATTTACTGGATGTGCAGTTAATAGTTTATATAGTTGACTCTGAGCAGCAGGGATTAAAGATAGAGGGATGTTGGGTGCAGTGGCACGGGGAAGACATTTATCCAGAATGAGCCCAGGCCTCTTACTGAACTGTCTGGCCCACTGACCTTGTACTGGGCCACTACTGGGACTTCACAGTCCACTGACGACCATAGAGGACTGACTTGTGAAAGTTCTGATGGTTGTGTAGGTGTCTTTCACTTTTATCCTCTTTAATTTCCAGCATATTGTGTTTCCCACTTTTGAACTGTGTCTGTGGTCTTTTTTTATACCTGCAAGTTACAGAAGGTCTACCGTGGGGAAAAAAACATATGCAAATATTCTCAAAATATTTTAAACAGAATTCAACCATGTTCTTCTACACCTTTCACATTTTTACCATTTTATTTGCAACCTAACTGCTACAATTAACAAAATATATGCCAAAAAGTACCGCTAACCGTGAAACTGAAAATCTGCATTTAACCATAGAAACAAGATGAAACCTTGGGTACTTAATTTTTTATTTTTTCAGAAGAAAACAAGTTCATGGATGGTCAATATATAAGACTCCCTCCAGATTCTCCAGTTTTTCCTCAATTTAGTCCCTCAATTTAGTTTCCTCAATTTCATATTAACTGGAAGAGGTTGTCAAAACACTATATCTTTAACCCCCGTAAAAAAAAAACAGGACACCATTCGGGTAGCTTTAATTCCAATACACTTCCTGAAATTATCGACAGAGGGAGCTTAGCTTTCCTTTTCTTTTTTGCCAATTGTGAATCACCCTGTAAATGGTTTTCAGAAACAAAATCGGTGCTAAAAGTAAAAAAAAAAGCAAAATAAATATTTAACTAAATTTGTGTCCTTAAAATTAGTGCAATTTCAGCTAATCAAATATAAAAGTTATTGCAACGAAAATAAAAATCAACCTGAAAAAAAAATAAAGAATTTACCATAAAAAATGTACATTAAATACACTCCATTATTTGTTGGTTTCATTTTCAGCATCTCAGAGTTTTGTTTCCGTTCAATTTGAACTCCTGCATTTTAATCCATAAATAGTGTAAGTTAATCTTAATGAAAATTTTTATATGAGTACTCTCCATATGATCTGTGTGAAAACACAGTGATTGCCTATTTACTAGTGATACATCTGTGCCTATGACCCCTGGCAATGCTGCTTAACATAGCGGCTTGGCTGAAAATTAAACCGAGCCTCCCATCCCATCTGAAGCCAGTCTGTTTATGCCCACTCTGTATGTTTTTGTGTGTGAACAGCCTTCTCTCACCCAATCGTCATACCGTCAACATGGCTCTACCAGCTGGATCCAATGTTGGCCAGCTCTCTTGTCCGCACACACCTGCTCAGAGACCTTCAGGTCCAGACACACCACTGTCCCAGAAGGCCAGAGCTTCTCTAATCCTCCCAATCATTGACAAGTTACAGAGACTTCTCGCTTGGACAATGAATATCCCACCAATGTGCCAACACACTTCATGCTGATGGCAAGTGGCTGATGGGTAAACAGACTACAAGAGGCACATTTGTGAAGAGAGCTGAATACAGCTCACCAAGCTTCCAGACACACTTTGCACCATTGTTCTATTCTTTTTATTGAGAAGAACCAAACAATATAAAAGGAGAAGGAATATAAACATCTGTGCTGTAGTAAATGGGAAAACATAAAATGTATTTATCCTGGGGAGAAGTGTTTGTTTTGGTGAAGGCAACGAAAGAGTTTCATGATTTGAACAGATGGTTTAAAAAAGCAGCACATTGATGTCTGGCATCAGTGTCAGTGGACGCGATCAAAGATCTCTGATCTCTGACCAGGTAACAAGCACAAGTAAACTACATTTTAAAGAGTGAGTTATGAAAAAGAACAACTGTGTTTAAAATTAACAGGAAGCACTATGTATGTGACCAGCTGGGTGGAGTTCAATATGTTAGCAGCCAAAGATGCTAAGTAATTGCATCATAGAACTATCATATGACAAGAAACATTCATTAAAACAGAAAATTAACTGCCTGATTTTATATATAGTGAAACTTTTCATATATTTTAAGTTTTCACACAATGCAATGTTTCTATTTATTTAAAACACTATTGTACCATGATACCCCAAACATAACCTGCAGTAAATTAAGTAGTGAAGAAGTCAATAAGTGCGATTTGTTCAATAAACACATGCTATATAAAATGTCTTTTAGAAACCTATTGTTTCTTTACAGGATATTGTACATTTTTACGAGCATACGAACGCAATGTAAGGTTTCAAACGGGCGGTTGATATTTGGTAAGTCTATGCCACCCCAGCAAATAAACCCAGACTCCTGAGCAATTACAACGAACCAATGGGGGATGAGGAAAAACTCAAATTGACCCACTTAAACACATTCAACAAAACTAGCTTGCTACCTTTGTGTTGTTTTGCTTTCTCTCACAGCCTGTCTTTCCTTTGTGAGGCAAAGGGAGGGCTAGAGGGAAATGATTGTTGTGTGATGTTTACAGCAGCTAAATAGCAGAGAAAATGATGCTGTCAGGGACACATCCAGCGCGCAGAGGAAGACACAATTTAACATTTTCACTGTTGAACACCTTTAATCACTGGTAATGCAAAAGGTGTGTCTATCCATATTAAATGTGTAGCCGAATCAATATGAGGCATAATTGGAGGTATTAGAGCACATTAGAACTCAGCTTTTATGTGGCATTCGCTATTCCAGAGTTGTTTTTAATGGTAGGACAGTAACATGCTATAGTTCCCACTGTCTGTGTAATCGTCACTGGCTTTATTGACTGCAACTTCACTCTGTCTTTTGTACACTCTGTAATTTCCTGCACCTCAACCCATCTTGAATGAGGTTCGCGCCTCTCTGTTGTTGTTTATAGATATAACATAATGGAAGGTAGTTGTTAACTTGAACTCTACACATTCACTGCCATGTTTCTGAGTAGTATTGACTGATATTGTACAAAAGTGGTCGAAGAGGAGGATTCCTTTTTTCCCCTCGTTTTATCTTCGACGGAGAAATTACTCTGTGAGCTTGACAGAGCTTAATGTGGTGAAGTGGTGTCCTCTGTCAGCTGCAAAGACAGATAAATATGTGCCTTTGACAACATATATGACAATGGCAGTGTCACCGCGAGCAATGGATAAACAAATAATAACTCACTAGGAAGTGAAAGGAAGAAAAACTCTTACTATCAATAGAGGTGGAATCATTCAGACAAATGTGTTTGAATAAAGATTCGACAGAACGCAAATAGTACATCTTTACGTATGTGGAAGCAGATACTGCATACATCACTGAGCTCAGGGTTTTTGTAGCCTAACGTCTTCATCGGAATAATTCAGAAATAGTTGCGTAATCTGTTGCATAACATGACAGGTATACGGTGGCCGAGAGGTGCGAAACAATTCACAATTAAGAAAATAGGAAAACAAATTAGGAAATCCGAAAACACATCAAAAGCGAAAACTAATTTATAATTCAGAAAACACAACAATATTTCAGCTAAAAAGAAAAGGGGTTCTACCATTTGAGAACCGACAACTTGGAGCTGACTTAGAGGAAAAGTCTCAAAAGGCCATCAATGCATACTGAAATGCAGAATCCAAAAGGCTTGAGTTTGTTATATCCATCAATATGCCAAAGATAGTTTGGTCTGGTTGAACGCTAGGTGTGTCGAATAAATCTTCGACATGTTCGCTGTTCAGTTCCTTGTGGGTTAAGTTCTTTAAGCAACCGCATAAAATTGTCATGTTTATCATGGAACTTGTGTTTCTGCTAAAGAGCTAGCCACATTGTCCAAACAACTGCCATGGACCCCGAACTTCTGCTCTTATTGCGTTCCTTACAGCTTGCAATGCCACATAGTTCTTCCTGTAGAACAGGCCTGTTTTAACATTGCACAGACATATAGTAATTCCATGGAGTGTTGATAGCATGTTCGCAATCACAGGATAGGAATGTCATTCAGCAAAATTGCATTTAATTAGTTCTACTTCTGTTATTATAAACCTACTGGTAAAGAAAATATTGAAACTTCAAGACACTGACTCGTTGTCATGATTGCCAAAAGTCTCCTCCAATCAGCGCCAAGTTGTCAGTATCTTTGTTGTTGTGTTTTCTGATTTGCTCATTTGTTTTCTTATTTTCTTAACTATGAATTGTTTTGCACCTCTTGGCCACCGTACAGGTAAAAATGTTCCAACAGCCAACTTTAGCCATCTAGTTAAGATTAAAATGCCTAATAACGAACTACTTTTGTATGCGTGATGTATACAAAGCAACTGGGTTCTTTCACTGGCTTTTATGAAGATAAATGAGTTTTTATTTGTCCAACAATGCTAGAAACTACTTAAAACTAATATATTGATAAGTGAAAAAGTAAAAGGCAGCAACTTCTAACAAAGCTCACATGAGCACAAGGGATCATCGGTGCATGTCCATGGTATCAGTGAGGTCTCTGCTGGAGACAGCGATCATGGGAAATGTGATGACAGGAATATCAAATACTGTCAAACTAATTAACTTCGTAAGATCAGGTAAAATCTCAATTCTTCGCAGTGGAAAGGGGATATCATGCAGAATAGGATTATCGCTTTGCACACTGATGAGATGAAATTGAATGGTCCTGGGGCAGCATGACATGTTCCATCAGGAGATGTATTTTCATATTAACAGATAACAGTCACTGTGCTAGATTACCTACAATATGCCTGCAACACGTGGAGAGCAATGTACATCTGTAATGGAGGCTAATTGTGTTGTGTGGCACCCTGTCTCTGTTCATTTAAAACAGCTTTGATAAGAAAAGACAATGAGCCCAGGAGCCTGTGCAGACAATAAAGGAAGAGTGAACTTCTCAGTTTTTCTTGTTTTTTTCATAATCAAACTTTATTCCACAAAGTGTAATCCTGCCCTGGGGAAAATGCGCATTTAGCTAATCTGTCGTTAGCAATTAAGAATGAAGCAACGATACATTAGTTTGAAAACCCGAACAAACTCAAGGTTTTATATATGACTATAAAAATATGAGTTTATATGAGGATTGTTTTATATATTTAGTTAAAGGACTTATAAACTACATACTAATATTTAAATCTGATAAGAGACAAAAAGTACAAGAGCCTGATAACAGACTGACCAGAAGCACCTCTAATTAAACCCAAACGCACCCAGATCCAATAACCAATACTCCCATCACAACTCATTATCCTAGCAACCAATCATGAGCCTTCCTGCTACAAGCCACACCTACCTACATGATAGCACCCGTTGCTATCTAGTCTACCACTGTCCACAGCTACATCATGGACAGATTTCCAAATGTACCTAGATTGCCATATACTCCGTAGCTCTATCTCCTGGTTCACTTCTATTTGAATGAGGTCCACCAGAATTAACAGACTCACGCTTAGTCTAAAATTGCTAAATTTGAAGATAGAGGGAGGAATGGAGGAAGGAAGGAAGGAAGGAAGGGAAATAAACGAGGAATAAGTGAAGGAATAAGTGAAGGAATGCGTTAGGAAGAACGGAAGATGCGAGGGAGGAAGGAAGAAAGGTAGGAAGGAAGGGAAAACAGCTGGAAAGAAGGAAAAAAGAAGAAAAGGGTGGAAGAAAGGAAAAAGTAGGAAGGAAAAAGCAAAGGAAGGAGGAAAGGAACCGTAGGTAGGAAGGAAGGAAGGACAACTATCTGTGACATTGGGTATATATCATATTTATATGTTTCAAATTCCAATTAACAGTAAATGCGTAAATAATAAACATATTGTAACATGCATTTACTCTGTTCTATTAAAGAGAGGCCATCAGAAGAGCTGCAGGAGGAGTGAAGGACTGAGGGGAGAGTGGTGAAGGGTCAGGGTGAAAACAGCCAGACTGTCTCAGAATAGAGAGACTGAATGGGGTGGGAGGAGAAAAAAGATTGATAAAGAGAGAGAGAGAGAGAGAGAGGTTAATAGCAGGCAGAAGGCTCAGGGCTGATAGAAATGCAGAGCGCGTCTGTGCCACGCCGCTCGCTGATGGGCTGGAGCTGAGATCTGGCGCATGCTATAAAGGAGCTCATTGAAAATAATTCAGAGTGACGGGTGTGCAAGAAAGCAAAGAGAGACAGAGAGAGAGAGAGAGAGAGAGAGGGAGAGAGTATAGGATGAAGGATGCTGGATGGTGAAAGGCGGTGCTAGGAAGCACAGGGGTTACTAAGAGAATGCAGATGCTGGAAACAGTGAAATGCAGACATTAAAATCAAAACATGTGAAATAGTGAATCAAACCATTCCACGGAAGCTGAAAAAGACACCTTTACACTATGCACACTGATAGTTATAAAACAAGATGTTTACAAAACAAAGGTGAGCTAATAATGTCTGTTGTTTTCATTGTTTACCTTTTGAAGAATCATAAATAGTTAAACAGTGTGATGCCCTGTGATTGACTGGCGATCTGTGGTTTACCCCCGCCTCTCGCCCAATGTGTGCTGGAGATAGGGCCCCCGTGACCCCAAAAGGGAATAAGCGGGTTGAAATTGAAAGAATGAAAAAACACAAACAGTTCTGCTCTTGTATCGGCTTGTTAAGTCTGACGTCAGGCTGCGCTTCCGGGTCCTGGCTGTCTACTCTCCCATTGACAGACAATGGGAAAAGGTGGTGAAACTTTAATGATTATCACACCAAAATAATGATAGCACAGATCATACCTTCCACCCTTCACACCCGCTTTCCGTATGGTCTACGCATGTGCTTGGTTTCGTGTTGGTGTTCGTAATTCGTGAAATATCTTGAGAAAGTTAACATTGATACGTAGTGCCCGTAATGTTTTCTGTCATCCGTTCTCCACACCCACCACCTCCTCCGACACTTCGCCAAATCACAAAATTATTAAATAAATTAAATTCCTAATTGTATGCTACAATAAAGAGCTACAAGTAACCTTTTATTACTATTACAATTATATTATCTTTGTTCATAATTTTTGGCCATTACCTTTTTAGTCAAGCAATATTAACAAACACTGCTAACTTGTCTTTGCCTCAGATTTGAGGCACAGTGTCAGCACTGAGAGGCTTTTTGTGCCTTCCAGCACAAACCCGAATCCATGACCAACACGACGATCTGACCGAAGCCCATCACGAGGGGCAAACCTCAGCCCTCTCCAGTACCACTGTATTAATGTGAACCTGCAGACCTCCATTAAACTGTGCAAAGCTCATTCCAGGGTTGAGGACATCGTCTACGCTAACGTCAATGCTTAAGCACACACCGGCCCCGGCGAGAGGCATCCTGGGGTTAATGGGGCTTATCTGCGCTGGGGTGCCAGGGAAGGGGCAAGGAGAGGGAGGGCATGGGGTTTTAAATGGGACAGGGCTGTAAAATACGCTACACCACAGTTGCAACCCTCACCCACGGGCCCTCAATACCACTACAAACATAAATATGTAACTACAGGGAAAATAAGGTTAGCATATTTTGCATCAGTCAAGGAGCTGGAATTGGGCCCTCACGGCAGGCGGATGTAAACAGGATGAACATGTGTGTTTTGCTCTGAGATATGCTGTATTTATGCCGGCTCTCTTGTCGAGTTCATACCGCACCAATGAGATATTGAACCATGTAACCTGGCACATAGTGATTTATAGACGCTCTCACTGAAACCAGTAGTTCCATAGACCCACATTGCAACGGCGCAGAAAAAAAATCACCTATTGGCATCAAGAGAATCCCTTTTAATGGACATATAGATAAATAATCAGACCCATTGGATTTGTTGTGAAAATAATAATAATGGAATTTAACGCCAAGAGACACCCTTTCTCCATATCTTGTCCCAGAATCAAATCAGAGGCGACTCCTTCTCTATAGCTGATCAATTGAAAGCGTACCTTTCTAACAAAGCAGTAAACATCGACAGAGTCATTTTCTGGCATATTAATGTTTACATCCAATCAGTGGAATGTAGGGCAGGCTAATTAACTCAAACAGACGGTGGAATGTGCAGAAAATGAGAAGTTCACCTAGAGACCACACACAATTGATCACTTCAGACCCTCTTCACTCAATTGTTTCTTGACAGCTCTTCAGAGCAGCTGAATTAGCAGAGCTGCATATGGTGATTAAAAAGCTGTTTCTCCCATCAAAAAGCACAGCGTCCTAATTGTCAGAAAATGGAAGAGGTCTGCACTAATGGTTTTATTATATGCTGCATCACTGGGATCCTTTAGTGGATTTTCAGAGTGGTGAGGAACAAACCGAGCTGATTACGTATGACAAGTTTATGGGAAAAAACAAGACTGTTTTGAGTGATGTTTACAGATTCTTACTAATCGGAGTTGTTATCTTTGTTTTTACATTTTGGTGATAAATTTGCCAATTAGACTGTTGTGTTGTGCTGTATCATGTTCTTCTGCGCAATAAGTTTTCGATTTCATTAGTTTTTTTCTCAGTTTTTGTTTGTATAAAATGTAGTATGTTAAAAAATTTTGAATACATTTTATTTCAGCATCTGAAGAGTTTGGTTTTAACACTAAAATACACTATAGTTTAAATGAGAAAAATTTTTTTCTTCCCCAAAAAGTGTTTATATCAAAACGATTTCATTTCTATAATAGCAAAAATTAATCAAATCTTCTCCAGTTTTTAAAGCATTTAATAAACATACTGGTGCCAAAAATATTTGGTTTCCTCCACAATGTCATACATTCAAATCTGTATAATGTATTTTTGTGTGAAAAATAACAACATTAAAAAAAACATGCAAAAATAGTTATGATCCAGGTATGTCAAGCTGCAAAACCTGCAACTACACTGGGGTCCAGCTTGCTCAAAGAGAAGAAATATTCCACTCAACTCATTCATGTACAATTTAACAACAGATTTTATTTTCAATGTTAAATATTATGAGATGAGCTCACCTAGTGCAGCACAGAAAACTGCTTTACATGCAGTTCAGAAATTCACTGAAGAAACAGATCTTTCGAGCTGGTATCTTCCCACCATCTGAATTTCTTGCCTATTTACATTGGTCCTATATTGTGACAAAAAGAGCACGGGTTCACCAAAATAATTTAATATTTGAGCCATTCCACCGAATGGGTGCCATTTCTGTCCCAGAGGCTTCATATGTAGAAATAAGCTTTAAAATTGCTTCCTAAATACATTTTCATAATAAGCAAAGTGTATTCTTATTGCACATTTAAGCTACAACATTTAAAATGTTGATAAAATACTGACAAAATAGCATTTGTTTGCTTGTCCCCAGTCTACACTTCACCATAAAATATAATCATTAAAATTTCTCGATTTCTTGTTTACATTTGATGATTTTGTGACGATATCGTGGAGCGTCATTTAAAAATACTATAATATAGTGTAAAAATGCACATTTTTGGTAAAATACTGAATTTGTAGAATTTCCTGGTTCTGTAATCATTGCGACCATTTGGCTATTTTGCATGTATTTACAAATTCTTTTGCTGACGACTCCGTCCCGTTAATTTCAGTCATGTTACTTATAAAGGATAATCTTTTGATTATAAATGTAATATAACATTTAAATAAGCTACTTAAGATACCCATTTGAAATATTTAGGAATGTATGCTATAGGAGGGCGGCCTGGTGGCCTTCCAGTTAGAAGGTAATCGGTTCGAGGCTCACCGGTGACCTTCCTGGAAGGAGTTTGCATGTTCAAAAAAAAAAAACATGCGATTGGGTTTTCCCTTAGAGTGTGAATGTGTGAGTGAATGTTGCCCTGCGAGTGTACCCCTGCCTCTTGCCCAATGTGTGCTGGAGATAGGCACTGGCAGACCCCCATGACCCCAAAAGGGAAGAAGCGGGTATGAAAATGAATGAATGAATGCTAAACACTGTGTCCTTTCTGGTTGCCGGCATCATAGTCATGTGATTGGTTGAATGAAAATCTTACATTTTGCTTTAAATAAGAGATGCCATTTGTCATGGTTTACAAAGAGTGAGAACACAACTGAAATATAGAACAGATATCAAGATTTATTAAAAAAAAAAAAAAAAAGAAAAGAGCACCTATAATGGTAGCAACTAATTTGTTTTGGAACCAAGCTCTTCATATATACATCTCAATATTAATACATATAAGTGGCCAAAATTATTTTTATTTATCTGTAGTAGGGTTTGTTTCTCTTCCTGAACAATTGATGAAACTGGTCCCACGAAATAAACAAAAGAATAAACATCCTCTCTCTCTCTCTCTCTCTCTCTCTTTCTCTCTCTAACTAGCCTTGCTCTTTACTTCCCTCCCAACCTATGAAAAATCAGCAAATAAAAAGTTACATTAACCCCAAGCTGACCTTTCCCACGTAATACACTGCTGCATGATGGGCTGGTGGGGAGGCTTCATCGAAAAACTGTCACTCTCCAGAATCCCAAGCACTGCCTGGGGAACATTTACCGGATAATTAATATATTAAATGCATGAAAAATAGTTACACAGGGGCCTCCAGTCAGCTTTAGCCTAGCACAAGGCGAAGAGGGATACAGCCTGTGAACCATCAATATACAAGCATCCCCCTTGAATGGCCCATCATAAAAACTGCTCATAATTTAATGGCTTCATTCACAGCCCTCGCTGTAAAGGAAGGCCATATTTCCTCGTAATTCACTGGATCTCTTCTGGCTTTTATGATTTGGCAGTTTTAAGCTGCCGTCCGCTGCAATTATAAGGTGGTCTTCACTTTTGTGTGAAGGACACACAGGGGTCAGGAGCCTTTAGCGTGACCAAACAAGATACTCCAACTCAAGCTGGGGATGAAAATACAAAAGTTTTCAACTAAATCCAAATTGCCAGTCGTGGCCAAATTTTTGTTGGTCAAGAGAAAGATGTTTTAATGTGTGTTCATGATGCATGTCAATCAATATTGACATTTATTATAGATTAGAAAATTACAAGGGAGAAAATAATCTTGGGCCACTCGAAGTAGAGAGAGAAAGAGTGGACCTCAGTGAGTTATACTTTAAAGAGTTTTGTACCTGCAAAAAAGTAATGTTGTTGTTTGTTTTTTAATAATCTTATATTAATATAATAAATTAAACTAAATGAAGCCAAGTTAATCATTTTAGTTCTATTAATTTTTACAATCTTGTATGTTTGGAATTATTAATTTTGGTTTAAAAATGAATTTTGGTTTGTTTGTTTGTTCATTTGTTTGCTTGAATAATCTTGTATTACTACAAGATATTAATGTGAACAAATTCAAGTTAATCATTTCCATTCTAAAAAGATTTATCTGCTTGTTTATTTGTTTTGAATAATCTATTCTTGAACTAATAGTTTTATGTATATTGTATAAGACTTTTTTCTTTTCTTTTTCTTTTTAATCCAGAAGTATTTTGCTTGTTTGTTTGTTTATTTGGTTAGTTGGTCTTGAAGTTGTTGATTTTTTTTTTATTCTATTTTATTTTTATGCCTGTAGTTTGTTATTAATTTGAAAAGTATATTAGAAATATTAATGATTATTCTTTCTATCATATTGTGTTTTATTATATTAGCGTTTTCTAAAAATCAATGTATACAAGCATCCGGCTTTGTACCCTATATGGCACAGATTTGCAAATAATTGGAGTAAGATTTAACAAAACCTACAATAGCTTGAGATTGAACAACAGCCAGACACACACATATTCGGTTGGTCTGAGAAATTGATAAATAAAAAGGAAAACAAAATAAATAAAATATAGACGGGGAGGGAAAAAAACAAGTTTACTGGCTTCATTTCTCCTGTAGTCTATAATTAAACTCCTCTCTGCTTTTTTCATGGAACATTAAGTTCAGTCACGTGATCATTATTATTGCCATCCAGACACAGATGAACAAACACATGGAAATGCAAGCTGGCTGGCAGACATGTTCTTATAGACAGAGTAAAAGTACAATACACACTCATAATCTCTCTCTTTCCTCTCTCTCTCTCTCTCTCTCTCTCTCTCTCTCTAATACACAAATATATATATAGGTATATGAACTCTAAGATGAGAGTTGGTTTTACATGCACTTGCAATAAAACAATGAATTTCAAAATCATGACAAGCAGCAATACAAACGTTATGATAGAACATATAAAACAAGGAGCTAGAGCACTGTTTGCTCACAGAAACCCAGCACCCTCTGAGGATGCATGACAGAATTGAAACCTTCACAAAGCCCTCTCCCTATGTAATCTCGTCAGTGATTATCTGTTACCAAGGAACATCCCCCCGAGACCCTGATGTTATTAATAGTCGGATTCATTAAATATGACTCTTTGTCAAAACGGTAGCAAAATACTGGCTTGGAGACAGAATTCCACATCCTTGGGTGAGCAGAAATCATTTTCTGGAGCAAACGCCCTGATTTTTAAAATTACATTCTGTATTGTTAACATTTAAATAATAGGCACTGTTCATCTTGAATGCATAGAGAGGGCCTTCTTGAATTGTTGAGTTGTAGGCATTGTGTGGGCCACCCATCAAGGATGGTTTTGTGCCCAAAATCTGTTAAAATACCCAGACAATTCTTCTCCAACTGAAAACTAAAGAGAAACAAAAACAAACAATTAAGTGCGGCCTTCAATTTTTTAAAGTAGTTAAAAGTTAACCATTAATATCCCCATGGCTCTGCAATAGACTGACTAAAAGATGGATACAGAGACAGACTGAACTACAGACCTATTGGCTAACTGACCATCAGACCTTCATGCCAATTGATGTGCACCCACAGATAACAAACTGATAAACTAAAAGGAATCAACCTTCCAACAGACTAAAGACCACTGGTAATCAACCAACTGATGGATTGAATTTTGTCAAATGATTAAATGTGCAATTGTTTGAACAACTGAACAAAAATCACAGACCAACAGACAAACACAAGAATAACAGTGAGAACATCCAACAGACAATTTACCAACCAGACTGATCAACAGACCTGACATTTGACAGACAACCAACAGACAGGTTAACTAACAGACCATCAGGCCAATTTGTAAAACCCTCAGCCAAATTCTCCAACAAAAGTCCAACAGACATAACAGACAATCAAACTCCCTGACCAACAGTCAAAGATCTAACAGAAGGCCAACAGACAGAACAGACCTCAAACTCACTGACCAACACTTAAAGATCTAACAGAAGGCCAACAGACAGAACAGACCTCAAACTCACTGACCAACACTTAAAGATCTAACAGAAGGCCAACAGACAGAACAGACCTCAAACTCCCTGACCAACAGTCAAAGCTCCAACAGAAGGCCAACAGACAGAACAGACCTCAAACTCCCTGACCAACAGTCAAAGATCTAACAGAAGGCCAACAGACAGAACAGACCTCAAACTCACTGACCAACACTTAAAGATCCAACAGAAGGCCAACAGACAGAACAGACCTCAAAATCCCTGACCAACAGTCAAAGCTCCAACAGAAGGCCAACAGACAGAACAGACCTCAAACTCACTGACCAACAGTCAAAGATCTAACAGAAGGCCAACAGAAAGGGCAGACCTCAAACTCACTGACCAACACTTAAAGATCTAACAGAAGGCCAACAGACAGAACAGACCTCAAAATCCCTGACCAACAGTCAAAGCTCCAACAGAAGGCCAACAGACAGAACAGACCTCAAACTCACTGACCAACAGTCAAAGATCTAACAGAAGGCCAACAGACAGAACAGACCTCAAACTCCCTGACCAAAAGTCAAAGCTCCAACAGAAGGCCAACAGACAGAACAGATCTCAAACTCCCTGACCAACAGTCAAAGCTCCAACAGAAGGCCAACAGACAGAACAGACCTCAAACTCACTGACCAACAGTCAAAGCTCCAACAGAAGGCCAACAGACAGAACAGACATCAAACTCCCTGACCAAAAGTCAAAGCTCCAACAGAAGGCCAACAGACAGAACAGACCTCAAACTCACTGACCAACAGTCAAAGCTCCAATAGAAGGCCAACAGACAGAACAGACCTCAAACTCACTGACCAACAGTCAAAGCTCCAACAGAAGGCCAACAGACAGAACAGACCTCAAACTCATTGACCAAGACTCAAAGATCTAACAGAAGGCCAACAAACAGATAAATGACCCACCACCAAACCAACAGACACACATACTGACACATCCTCAGAAGAATATGCTGATAGGAAACCCTCATAGCACTAAATGACCAACGTACCAATTGTCCCACAAAATTACATGGATTTACTGACTATCAAACCATGTGACAGATGACCAATCAACCAATTAACCCACCAACACACAGACATACCGACTGGCAGAAAAATCAAAATGACAAACAGTCCAACATTGACAGTCCTTACTGATCATCAGACCAACTGACAGAGAACCCACAAAGTAAGCACCAGACAAGCAAAGACAACCATAACTACTAACAGATGGCCAACAGACAAACATTGATTCATTCATTTATTCATTTTCCAACCCATTTTGGGGTCATGGGGGTTCAGCGCACATTGGGCAACAGAGACGGGAGTACACCATGGAAAGGTCGCCAGTCCATCGCAGGGCAACATTCACACCTAAGGGGAATTTAGATTGTTCAGTTAACCTAACCACATGTCTTTGGGATTGTGGAGGAAACCGTGCAGCACAAAAGTTTTCTTCCCATTGTTCCCACCCAGTTTTTTTGCGTGTGAATGCACACTTGCATTTAAGTATAGGGGCTAAACTGATAATTCCATCATTTGGCAGTGGCATCCTAGCAAGCAAGGCTGTGATTCCGCTGATTGGAATTCTGCTGGAAAGAGTGATACGAGCGGAGAAAGAGAAGCGCATCTTCGTTTCTGTTGCACTGTGGAGCTCAGGAACCAGATCTGGAATAATTGCTGTTTTATGATTTATTTCCAGAGACCAATGTTTTGGACACTAAACTTCTGTATGGTTTACTCATTGTCATTTTATATTATTAGAGTTCATTATTGTTATAGATAAGAAAAATATATTTTTGCTCAGGGACTGATTGTTTCGTCTTTTTTCTCTCAAACTAAAACATACACTATTTACTGTAATGATGGTTGTTTAAATGTAAAGCAAAATACACTTAAATAATAATTCTTTGTAAAAATGACAAAGCAAAAATCTAAGTTTTCTTGTCCACTGATTATTACATACATTTTATTGATGTATTTATATAAAATCAGTACAATTTACATTTTCATAAATTTAACTGAAACCCCTCGGTAGTTTATACAAGATGTACAATATCATTTGTAAAATATAAGCGGAGTAACTACACATATTTACACATTATACTTACATACGAGTATGTAGCTTAAAAATATAACTAAAAAACTAAAAGATAAACTACACAAAATTCCATTACAGTTTTGAAATAACAAGTAAATAATGAAAGTATTACCAATGAACTCCCCCGTTATAAAAGCAATGCTGTTTGAACTGTGAATAGAAACATAAATATATACATAAAAATAATAAAGGATTCTTCATGGATGCTAGATATGCATCGCCAAATTTTCTGGATGATTATCTTTCTGTGGAGGGAAGAATATTGCCGGTAATCAGCACTCTCTGCAATGGGCAGACTCTCTTCGAAAGTAAGTTTAAGAGAGAGCTTTTGGTTTTTGTGAATTTGGCCCATGGCTGAAAGAAGACTGACAATCAACTTTTGGGCTGCCTAAGTTCTGTCAAATGTCTAACTAACGGATAAATCGATTGAGAGATGATAGAACAGCCATCAGTCAGTCGATTAATAGATGGCATGCCAACAGACCCATAGAATGACAGACAACCCACAGAAAAACAGAACAACTGACAGACAACTTAACAGATGACCATTAAACTGAGACATTCTCTTAATATCAGCTTTCCATAGCAACCATCAAGGTCTTCAATAACCCGCTGAGAGTGTAACAGTAATGAAAAAAACAAGCAACAAACTGAAGCTGTGCTAGCTCTTATATACTATTATGATAGCACATAATAACCCTAAAATTAAAATGTTTTTTAATCAGAATAAAGGGGAATATTTATTCATTTCTGTTTATTCTTTAAATGCCATGGCTAATGTACTCAAGTCTAATGTCATTTGAGGCTGGGATGGATTCGCTCCATCACCATTCCAGCCTCATTCTCACCCTGAATCAAAGGAGGGGGGGGGGGGGGGTAACACAAAGACAAACAGCAAATGAACAACCACATTCATGTCGCAGCCAAACTGGTGAGCTAAAATTGTGCATGTGTACAATAGAGAGCATAGGTGATCCTGGAGAGCCAGCAATAAGCAGACCTAATCCTGTTGACTATGAATGGGACAGGGAGCCATGCCAGGATGCAACGTCTGCCGAGTACACAAGGGAATTACTCACCATGCCAGGGTGGTCCTCATTGAGCATCATTTGCTGCCAATGGGCACCAGTGTTAGCCCTGCATACTCATGTTGACAAACCTCCCCCTGCTCACCCAGTACCCACCAAGGCCAAATTCCCAGCTAGGACTTGGAATTGAGGGATTTTCTCAAATTACAACAACAGAATAGAGTTGCAAATTGACTGTGTGTCTTTTTTTGTTTGTTTGATCCCTCCTTGGGCCTCGTAAACCTCCCTATCCTCTTATGACAAGGCCACAGAGGGCATTACTGGCCATTTTCACCCTCCATTTTGGCAGCCAGTGGAAGTAGTCTGCTGCCAACAGTCACTGTGCTCTTTGTCATCCTCTGTCAGGTGGCACCAAAACACAATAACGAAAAGGCCGGAGAAGCTGTTGAACCTCAATCACAGAATTAGCACAGCATTATGGGAAAGCTGTAGCCGATATGACATTTCTACTCTGAGAGACAGCTCCTCATTGTTCCTCAAAGTGTAAGTGTCACTCTAATACCCTTAACTCTAGACTAGACTTGCAGCTCAGTGTCATACACAGACCCTTTCAATACAGTGTGCTGCTGCACTGACTTAATGTCAAGCCTCCGTGAGCCCTGTAAAGATTTTCTTAAGTCATTACGAGAGTGTCACCAGTTAATGAGATGACGGAGATTACAGTGATCGAGAGAAGGAGCACAAAAGATATCATTATCAACCCCCTCCTACTTTTACTCAAAGTTTCCATTTTTCTCCACTGCAGGCTCCTTTCAGACGATTGAATATTAGCTGTTTAATCAGCTCAGCCGCAGGTAAGGGAAACTAGGTGCTGGAACAGCCTCCACTAGGACATGGGCAGGCAAAGAAGGTCCTTGGGGGGTCATAAGCAGAAGCGCTTGCCCCCTGCAGCCCCATTAAATCATTAATTTTCTTCCCTGCCCAGCCTTTATGAGCTGTGTCCTAATGGCCTATCTGACAAGGGTGAAGCGGCATGCTATCACAACAACAGAAGAGTGCAAGCTAGCACAACTGCCTTACGAATTGCATTAGAACCATGGATCCGACTACATGAAAGGAGCTCTGTGGAATGCTACCTGGGAAATATAGATGTCTTAGGGTTATTTCAATAGATCTTTTGTTAGCATAGTATTCGGGACCAATAATGCGCCAGCAACAATGGACCATGCAAGGAATTAGCAGGAGACTGCTAATTTGGAGGCGGGAGACTGCTCTTTGGGAAGGCAGCAGGTCAAGACAATTCTGGGTGATGATATTACAGCACAACTTTGATGAAGACTTTGGTTAAGGAATTTTACAATGACCAAAACAACATTTCAGATGTTGTGCAATGAAATCGGTCCATTGGTTAGTCCATCAATGCCACCCCATTGAGCCCCAGTTCTGAGAGAAAAACGCATTGGCATTGCGCTGTATAAACTTGAGCTGAATACAAAGGTTTTATTCCGTATACTTTACATCATATTTGATACGCATTTTTTAAAAATCAGATTAAAAGTTTACCTCACTCAGTTGTTTGCAAAAAATGTTAATGCACATTTTCAAAATGTATGGGCGTCCTGGCGTTTCCATACAGAGTTTTTTATGCGATATTCCAAAATGCACATAAAATAGGTGGATGGAAAGGTCTAATGTCTCATAAAAAACCTCTCATTTAATTAAGTACCGGTAAATAGGTACGAACCTCCTGTTAAACCAATAATCTGCAACAAGTAACTTAACTTCATCTAGTGCAATAAGTTGCTTCTCATTTCTTAAACAACCAAGTTGAAAAGCACATCTTGTGGTCATGGAAAAGATGTTAGTCTGTTCAAATCACTGACATGCATCAAGCAGAGAAAATTGTTTCATAATTAAGAAATTCTACCTGGAAAACAATAATGAATGATCGTGATCGCCGATTACTTAAAAATTTGATGCAATCAAAAAAAAAAAAAGAAAAAAAAAACAATAGAACTCTGGGCTAGGTTTAATATTGAAGGTAAGAGTATTTCTACGCATGCAAAGCAAAGGGAACTCAAGCAATTGGGACTGAACAGCTGTGTAGCCTAAAGTAAACCATTAATCAGTGAGTTTTTGCTGGGGAGCCATGGAAAAAAGTTCATGTGGTGTGATGAGTCCAAATTTATTCAGTTCCAGAGTGATGGGCGCATCAGGGTAAGAAGAGTCTGTGGAGTCTGTTCAAGCCTGAGGGGGTGATACTATGATCTGGGGTTGCTGTCGTTGCTCAGGTCTAGATTCAGCAACAGATTATGCTCAAAGGTCAGCTGACTGATACAGACTGATATAGTGAAGGATCAGGTTATTTCATGAATTGTTTTTTTTTCTTACATGTTCGAAGATGACAATGCCAGTATTCATCTGGCTCAAATTGTGAAAGAGTAGGTCAGGGACATCATTTCCACACATGAGATGAATCCAGACCTTAACCCCATTGAGAATGTTTGGGATGTGCTGGTGAAGACTTTGCACGACGGTCAGACTACCATCATCAATGCAAGGTCTTTGTAATAATGGAAATTGCAGAAGCTTATAGAAACAATGCAATATCAAATGCGTGCCATAATCAAAGTTAAATGTGGTCCAACTTTGTTCTGAACAAATGTTTTAAAAGCATTTACTAAATTCCTTGAATTTATGAAACCAGAATAAAACACCCTCCTGTCCTGATGTAATTAATGCGAACTGGTCCATGAGAAAAATAAATAAAAAATTACATAAATTCACAGCTTCCATCCAGAGGAGGAAACGCCACATCACATGTTCACTCCCCTGGAGAAAACAAAACGGTCAAGCTCAAATGAAGCACCTACCCTCCCATATGGTAAGTTTTAAGCAGGACAGGACAAGGTTAATTTTTTTTTTCCTCAACATCTACTCAAAAACTAAAAGTATGGCTGAATCTTGTCTGAGCCTTAATAAACAAATACTGAAAACTCAAAGATTTTCAGACCATCTTGAACAAAGAAACCGACAAACATAGCAGGTACACCCAGATCAATTATAAGAACAGAATGTGGATTTCATTGTATTGGTACTTTTTTGGACTCATGAACTTGTGAAAATAAAAGGTTTACTTTAAAAGCTGAATATACCACATGATTTGAATGGACTTTTCATTCCAAGCTCAATTTTTTTAAAGAAATTTAAGTAACATGGCAGTCAAATTGCTAAATGACTGGTGCATTTGAGCGCACAGTGAGTACAGTAGGCGTTTAAGCACCTCATCTTCTCATAAAACATGTTTGTAAAACATCAAACCAATGAACTGGACTGCACAGATCAGCTAAAAAGCACACTGAAAACAGAAAGCAATGTGCCTTCATGTGCCAGAGAGAAAATAACATAATTCATCAAGCAGGAAATAAAACTTAAAGTAGTTCAGAATATAGCACCCAACAGCCGGATAAAAAGATATATATATACTATGCTTTGAATATGGTGGAAATGAACTGGACTATAAAAGAACTCAGGGAGAACACACACTTACTCACTTGGACATGTTATGGGATGGCTTCATGGGGAAACTCTAGTGTCATCATCATCATCATCTTGACAGGTTTTCATCTCTGAAGTGCAGCTCCTCTTCTGAGAGGTGGTTGTAGAGAAGTCATCATGTTGTTTTGAGGGGATCACTCATTTATTTTAAAATTATAACTTTTAGCATTTTTTTCTGATTGCTACAGTATTAGCCATGAGCTAAGAATGCATTAGCCCTAGCTATAGGGTTGATGGAATTTAATAACCTTTCGGAATAACCCTCTCTGTTTAGAGATACCTGTACTTTAACACAATCCACTGATTAATTTGAACTGTTCATAAATGTTCATAAAATCTAGACCCATTAAAAAAGTAGCTAATCATGCGTTCCCTTTAAAAAAATGTTTTGAGCCTTTTCAAAAATTGAATTTTTTTGTTGACAGTGTTTGAGTTCTATGGAAAATAAGTTAACAAAAGAAAAGGTAATCCAGTTTATCCGATTGAACATTTAAAAGCTTGTGTTTGAGGTCATTTAGCTGATCGTGGGTCAAAAATGACTTGGATTTCATCGAACTCTGCTTTTATTGTTTTAAAACAACCTTCAATTGTTTTAATTTGAGCAAAAAACAGTGCCCCACTCATTGATTCAGTTCTCAGTCGGAACTTTGTGTGGGCTTAAATTTTTTAATTTTAATTTTATCTTACTCAATATTAAAGAGAAAATTTCAGCATAAATTTAGTGCATTTTACCACATTTAATAAAGGCATTCAAAAATGTCTTAAAAAGACTAGATAACTAAAACTACTTTTTTCAGTTGCTGATCAAAAACCTCTATATACGTTAGTTTAGACAAGACAACATAATTATAAAAAAGTGATTGATTCAAACAGGTAATTTTGTCAACTTGTCTGATTTACATATTTCAAAATATGTATATAATCTTATACGTGGCAAAACTAGAATGTCTATAATCAGAACTACATTTAGGTAAAAGAGACTTAACTATGTAAAATACCTATTTCTACCTACTATTTTTTTCCTTGCCAAAGAACATATGTGATTCATTGCATATTTGGTAATCTTCTACTCCTTGTGCTATGATCCTCCAACCTCTGACCAACCACCAATCAAGCACTAACCAATCACCAACTGTCTCCATGCAGAGCTAACACACAGACCCAGAAGAAAAGTAAACGCTGTACTTGCTTTACCACAAGAACAAAAAACTGAGCAGAAATTTTGCAGTGGACTGCTTATCTTACAAAACGTTTTTCCCTTTCAGTTATTTCCGGAGACGTATGTCGGGACACAGACTAAAGGGTAGGATTGCCTAAGAGTGACTGAGTCTGCCATTTTAACCACAAATGATGTAATCATTGTGCGTAGATGATTAGCAATCAGCTGTGTAAACCGAGCTGCTCATCTTGCTTTTTTTCTCAGAGCGAACTGAGTGTAAGTATCTCGATGCGAACACTGAAAGATTAGCGGGTTGCTAACCTCACATTCCGGCATTGCTTGCTAGCCCAGATCACATCGAAATATGTACATCTGTTTGGGAATCAGTATTTCTGCATAAATCCTGTGTGGACAGAGAGTTTGGGTCAAGCGGCTCTTGTTGGTCCGAACCTGCGGAAAACGAATGCAATATTTTTAAAAAAATAAATGTTACTTGTCAGAGCTGCTGCAGCCTTACTCTCCTGCCAGAGCGCTTAGGTCTGCAGATCAGCTATTCTTGACTGTTCCTAAGTCCAGGCTTGTGTCTAGAGGAGATCAAGCTTTTTCAGTGGAGGGACCTAAACTGTGGAACAGCTTGCCATTTCATATCCGCTCGGCACAGTGTGTGGAAGAGCTTAAAACTCAAAACATAGTTTTCACTTTGGCTTTTAACTCTTTGTAGACCAGATCATTTTATATTGCATCTGTGAGGTGTTATTATTCCTAAACTTGTATTTTTCAAATTTTCTGTTTATTATTGAAACGTTTGTATTGCCTGCACTTTGGTCACCTGGTTTTTTTTAATGTGCTTTATAAATAAACTTTACATTGACATTGACTTAAAATGTCAAACTGCAGTGGCAACACTTGTTTGGTCAAATGTGTGAGCTCCTGTTGGCATCCATGGTTTTTGATCGAGGCGTGTAGATACACGAAAAATTCAGATTGTTGTGTGGACGCTGGGATCATGACAAGGCATGTGACATACCCAAAAATCAATCAGAGGATAGTCACTAAAGACTGTGATGAGGATCAAAATGAACTTAAAATTATAGGTTTGTCCACACACTGTTCAGCCATATTGCTTTTTATATTTCAATCACCTTTAATTGTTGTTAATGAACATTTTATAGTGCCCTTCAGTAAAGACTTCATGAATCACAGAGTGGTGAACAAAATAAAAGTAATAAAGGTTTGCAACCAGACAAGTGGCTTGTGAACTCAAAACTTAGACGAATAAAGTTGGTTGTGGAGCATATCAACATAATATATATGTGGATTGTAAACGCAAATAAGAACGCACGAGAATGAGTCCAATATTAATTGTGAGGAATTGTGTGTGTTGGGGAAAGCCCTGGGCCCAGCAGATGTGAGCAGATGTCAGAGTAAGTGAGGAGGGACTTGGGAGAGAGAGAGCAATGTGCCGGGCCAACGCTCTAATTTACGCATGAGTGGAGCTGCACCACCGATATTTACATTTAAATTGATGTTTCAGATACTTAATTAAAGACGAGGACTGGGCTCTTCTGGTCGACGGCGGCATCTTCCTCATCCTCATCCTCCTCTACGAAGCCAACAGACCACTCACTGGAACCTAGAGCACTTCCCAAAACCCATATAAATATTTCACTGGAGTCACATTAATGACAATGTTCCCAGTCCTTTCTGTGGTAATTTGCCAGAACATTACTGAAGACACAATGCCCCCTGGTGGATTCTAATTCCAGCCTTCAACAAATTGCCCAGACACCATCTCACTTTTAAACCAGCCATTGTTTCTGCCCTGATGAAGACCTGGAGTTGCCCAGGAGATGAAAGGGGAGGGTGGGTGCAGATATTAATGCGCTGGGCATACAGTCAGATGATGAGGGGACTCCAGTGGGACCTGAGCTATAATGCAGTGGCACTCCAACCCTGATGAACTGACATCCCAGCATGCCTCTCTGCTCTCATGCTTCCACTCACCAAGGGACCCGTTGCTCCACACAGGACACCGTCCTCAACCACTTACTCTCAAACACCCTTTTAATAGAGTTTAAAAGAGGGTTATTATCATTACCTGCTAATTATATTAAGGACCTCATTAAAGAAAAAGAAAAAATGGCCCTTTTTTGGTCTAATTAGGTTTTCTTTTTAAGTACACTGATAACCAGGGGAATGCCAAGATCTCCGTAGAAATGAGAGTGCAATGAGCCAGTGAGAGGCTCCTTCGGAAAAGAAGTTAACCCTCTCATCAGCGGAGTTGACTCTATTAACGGGGCCTTGGCAGAGTGCAATTACCACCCAAATCGTTTATTTAGAACATGTTTATCTGGAGTGGACCGCATCATTTAGCGCATTATAAACTCACCGCTGGCTTCATTAGTGATTACAGTTGGTGGGTGGTAATGCCTACCTGATACTGCCAAGTGAAACCTGATGTTATCAGAGTGCTCCTGAATTGCATCGACGGGGCTTAATTTTTCAGCAGCGGCGAACACTTCCTGCTGCTTCCTCTGCTAACCACATCTCCCACTCAAGCATTGATTATGGGATCTGGCCATGAGATCACAAAGACAAAACACAAGAACTATTACTGCGCTAACGTTTTAGACAGGGTTTCTTTTTCGTAGGATTTTGTACCTGTTCAATCGCTGTAAGTTAGAGTGCCTTTATCCAGCTCTCGACAAAAAAATCAAATGTCAGCAAAGAGGAAGCTTCTGGAGTGGTTCAGCCACAATCCAAAGCCATTACTAGGGTTCAAGTGCACTACTCTATCTGTCTCGGGTTTTGACACCAGTGCAAAGAGTTTGAGGAGAATGAAGAGAAACAGAGTTTGCGATTCAAGGCTGTGACACAGACGGCCTGATCTTCACGGAGAAGCTGCTTTCATGATTACATGTTTAATTTACTCCTCATCTCAAAATTGTCCACTATGACAGAGCCAATTTGGAGCCAATCCTCTGAAAAGTGTCAGCCAAACTTGGGGAGGTGGGGGGAGAGCACACCCTCGTTCCTAATGGAATCTCAATGAAGCCAGTGTCGACCGTCCATAGGAGCAGACAGCCTTGGCCATTACGAGAGAAGACCCTCCTTCACCCGGACACCTCTCACTCACGGCTGTTATTATCGCTTCAAGCCACAGGCTAAAGAGCCGGGCAGCTAGGAGGGAAAGGCACCGGAGAAAAGAGGTTACTATTACTTATCTCTGTGTACCTTGACATTTTCTAGATCTGGTTTGGAGGGAAATAGGCAGTCTTCCAAATTGACAGCAGTGGACACTGTGTTTAAAGTGATCGCTGATCGTAGCCTTGCAGCCATCCTTGCATTTTATTGTCAGAGTCTGAATAATAAATAGACAGACAAACCACAGTTATCTGGAGGAAAGGTGTCTCTTGGAGTGTCACTTTTTCATCCTGGGGTAACAAGCTCATTTTTCTTTTCATTGCACATAACTCAATCTATGAAAGTACAAGTGATGTAAAATGTTCTCAGGTTTTATGGTGTTCTTAGATGCCCTAAGTAAGGTTCATTGTATACCATGCAAATACTTGAATAAAGAGCACTGGCAAAAAAGGCAAAATCAAGTGAAACTCAATAAAATAAGCAATATCAGCTCTAAAATGTTTAAAATAAAGAAAACTAAATAAAGTTAAGAAAAAAATATTATCAAATAATATGAAGTAAAAGAAGAAAATACATTTGTCCCATAGTTGTGAAATTGCATTTTAGTAACTTCTTTAACATTTGAAAAAACATAGGTATAAATTGAAGAAAAATGTATATGAAAATATGAAACATAGTAAGTAAGTAAATTTTATTTATATAGCACATTATTACAGCAAGCTGTCTAAAGTGCTGAACATTACAAATCACAAAAAATTAATCATAAATGACAAAATAAGTGAAAACAGAGAGAACACTTCAATTAATTATTGTTAAAGATTGAGAGAATTAAAATATACATGGATATAAAATTTGTAGTAGCATAGTTATTTCATGTCTCTCTCTACTGTCCTTTGTAAAATAATAATAATAATAATGAAGAAATTTTATAAAAATAATAATTATCTTAATATATTATTATTATTATCATTATTATATAAATAATAATAGGAGTGTGATTATACACACTGCTCACAATATGATTTTTTTGTGACACAGTTCACAAAACTACTTTATTACCTGTTATTGATGCATTATTTTCAAATTTCAGTGTTTATTTTCAAATTTCACAACAAATTTAAGTGTTTAAACTGTCAAAATAAAACTTTTTAATCCGGGGCCTTTTTGAGCATTTTTGTGACAAAGATTTGTTTATAAGTTTTATAACAAACCCAAAAATAAAAATGCATACATCCGCCACTAAAGCAAAGACAAGGTCAAAACTATGTAAAAATTATATATATATATATATATATATATATATATCACAAATATTGTACTTCCAGATAACAGATAACACCTTCTTTTCATCAATCAATGCCACTGATTTTGGGTCTCTAAAATTAACCTGAAAGTGCATTTTCTCAGTGTCATAACCCTTGCTCTTTAACAAAAAAATAACCTTTATAATAATAATAACCCCTTTGAAACATACAAATTATATTTGAAAATAAAATGAAACAATAAGTGGTGTGCGCCTTTCCCACTTAATTCAAAACACCAACTTTGATTGGCACATTTTCTATAAATGACAGAGTACAGACCCAACTCCTGTTCTTGGATTAAGTTTTATTAAGTTGTGCTTCACAGAAAATAAGAACTGCACCAAACGGTACTATTTTAGCTTCGAGGGGCAACTGGGAGAGCTCTTTTGAGAGCAGCATGTTTAATGGGCCAGTGCTGGGAGCAATGCTGTGCAAGCTAAATATGTTTACTGTTTGCTCAGCCAGGCCCTAGTCAGGAAAGACAAGATGAATTTGATTGCTAATGCAAAAATAACAGACAATCATAAATCATGGAAGTGGGAGTGGGAGTCGATGACGAGAGTTAATCAATACGAGCCCTGACTTTGCCATTGTGAAGTCTGGCACTCCATTTATAACAAGAGGAGTTTGAGGAGAAACATTATTCACATTAGGATATGCATTGAGGAGGGTGAGAGAAGGTGCTTAGTCACTGCGGCTTGGGACACTCGGAGCATGCCTGAACACCAGGCATCGTCCACACTGCAAATACAAAAATATCCAATCCCCAGAGAACAACAAAGTTTAACTCGCTTCAATGTAATTAGATGTGAGGTGCCTTAAAAAGAAAGACACAGAGGATTGAGATCAACAGAAAAGGTTCATGTTCAGAAGCATTCTGAAGTCTCCTTGATTTTCTGTTGGAAAGTCGGGGAGGCCACTTGATTCGAGTGGCTCTAGGATGGAGCTCTCGGGGGAAATTGGGCCTGGAGAACACAGGCTGATTTACTCTTGGCTTGACCTGTCTTCTCGATGAGCTGAAGGCGTAAAGGTGACACAAACATCTTGTCCCTGTAATATTTCCCCTGCACGCTGTAGGACAGTTCTAACCCGGTACAGCCAGGCCTGTGCATTCTTTGCTTCATCATTCTTTTCAGGCCGCAGTAATATTTTTTCTTCACCAAGCTTCGGTCCAGAGGTTCGCGATGGAATGAATGGCTTTATTTAAGCTGTGACTGGATTTTATTGGATTTGTATTGCTCTGTAAAGGAGAGGACATTTGAGATTCATCAAGAGCCAGTTTAATTCCGAATTCATGGAGTCTGCATCCGTCAGCATGCCAGGTAAACTGCACTCAATGCGGTCTCCATTTGGGGGGCTCACAGAGACAGAGTATAGCTTTTCAAGAATACCTTAACAGCTTCGTTTAGATCAATCTGAGCTACACCTTTAAAGTATCTCGCATAATGATTAAATGAAACAAAAGGAAACAACTGTAAAGGGTCTGTGTGGTCCATTTTTAAATGCATATTTAAAAAATTATATGAATGATTTGATAAAACAAGGAACCAAAGACATTTTTTGTGTGTTTGTTAAACAATAACCATCTTCCTTTTTAGAATTTGATTACATTTGCAGTCAGTACAACAGGGGGAATAAAAGCATGTTTTGCTCCAGTATTGGCTACAAAAGAACCAGATTTCATCCAAGACTATAAACACAAGGCTTAAACATCACATCGGGCGAGAGGCATAGGTACACCTGGAATAGGTCCACAGTCCATCGCAGATATCACAGTCTCAGGGTAATTTTGTTTACCCACGCACGTTTAGGAAACCCACGTAAGCATGGGGAGAACATGCAAACTATTTCCAGGTTTCCATCGGCGAGCCTTGAACCGGCAACCTTCTAACTAGAAGGCCACAGTGCTACCCACTACGTCACCATGCCGCCCCCAGTTGATAAACAGTACAAGCAAAACTGTCCCACTGCCAAAACAGGATTTTTGAACAAAATGACAAATCATATAACTTGCAAATACCATTTAATGTAAAAACATAAAGACAAACAGCAGTTTGTTAAACAAAAAAATAACCGTGTTCATTTGATCATTTTCATTTTGTAATTCACAATTCTTAAAATGGATCACAGAAAACTGCAAAACTGACTCAAATTGTCTACCAATAAGTAGTTTTGTAGCGCCCTAGACCGGTCTCCAGAGCACCCCTAGACCGGTCTCCATTTTTTGTAGTATTGGTCTTGTCTCTGTCTCTGATCTTGGTATCGGCTGCACAGGTGTCAGTGATTTTAATCCAAGAATAAAAAATCAAGCCGAAAGTGCTTTCATCAAATAAAAAAAATATTATAGACTATTTTTCTCAACTCCCTTCAAATAAACCCAATCAGCATCATATTTTGCCAAAACAACATTGTTTTTTTTTCTAACTGGCAATACAAATGCACCGTAACGTTAGTCACACTCAATGTGATTAAAAACGTCCAAGTGTGACAATTCCACACGACACAAATAAAATCTTTTGTTAAAACATGTGAACATGAGAACCTTGTTTAACTGTAGGATGAAACATACACAGCCTTTCAACTTCACTAAATAACGGTAAAATTACAGCCGTCTGTGGTTTGCAATAAAGCAAAGTTATTCTTTTTGGTCTTTTCTTGGACTCAGTACTCTCTGATCTCGAATGGTCTTGGCTCTGCCTTGGTCTTGATCGAGGCGGTCTAGACTTAAAGACTACCAGTTAGTTGTAGTTTACATGGTAAAGAACTAAATGGGGCAAGATGGTGGCATACTTAGAGTTTTGTCAAAGCAGCTTATGTTCAAGTAATTTATCGTTGAGTCTCCCAATATGAGCTGGGATAAGCACCAGAAGAAATTCCAAAAGAAAAAGCACGTAAACAGAATGGTATGGTACAATCAGAATTTGAAGAGAGATGGGCACTTAAGAGCATTTCCATTTTTATATTTTCAAAGCTTCCGACCACAAGGTCTTTTCCTCTACACCCGACAGGTCACATCAACAACCTGATAACGCAAATAACACCGAAACACATTAAAACAAATACACACGAGCGAGCAACCCGTTCTAGCCTCTGCTTCAGTCCATTCGATCTGACCTCTGGAAACGGTTAGAAATTTCACACAATATCCCAGCACAGCAGTGTCTGTGGCAATGCTGGGAGCCAATATGTTTCCATAATTGGGCCTGTAGTGGGGGCAGAGTCCAAGGCAATTAATCCTTTCCTGTTCTGTTGTTTTGCAGCCGGATGGCAGTGACTAGGTACAGAGTAATTGGACAGGAGTGCCCTTGTCCCCTCCGCTTTACATTAATACCCCTTCACCCCAGCTTTAATCCCGGCCATGCCTCAACCTGCACTGCCTGAATTGCTCCCGTGTCAAGAGCATGCACCAGATATGCTTCCAATCTGTAGAGAAATGAAGGTAATGTTGTGTTTCGACAGACAGGAAGTGATGCAGAAGAACCCTTTAAAACTGATGGAAAAATTGATTAATCTCTATATATATTTTTTCTTTTACACAAACATAATATGCTTGCTTGCTGTTCAGGAGTGCTTTATGTAAAAATCATAGAAATATAGTGGTTTGCGTATTATAAATATAATAGATTTATATATAATGTTAGACTGTGTCCCATGTAGAAATACAAAACAGGGGTTCTAGCGGTTCTTATCTTTAGTTTCATTGTTCATCTTTTTTTACTAAACTTATAAAATAATCGTTAAATAGTTGTGTTTATTGTAGCGTATAGCAGTTAAAAGCAACTTAATCTGATCAATTAACTAAACATCAACTAGGAGAAACAAACAATTTGATTTAAAAAGCAAAGAAAACAGGTTAAATCAGAGTTAAATTAAGTATGAAATGGACAAATTGATTCATCTATATATATTATACAAAACACAATATGCTTGCTCGCTATACAGGAGTGCGTTAAAACCAAATAACTATATTGGTTTGTTTATTTGTCAGTTAGAATCTGCGCCATTTTTTTATTTTATCAACAGTAAATCAAAGAATTTTAAAGCACACACATTTCTAATATTTAATATGCAGTATAAACTATGGCTGCATTTCCATTCAGCCTTTTTATGTGTGTTTATTTTATTTCTATTTTTTTTAATATCGCATAAAAAAGCCCTGGGTGGAAAAACCAAGATGCGCAAAATTAAAAAAATGTGTTTTAATGGACTGAGCAATGGACTGATTTCGTTCCCCAACATCTCAAAGAGCAGTTTTCTGCCTCCAGAAGCAAGATGACATGACGTGAATATTGCGTTTCGTCTACGTTTTCAAGTTATTGTATATGAAATAAGACCTTCTCCTAAGAAGCATCTTTACCATAAACGCCATCTTCAGGCAGAGTGCGTCATTGCATCAATATTTCCTCAAACCAGACAAAGTGCACCCTGCTGAGAAGCCATTCGAAGATTCCATCTTTAATTTTCCTTCCCGCTTAATCCATTTTGGGGTCACGGGGGTCTCCAGCGCACATCAGGGGTACACCCTGAACAGGTCGCCAGTCCATCGCAGATTTGAAGATTTTTATTTTTTTTTACAATAAACTGCTCTAGACGATGACTTAACGTAAGAAATTAGATCTATGTTAAAATAAATATAAACGTAATTTCCTGAATATTTGGTACAATTAAAAATCCTAATGTTATTGGAATTCAGCAGGGTCGTTTTGAGGTCAAGGTTCACAAATCAATGATCTTTTGTGGGAGTCAGATCACTACAGGCCATTCGAACATCACTCAACAGACAAAAACAGACACTTACAATCTTTCTGACCCAAGGCCTGTGAACAAAGCCCGTTGAACTCCATATTCTCTCTCTTTATCTATCTCTCTTTCAATGTTCCCCCCTTTGTGCTCCATCTTTCTCTCTCCCTCCAATCTCCTCCAGCAACTTTTATAAGCCTAGGTGCACCTCAAAAACAAATCAATAGAGGTGTAATAGCACAGAGCATGCTTTGTAATTTTTATATCATTAGTTTTGTTCTCTCCACACCAGCTTCTCATGCATCATGTTGGAGGTAGGGGTGGCTTGAACATACAAAACCGTGTCCTCGTAAAGTTTATTTAGTATTCTATGAATATCATATCAGTTATGTTTCCTAATGACTTGGCAGAGTTGATGGTGGCCATCGGGGGAGGGGTGCAGGTGCTGATGGGGAAGGCAGAGGGAGAAAAGGAAAAATCAATAAGAGTAGCAGACTTTTCCGCAGCATGCTGGAAAGGGGATCTATTGTAGAGGAATTATGATTTATGTCAGGGGTGGAAGGGCCGTCAGGGTGCGGCATGGACAGAGGTGTGCGCCAATAATGATTAATGCCCCCCTTCTGTCCCCGGCGCCAGCCAGCAATGGTCCCTTTCACTCTCCAACCTCCATCCCATTGCTTTAGCATAGTCCTTTGAAATATATTTTTCCACAGCATTAATGTCATAATGTAATACCAAAACATTGGGCATTTTTACATTTTATCTAAATTCATTTTACTATTTCTAGTACTGTTGTTACAGCAGACTTTAAAAACAACAAATAGCTCATTGTTTTTCCACTGGACAAAACCAAACCTGGCCTTGAAACATCTTCAAAAATCATAGCTCACAAATTTTGTGAATAGATTTAAAGTTTCAAAGACTTTCAGGTTTCAAAAAGATGACTGCAGCATATTTGTTTGGCATGTTTAAGCTTCCTTAGCTATAATACATAATACATATAAAAGATTATCTGCCTTAAAGGTCCAGCAAGAAATGTTATCATGAGGTTTTGGCAAATTATTTAGTCCAAATGAAAAAGTAAAAATGGAATAATCCTCTGATAATCCTTTCGTTTTAAATAAGATTTGCTTTTAAATTCTAATTGTATTTGTGGAAAACATAACATTTGTATTTTAAAGTGAAGTTAATAGTTAGCTAACATTTTTCTAAATAAGTTATAACTAAACATAATAGATTTAAATATAAGATAAATATATAAATATGTCTTTTTCACTAAACTTATAAAATAATGGTTTACTGGCAATGTTTAATGTAGAGTATAGCAGTTAAAAGCAACTTAATCTGATCAATGAACTCAACATCAACTGAGAGAAACAAAGATTTGATCAAAAAGGAAAGTAAATAGGTTAAATCGGAGTAAAATTGAGTATGAATTTATTCCACAACAAATAAAGACACAACAGGTGGACTGCAATAGCTGGACTTTATTTTCTCTGAGCTGCTTTTTGACATGTTTACATTAAATGCCGCTGGATTCTTTCTTGGAAATTACAATGTCTTTCCAAGAATAAAAGATATTGTTAGATTATTTAATAGTCTGCAATAAATACTGTCTCTTGGTGTTAAATCGTGACCAGAATCTCTTCCAGACAGTTGTATCAGATTGATTCTCAGCAAAACAAATGTACCACTAACAGCATAACTCATTCTCTAAACACACAACAGTTTGCCGTGCAAAATATTTTCTGTGCTCCACAGTTTGTAAAGACTACTTTCCTAGCCAGAAACGCCTGGCAAGTTCTCTATCGTTAGCATTGGTGCAAGTCATCAACCATGAATTCACTGACTTTCATGTAAAAGCATCATGTGAAAGTATTTAACATTAAAGTAACTTCCCATGAATGGGTTTCACTTTCAAAGTGGAAGAAGATACCGTTCAAACCACTGTGTTGAATATAAAATCAGTAACTAGCCAGATGTGGACTGCAAAAACAAAAATAACACAAAAAAAGTACCCTGAGGAAGCCCCTGGGACATGAGGAGAACATGCAGACACCCAAGCAAGGAACATATTTGCGATGACCTACCAAGCCACCAATATGCCTGTCTATACTTGAGAGTCAAGCGGATTTGCAGGTCTCCTCACCTCAAAGATTGTTTAAAAAACTGAAATATTACTAAAGCATTCAAGATATTCAGATTCATGAAATGGTACAGTTCACCATTACTCTCAAAAGAGCACTTCCTGTTGCTTAGTGCTTACTCAACTAACTGACTCAACTAACAGTATGAATGTATTCTAAGCACATCAGCACTAACCATCATGATCCAGTAGTCAGATTCCACTTTCTCTCTCATAAATACTTATTTGTAATAATCTCAGTACAATTAAAAAAAAAAAAATTATTAAAACTGTAGCTTTATTGGCACATTTCAAGTCATGGATGGCATTGTTTAGCACCAGTTGAAGTACATTTGAAAACAGGTACAGATGTGCAAATGGACAAATACACTTGTCACTGATTATACCAGAATAAAGGGAAAGTTCTGGAGCGGCCATCTCAGTCTCTTGACCTCAATATCATTGAACCACTCAAACATACAAGAGTTGGAGGCTTTTTGCAAGGAAGAATGGGCTGCTTTACCAACAGAGAAGATAAAGAACCTCAACTACAACTACCTCAAGAGACTCCAGACAGTCATTGATGCCCACACAAGATATTAGGAGCTTGAAACTTTTGATCAGTGTGAGTAAGAAAGTTTCTGAAGTCATTATAATTTGACCATAATTAGCTTAATTACACACACACACACACACACACCCATGCACGCACACACACACACACACACGCACGCACACACACACACACACACACACACACACACACACACACACACATATATATATTATTGCCACAGTGACAGACCTTTGTACCTTTCTGGGAGTGAAACTGACCTTAGAAAAAAGAAAAGCTGATGTTAATACAAACATATTGGTTGGCAAGAGAGCTGAGGTTCCTGTAATTATTCAGGTTAAAAACTAAACAAGCACACTTTGCAAGCATTTGCAGGCAGAATAACCTTGATAAACTAAAATGCATTTGAATACCAGAAACAAACAGAGCCCCTGTCTTCATGTTCATCTTCCCCTCACAGCAGGATGGTTTGGCTTGCAGGCTGCAGTTGGCCATGATAGATTTGCAGTTCCCCAGCTGCATGGCTGCAGGATGGGGCGGTCACTTTTTAAACTGGACGTCCACACTCTGTCTTTGCCAGGCCTGTCAGCTCTCTCAGACCGGAGACTGAGTGCAAGAGGGATGGACAGAGAACGAGATGGACAGAGCCAGAGAGCGACTGATGAAAGCAAATGAAAAGATGGAAGAGGGTTTGCTGACAGGAGACAGAAAGAGCAATGAAGCTGCACCGAGTACAAGAGGAAGCCCAACATGTCTTCAGTCGTCAGTGGTCAAGAGTTACTGTTGTGGAGAATGGAAATGGTTCAAAACAGAAAAATAAAAGTAATTTCAAGATGATATTAATGATTTCTTGCATTAAAAAAATAGTGATATTAATCCATTTTGAGTAATTTTCCATTAAAATGTTGTGAGTTATTTAGCCTTTTTTGTGTTTAGTACTAGTTCTCTTTCTCCCACTTACCAATATATCAGTACATTAAAGCTGCAAGCAGCAGTTAAAGGGCTTTAGCACCTCTAGCACTTTAGCCTCTCAGTGGCCAAATTTTCCAATCTTTAAGAGGAGTTTGTTAAAATATGAGATTTGCAAACGTACCATTTTTAGAGGTTTTCACAAAATAATTGAATTCCTGTTTTTGGAAACTCACAAACTCACAACATCACTTCCTGATGGTCTAGTGGTCAGGATTCGGCGCTCTCACCGGCGAACTGACAGCAAACTGACCTATTGTTTTCCTGTGGCTCAGTTGGGAGAGCATTGTGCTAATAATGCAAAGGGCGTGGGTTCAAATCCCAAGCAAATGCCAAAAAAAAATGTGTCGTCAATTGTAAGTCACTTTGGATTAAAGCGTTGGCCAAATGCATAAAAATCAAAAAAAAATGTTACATAAAGTATTCCAAATTTTAAGCATGTACTACAAAACAGCAGAAAATTGGATATTCTATGTGGCACCACTTGGCTGCTATTGAGCTGTGCACAGGTATTAAGCATTAACATATATGGAAAATGTGATCCCGAATGGACATTGTACAGCCGAGTTACAATGTCCAATCAGACAACTTCCTGCTTCCTGGTGAAACATCGAAATTCAGCTAATCCGCCAATCCAGAACCGTTTTAATTTAAATTAAGTAAAAAAAAGCTTAATAATTTAACATTGCTAAAAGAACTAAAGATGAGACTCCCAGAGTTTGATGGTAATCACTGGAAATCTCTAGCAGTTTGTAAGATACAAAGGCCTGGAACTGTACTGTAGGTTTTGGTGTTGGTTTTGAAACTCACTCCAATTGTAGATCTTGTTCCCTTTCATAAGTGTTCCAAATTTCAAACACGTCTTTCAAACACAGTCTGACATAGCAGTATAAAATTACAGAAACTGTGATATTGAATAGTTGTTCAGATATGGGCTTTAAAAATTCAGGTCAAATTATCAGATATTCTATGGCTTAGTTATTAACAACATCCTTTTTAGGGCAGAATTTCAACTTTCGATGGCTGATGCACGCACATAGTTTAACTAAGTCCAAAAAGCTTTTTAATTTAACATGCCATATGCCTTAAGATAAAAGTGGTTGAGTTTGGGCATAAACAGGTACAACCTCTAGAAGGAGTTTGTTAAAGTATGAAATATGCAAATATGGACATTTTTATAGTCTTCACCAAAATAGCAGACTTCCTGTCGAGCTTGTGTAACCGGTGGATCTGTCTTGTGATTTCTTTTCTTTATTATTAAAAGTGAACCAGTCGAACACTAACGGTTTTCATTATTCCTGACAGTAGGAAGACACAAAAACAGCAATCGTCCTCAATATCTCCTCTTGGGTCTCTATTTACACAAAGAAATACGAGATTATTATATAGATGGCTATATTGGAAAAACAAAATCAAAAGATGTTGGAGCTTAGGAAACACCTACCTCTTGCACCGATGGCCATGGCCAAAAGGGCAGAGGAGGCGGGAAAATGGGAACTTCCCCAAAACAAAAATTAGTACGCTCTTAAAGGGGAAGGCATCCACTCTAACGAACCAATTAAACTTCAAATACAGTATTTTCTGTGTAATTCTATATTTACAGGATACATGTGTCTTATACCTGTTACACTTGGAAACACAATCTATTTTACTTATAATTAAATCTTAGTACCCTTCACATGTGTGCCGAATTTCAGTCACTTTTTACAAACTGTTTTGCACCATAAGCTGATGTGGCACTATGGAGCCATTTTGTCAACAGTACATTTTGAAACTCCGATAACGCGAACATTTTCACCTGTTCTGATGTGTGTGCGAAATTTGGTGACCCTTAAAAATGTGCAGAAAGCCACAAAATCATAATACTTTGAGAAATTACAATAGGGATCTACGCCTTTGGTGCTTGAGCCCTACTAAGTAAAAGCAGTGCAAAATAACACAGTGGTTACTATCAGCAGTGCAGAGATAGGTACCAGTAGAACCCTGTGACCCAGAAAGGGAACAAGTGAGAAAGAAAATGAATGAATGAATGAATGAATGAATGAATGAATGAATGAATGAATGAATGAATGAATGAATGAATGAATGAATGAATGAACAAGAATTTAACTAACTAAAAACTTGCTAACCTATGTAACTAATTTAAGAAAAGAAAAACTCTGAAGCACTGAATTTTGTCTGTATCAGCTTGAACTTCTTCTATGTGCATGTCTTATGATTAATCCGACCTGTAACAAACTGCTTATGTTTACAATTGCTAAATACACAAATGTGAATGTAAATGGAACAAGGAGCAAGCCAGTGTTTGGAAGAACATGTTATTTTCCACAGAAGATTCACTAAAAAACCCACCAGCATAAACAGGAATTTAAAGCCAACAGATCCTGTGAAAATATGTTTATCAAAGCTATATTGTTTTTTTTTAGATCATTAATAAGTTTATTAAAACTGATTTTACCATTTTGCCAAACTCAATTAACCAACAGTGTTTCAGATCTCATTGTGTTGCTCAATGTAGTCTCTGTCTCTCTCTCTCTCTCTCTCTCTCTCTCTCTCTCTCTCTCTCTCCCTCTCCCCCCCTCTCTCTCTCTCTCTCTCTATCTCTCTCTCTCTCTCTCTCTCTCTCTAGAAGCTAGAAAAAAACATTTATTTATTCCAATGAACAAATTTGATTAAGCAGGCTGGTTTTGTACTGGTTTTCCCTCAAATATCTGGGAATTTCACTCATTACATCCTTGCTTGAGAATGTAAAAACTCAACATCTTATGTTCACAAATACACTTGCAGAACGGAGAACATATGAGCATTGGTAGTTTTCCTGATAGACCTTCAGTACACTTAAAGAAATATATCAGGAAATTGAATTTCAACAAGAGGCACTGCTCACACTGAGGTATATTCATACCCCGAATGTGCGCTACTTTGTAAGGGGCACTGAAGAGGAACAGTCATGTTGAAAGCATTCTTTGGAACGCCTTTCATTATCACCTGGAAAGCGGGGGCACCCTGTGAACTATTCTAATATATGTGAAGCTGAATGAGGCTGCTGAGGAGGGAGTAAGAGGCGGCCCATTGTGCCCTCGCTCCTGGAGCCAACGCCTCAGCACACTTTCCATGAAGGCACTGGTGCTGCTGCAGTGATTTGCCTCAGCCCCTAGAGGGCAAGCCTAGGTCACAAGAGAGAGGAGTTTTTACCATAGTACAGAAAAATGATAGGCAAAAAGCCATACGCAGCCTGATTTCACAGTCAGGTAGTGCCCTGAACGTACAGCAAGGGAGAGAGGGAGCAAAACAATGCTGGTGAGGAGAGCTGAAAGAATAGAGGTGGAAGCCAAGGAGGGCACTGGGTAGAAAAGCGATGCTGAGGGGGAATACGGGAGGGAGTGAGACTGAAAAGCTCATTTCCACCCTCCACTGCCTTCTTCTGCCTAGTGTAAAAGATTACCCTACAGCAGCAGAGTATAGAGGAGCTCTGCACATGCTCACCAAGGAGGGGGCACAGATGCACGAGAACAACACACTTGCACACATATATACATTCTGACAGGCTCGCAGTGAACCACTCTGTCATTGGTGTCTATATGCTCACCCATCTGACTACAAACACTTCCATCAAGACGTATAGCAACACGAAGACCAACTGCCGGCAGAAATGCAGAATGTAGAAGAAGACAACGTGGACCATGCCGATCTGAGAAAAAAAAACGGAATTCATGAACAAATAATATGTACAGTTATTAATATAATGTAATTGTAATGTGCATATTTTCATTTGTTTTTTGACATGATTGGATGTTTAAATTGTAGGGTTTGAGGTAAGGGGTTACATTGTATTTTTCAGTAATAAAATCAGCTGTGCATTTACTTATAAATCTCTGCATGCACTGGTGCGCATGCCAATCACATTGGCTGATTTGAATGAACCCTTTGAGATGATTTTGAGTCCAGATTTGGCCACAGCAAATTTACTGCCATTTACTACTGGCAATAGCCACTAAATTAAAATGCTGTCAAAATAAATCAGATCAATATTTCAGCTCTAATCAAAACTAATCATTCAGGATTTTGACCCGTTAACTGCAAAGATGTCAGTGACAGCTACATAATGTCACTGATTTCTGAAAACAATAATTCATTATTTTTTTAGCATTTTCATCATTTTCACAATAGAAAATTATTAAGAACTGGATTTCATTTAAACTTTTATCACAGTTAAGTCAAACATTAGTGATTTGGATTTTTAGTTTTTACATAGCACCAGATTAAAAAAGTTTCTCACTCATATATTGTCCATCCTCCATTGACTTCCATTATAACAACTTTTTTTGATTGAAAGCCATGACACCAAATAATTATACATTATTGGTTGTTGGTGGCTATTTCTGTTGGGAAGAGGTAAAATTTGTGATTGTTACTGTTGACCACTGTGATGATGGTTTCAGGACATCATCCCCATGAACTGTGCAGCCCTTCTTCTTTTTTTAAAGCACATGATTCTATTTTGAGGGTAATTATTAATTTGTTGTTGATGCTTATGTTTTTTATTTGTGTTATGTGGAAACATGCTTTGATTTTGATTGGGTTATTGTTTACATTTCATTTACATTTTACATTACATTTATTGTTTCCCTCCATTTCCTTCCCATGGTCAGGAGCAAACCAATATGAGGTTGAGAGGGGGGGGGGGTTGTAAAACTATTTATATTTATGTGAGGATTTTAACTGTGAATATGAAATGTGGATTATTTTAATGTATGTTTAATAAGTGTAGAGATATATTTTAATGTCAAATATAAGTGTAGAGATGTGACTGTTTTCATTAAATGAGCTGATACTAAATTAGACTATAGTTTATTCACCTTTGTCCCCTCCACTTGGTATGCCCCAGTTATAGCTAATGTAGGACTGTGGATAAAAGGAGGGGAAAACTGGGCTCATCAGTCTAGTTTGTTGGCTCAAAGGGTACGTGGAAGTGGATTTGTCACAAACCTTTTCTTGTGTGAGATAACTTTATTTGAAAGCATCTACACAGCGTTACTGTTGTGAGTTTAGACATTTAGGTTTTTGCTCTTTAGCACATTTTTATTTTTATTATTTAGCTGAGTGTTTAAGGTGTTTTTGTTACTTTGTTTATATGATTTTCGGTTTTGTTTGTTCCTGTATCACGTGGTGGAAAATAAAATATCAAAAATCTGCATTCAGCTTGTCCTCGGGCTCTCCTTTCTCCTCCATTGGCTCTCGGAAACCACATTACGACAACCACCAATTTTTTTCCTAAGTGAGTGACAATATGTAAGATGGAGAAAATAAGTAGTTAAAAGATAAAAAAATAAGTAATTTTGATTAGAGCTAAGGTAGTTAAAAGATTTGTGCAAAAAATTGACAAAATATTGATCTGATTTGTACATTAGTTTAATTTAGTAGCTGTTTTCAGACATGCACAACACAAATGGGTAGTACATTTTCAAAATGGGTATTCGCTTTAAAATGTTTAGTTTTAAAATAAAGATAGCAAGAGTTATAATTCAAAATTAACAAGGTTATAAAATGAACTGTCATTTTTCAGTTTCATTTTTGTAGATTCCAAATCGTGGCATCAATTGTATCTAGTTTTGAAAACAGAGGAACCCTTGGAAGTACAAGACATGTGAGGTGGATTGTGTTTCTTCTGGCACAAAAAAAAACACAAAGGCAAGATATCCAAGATAAATACTTAAAACAGTGTTTAGGTTCTCGTGTTTTTTTTTTGTTTGTTTGTTTTATAGTTTTCACATTGTTTTGACATTTTATTTGCTTTTTGGGGGGGATTTATACATTTTATCTTGATACTTTGGATTTTTGTTATAACGCATTGTTAAGTTATTTATCAGAAAAAATAGTCAAGTAGTAAAAACCGGCACCGTCTTTTAAGGGTTAAAAAAGAAAATTGTACAGTTTTCTTTCACAAACAAGTAAATAGTTTAAGAAGCAAAAGTCGAGATGAATCGCTGCATAGTGCAAGAACAGAATACAGGAGCTCCACAAAGAGACATGGGCAAGTTTAGTGACTAGGTTTCTGAACAGGGTCTTTGGGTATTCACAGCACAAGCCACAAGGTCTGTGAAGAGGCTCCTCATGGCACAAAGGTGAAGAGAAGTCTCTGTCACAGGCCAAAGAAAAAGACTGCAAGCACAATGTGTCAGGAGAGTAACAACATCCTCCTTTTGTGTCTGTCTTGGCTCTTCTTCTGCTCCTTATGTCTTCTTGATTCAATATCGATTGGATAGGATTCGGCCAGCCCTGATTTGGCATTCCGGAGGCCAAGCGTTCAAGGCTTGTATTCTGTCTGACTGAAATTTCGCGTCCTGGCTGTTATTTACATTGTTGCACACTATTTGAAGGCCATGGAGTGAGGACGCGGCAACCCAATTCTGCCTCTGCATAGAGTATGAAAAATTCCATCAGAGCTGTTTACTTCTTCTGCATCTGGTAAAAAGAGAATTGATTCATGCATAGGGTCTAAAGGTGACTCGTGCGGGGGAGGGGTAGTGCTGAAGATGGTAGTTACTACTGAAAACTGTTCCTTTAGTACTCGAATCTTATTCTAAAGATGAGTTTAAAATAATTTTGCTTGTTTTTCAGTTAACTGGGTTGTTAGCCACCCAATAATTTTTTACACTACAGCATGCTTTCTGAAAAAGGAAATAGTAATCATTTATTTTCATCAAAATGTAGTGAATGAACAACAGAGAAATCTAAATCAAATCAATATGTTGTGTGACACTTGTGCAGTGTTTTTGAAGGAACTTGTTTGTTCCAAACATCTGACCACTTTTCACATCTTTCTGTATGTAATCCTAGAGCCACTCAGAATCAGGGCTTTGTCATCACTTTGAGCAATGTGTGTTCTTTACACTAAAGATAGTTATCTATGACATTGGCTGTATGTTTGCGCTATTGTCCTGCTGTAGAACAAATTTCGGGCCATTCATAATCATCCCTAATGGTACTGCTTGATATGTGATCGCTCTGGGGGGAGGGGGGTCAATGTCGTGTGACATTAAGCTGGGGGGTCATGATTTCAAAGAAATAGATTTTTTTAGCTACTAAATCTGTGTTGAAAATCTCATTGAGTGAGGTGTTTTCTTGATATGAAAAGAATATGTAAAAAAACTATTGTGTTTCGTTATAATAAATGTTATTGTTGTTAGAACGTTGTGCTCATATTTGGATAGGCCGATTGGTGCAAATGCGCCATTGTATGCAGCATTTGTATGTTTTAAACCAGGGGTAAAAAAACACTTTTTCAGTTGCGAGCTACTTTTAAAATGACCAAGTCAAAGTGTTCTACCCGCTACAAAAATGTAAAACATCAATCAACAAACAATTATTTTCAACTACTCAAATTCAACTACTCAATCTAGCCACAGGGGTTGCAAGCCAGTGACTTCTGTGCCGGTCCCAAGCCCGGATAAATAGAGAGGGTTGCGTCAGGAAGGGCATCCGGCGTAAAATATGCCAAAAACCAAATATGCGAGTCACCAAATCGATTTTCATACCGGATCGGTCGAGGCCCGGGTTAACAACGACCGCCTCCGGTGCTGTTGACTTACAGGGTGCCGGTGGAAATTGGACTACTGTTTGTCGAAGAAGGAGAGGAGGGAGAAGGATTCGTCGACAGAAAGAGAACAGGAAAGGCAGGAGTATAGATCTGAGAATAGGGACTCTTAACGTTGGTACAATGACAGGGAAGGGTAGAGAGCTGGCGGACATGATGGAGAGAAGGAAGGTAGATATTCTGTGTGTGCAGGAGACCAGGTGGAAGGGTAGCAAAGCGCGTAGTATTGGAGGGGGATACAAACTGTTTTACAATGGTGTGGATAGGAAGAGAAATGGGGTAGGAGTGATCCTGAAGGAGGAGTTTGTGAGGAATGTTTTAGAGGTGAAAAGAGTGTCAGACAGGGTGATCAGTTTGAAGATAGAAATTGAAGGGGTGATGTTGAATGTAGTGAGTGGTTATGCTCCACAAGTAGGCTGTAAGTTGGAAGAGAAGGAGAGATTTTGGAGTTATAAACAGGTGTGGCTTGAACCAGTTGACCTATACCTTCTTTAAGGTAAAATATCGGTGCTATTTTATTAACATAAAAACTATTAACTGTAAAAGACAATTATATAGTTTTATTAGGGCACTAAGACGTTCTTCGCTATAGCACTCAGCAAGTTCCGGTTTCGCAATGGCTATGTTCTACATCCGCTGTCTCTAGGATCACTCCAAGATTAACTTCGTCGGTGCATCTAATGTTTGCTGTTCAATAACCCGATCACTGCTAAAATGTTTACTGAAAAGCTTAGAGTTGCTAATGAGACAAAAACTGTCTTGGAGTACGTTTTCGAGAATTGTTTTCTAAGGTTGAAATCAGCAGAAAACTGTGAAAACGTAAAATCCCATTGAACTTTACAGAAGATGTCCACAGCGGAACACAACAGTGCATGCCATAGACCTTCTGTTGTCTCTGAAAGCTATAAACACACTGTTTAAAAATATTTTCTCCAAACTCCAATTCAATAGACTACAAATCGGAGCTCAGTGAGTGCTATTACTTCAAGGCAGAAATGCATCCCGAGTTGTCCATTGCTGAGAACAGTATTTCTCAGCAATGGACAAGGGTCTGTTGATGTGTACATGCTCAAAAAGTCACAGAAATTCACACTCAACCTTAAAATTTACATCTGATTTGGGTTTGAAAAGTGGGAGTGGTAAAACGGCTCTATAGCACCACCCAACGTGTTTCTGCGAATGATATTCAGTACACACGTGTAGAGAACCAAGACTTAAAAATAAGTTATGTGAATCGCATTTTAAAAATTGACACGAAGTCAGATATTTTGCAAAAACTTCTAAATATTGGCTCATGTCATACTTTAACAATTTCCATCTAAAGATTATATCTGTTGATCACCAAACTCCATCAGTCCTAAAAATCCTGCCCTAAACAGGAAATTATTAATAACTCTGCGATAAAATTTCTGACCGGGTTAAACCTGGTATGGATGTCAAGAGTCCTACTCTGAACGAATCCATATAGCAATCTACAGTGTCAGTTATAGCACCACCTAGTGGCAACATGGAGAATAGAATTTCTGCTGGTTTTTACGGTTATTAGAGACATTGTTTAAAGTATATGTTTGAAAGTTGAAACACCTATGTCTTTAGATGGGGCCAAGACCAACAAAAAAGTAAAATTAGAGCGAATTTCCAAAACTGACAGGAAGTCAGTTATTTTACTTTAGAACTTGAATTTTAACAAGCTCCTCTTAGAAATTTCATGTGATCGTCATCAAACACCTGCAGTCTCATCTAAAGGCCTCTGTAATGTTAAATTAAGAAGCTCTTTTGACTTTGTTGAAAGTTTCGTTCTTGCCAGTCTGCAGAGTTTGACTATGAAGCAGGAAGTAGTTATAACTCAGCCGTACTATGTCAAATCCACCATGTTTAATACTAGTCCATGAACACAACTAAATAGCAATATGCACTTCGCATTAAAGCCCCACTAAGCAGCCACAGCAAAACAGACACTTTATGTTCTAGTTTTCATTATTTATTCACAATCGATTTTTCTGAATTTTAAGAGTTCTTGCTTATCACATCTCATGAAGTAGGAATGGTCATAGTTCAAAGTGTATCAAATTGCCCAAGGGGGGATAGTGCCTGAGGTGAGAGTTCCCTTTGATTGCTGCTTGCGGCTTTAAATATATATAAAATATAAATATATTTTTTTTTTTTTTCAAGTCCCAAAGTTGGTCTCATTATTGTTCTATGTTGTACAGTAATGAATAACAAATTTGATTTTCTACTTGTTTGAGTGAGTGGATGGGCAGCGGTTGAAGGGTGGTGGTGGTGACGGGAAAAGAAATTCTTTCCAGGTGAAGGTGTAGAGTCCATGAAAATAGAGCAGCTCCCAGCGGTGCAGCTATTAGAGCGTGTGAATTTTAAGACTATTAACCAGAATTGTAACTTCCAATTAAAAGATGATTCAACACTGAAATCTGATGGATGAATTTTGATTAAATGCAGACCCCATTTGGAGCTATGGGAAATGGACTTCAGTGGGCTTGGGGTCTGGTTAAGTGGCAACGGTCTAATACAGATTTCTGTCTTTTCGGCAAATTAAGGTTAATTACTTCAAATAACGTGGCTGGAAGCAGAGTGAACAGTAGTGCGCTTTATTCTCAGGACAGTTGTAATGGATAGTGCAGGATTCTGCAGGATTTCATGGACGGGCACCCACCAGATATGCATGAAATCATTCTTACTTATACCAAGGACACATGCGAACACATACTTTAAATGGGCATGGCACAGTAGCTGCAGTGCAAACAAACCAGAGCACGTTTTATAAGCTGAATTGTGTGATCATTGACCTCCAGTGTGGTAATCCCAGAATGCAACGATAAAGGGTTGACAGAGATAAAGAAACTGGTAAACTTTTTCTTCTGTTATTTAAAGTAGCTGTTAAAGTAGCCGAATTAAACATCGGTTCCATCCCATTAAACCTATATAACGTTGTTAGTCCAGCAGAACTTTGGTTCAGAACAGTCTTTAGGTCAGAAGAGGAGAGGAGAGGAGCAAAAGAGCCGTCAATCATCTGTCTACACCTCATTAGGATCATAAAATATATTGAAAATGAAAATAGAAAATGTAATATTTAGGGTTAGATTCTCTCGGATGACTGGTGAGGAGCTTTAAGGTCCATACAACTACACCAAGCTGCCATGGATGACCTGCATCAGAGACAGTCCAGGTTTGAAGCAGCATAAGAATGACCGCAAGAATAGTTTCCATGTTGACGATGTGTTTTATTAGAAGCTAGTGTTCAGAAGAAGTAGTCAACACTTAAGCATGCTAGAAATCCACGAACCTCAAACTAATTACAATTTTGCTAAATGTTTTAAGAGTGTTTAAGTCTGGAAGGTCATACCAGACAAAAAAGAGTGTGTGAGTGAGTGCCTCGCGAGGCTGTTGGGTAAGCTCAGTCAGAGAGAAGTGCTGTCGTGGTTACTGATGATGTCTGCCATTGATTAGCCAAACACAGAGGGAAAGCTAGACTCACAGCTGGGACCAGCCTAGGTCTCCATGAGTTTATATATTTACACATCAGAGTCCACAACAGACTCAGGTTCACAGAGCTAAAGTACACAAGTCCCAGCATGCAGTCGCTCGGCACTGCACAACATTCACTAACGCACCAACATCCCACCTACTCAAATCCGATGAGAAGTTTGTAAAGCAAAGAGAACATATTCCTCTGAGATAAAGACTTGGTAAATCAGAGGACAGCGAGTTTGTATCCGATCGTATCCTTTCCACACATTACTTTTCAATTTGTAGCTATGGTATAAGTCTCCGTTAGGCTTCTCACAGGCGAAGGCTGCTGTGTAATTGACAATGACAGAGAGCAGTCAGACTTGATTAGTTCAGGCTTGGTAAGCAGTTCATTACTCCCGGGCTGGCGTGGAGGAAAGGGTGGGGGGGTGGCTATATACTAGCAAACCCTCTAAAGACGAGAAGCGAGATTTCATGGACTAGATGCTTTTTTTGTCATGTCATTTTGCGGATTATGCTGAGATCAAAGATAGGATTGGGTTTTTTTTAAACAGTTAATAAAGCTTAGAGTATGCGGTACACAGTAAACAAATAAATATTATAAAGTAAAAACAAAAATAATTCAATTGTTCAAAAAAACAGGTTGTTTTCATGCATATTTATATAAACAGATTCATGAGTATTATTCTAATAACATTTTGATATGAGTAGTGTATCCGTTTATGAGCGTTTATTCCATCATAGCCAAGTCCTAAGCATCAAAATAGTTTCATAAATACATTTTACATATTACTATGCAAAGTGTACCACATACTATTCGCAAATTTAAACTATGACGTTTAAAATATTGATAAAATCCACATAAAACACTGAAAATAGCATTTATTAAATAGCATCTTTTAATTATAAATCTAATAAAACAATTAAATATGTCATTTACTTGGACCAAAACCCATTTGGAATAAAGTATGTATGCTACTGGAATCTGTTTTGACATTTTGTTTTAAAGTTACAACAAGCCAATGGCATAGCTTGACGGAAATTATAACATGTTTGGTGGAAATGCTGCACAAATCTCTTTTAAATAAAATTGTAGCTTACAAAGGGAATGCAAAACATGACAAAAATCATTAGTTTCTTGAAAACTCACTGAATTTTACTACAGGCAATAATGTTCTGCTAAAACCGAGTTTCTTTCAAGAATTATTCGAAAGTAAACAATGTCAAAAAGCCAGTATTTCAGGCAATAAAAAACAATAGTTTTTTTTTGAGATTATATGTCTCTCCCTCATCCACACCATTATAAAGACACATTACGGTCACTCTGCTTGTTATTACTAGCAATGCAATCTTTAGGTAAATGTGGCAACAGTCATACAGTTTATTTTACATTGTTTTGCAGAAAATAATTCTTTGTAAATAGCCTTTTTTTCATCCGTTGTGTAGTCATCTTCAAACAGTGGTGAATTTCTCAAAACCCCTTTTTAGCATCTGGGGTACAAAAGGAATCTCTTTATGGACTTTCAGCTTCCTAGGCTTTGTTTTTTTATGTGATATATAATTATATACACATATAGTAATATTTATAGCATAGTTTATAGAACAATGTCCTTTATTTTGTTAAATACTGTTAATACCATATAAAAAGTACCATATTGTACATATAAGCAGCAACATCCCATTGTTTCCAGTGAAGTAAATACATATCCCATTGCTATCCATTTACAGTGTCCAACTTTGCAATAGAAAGAAATGCCCACTTTTAAGTACAACCTCTCCCCCAAAAACAATAAGTGACTATTTTAAGTCTATGATAGATTTTACATCGGGATTCTTCTAAAGAAAATATATAATAAGAATCTCTTCCAAATATCAAATACCGCCCTGTGACCATGCAGAGGTCCCCAGCAGTAAAAGTAATTACTAATGTAAACATTTTACTTTTGAACATTAAAACAAGGGAATAAGCTCTGTTGTCATTGGAACTGTGTATAGAATATATTACTAATTTTGAACTCCTCAACAGTCTGACGTGAAACAAACCACCAAAACATCAAGGAATCAACAAAACAGAAATGACATGTCACTCTCCTTTTTAAAATACACAAATGTTTGGGCTTTCCATTTTTTTTTCTATCGAGGAGACTATCTACCTTCAAAATTGTTTCCACAGATTTTAATTAAACAGTGCTCTACGTAGAGATGATCGTTACAGTGTATTAAACAGCTGAAATGTAAGAAAGAAGAGAAAGCGTCGTTTTTCTGCAACCCTAGGACGAATTGCAAAAGCTTGGGCTTTAAAGCAGCTGACAAAAGGCCTGTCCCGAACAATTCCATGATCTAAATTCTAATCAAACATCATTTACAGCTTGTTTTATTTGGGCCTCTTGAGAGACTGTCCCTCCTGCCTCTTTGCCATGGCAACCAGTGTCTCATTTCAGAAGTGTCATGGCACATTATCATCTGGCTAGCTCACACACTCCGCCTGACAACTTCACCCACCCTCTCCGGTGCTTTCTTTAGGGCTCCATTTTCTTCTTTTTCCCTTTCTTTTCTCCCAGGTTATTCTACAATATCCTGATAAAATGTTGATTTAAAAATGTAGATTCCAAGTCTAAAAAAAAATTAATAATGTTTTAGTCACCCCCTTATTTTATTTACTTTTATAACATTTGTAAATCAAATCAATTGTAAATCAGCTATTGTCACATATTTACACAGAGGAAAACAAATATTTCACCCCCTGAAGATTTTGAGAGTGGAAGACAGTTTAAATAGGAATAAATCGAGAAAATGTTAAAAATGTTAAGCTAATAAAGCTAAGAAAAACTTGATAAGCAGATGTTAACAAGCTGAAAATCAGTTAATATCTCTCTCAAGATCTCAACACCTCTTTATTTTGAGAGGGGAATTTTTATATTTCAGAGAAATTTTCTGTCTGTGATTTAAATGAGTATTTGGTACCTTCACCTTCGCTGTGTGTTTTGGTCATTGTCATGCTGTAATACCATTCCATATCACTTTTTCTTGAGAGATGGAGCTTCTCACCTAAGATGGCCCATAATTGCAGTGTTCTTGATCTCTTACTAGGGGTGTAATGATACATTCTGCTCACCATACCTCGATATTATGTCCATGATACGATATGCATCACAATATTTTATAACAGTATTTTTAACCAACTATTTAAACCATTAGTAGAAAAAATGGAACTTAAAACATTTTGAGAGCACAAAGCTAAAAAGGCCACAGTCTAGTTTGATTTGTACGATAACATTTGATACTCTTTGATAACATTTGGCAGCTTTTTTTACTTTAAGTGACTGAGAGAGCTAATATTATCTTGCTTAAAATGTGAGTAAAGTACAAATGTCTTCTAAAAATTAAAACAAGAAGACAATGTAAAGAAGTTTCAGAAGTGACTAGAATCACAATTACTCCAAGAAGCAAATGAACGACACGTACTGTCAACTTTAAATTGTGATATATTGTGCAATGATATGTTATTACATACCCCTACCTCTAACAACTTCAAAAAAATCCATAATGCTTCCACCCCCATGTTTGACAGTGGAAATGGTGTTTTCAGGATTCCAATCATTTTGTCCCAAAAGCACTTCCACCCAGTTCAACTTTAAATACTTCAGATGTTAATTGAAGATTTATCTCATGACGGCATGAACATTTAGCAGGGGGACCCACAGATATGGCAAAATACCAGTCCTTCATCGTTCATCACTGTGTTACCAATTTTTTTTTTGTTTTACTACGGTCCAGTTCCTTTAGACAAAATCCATCAGCATAGATCTGGGCTGGCTCAATATCATTGAAACTATAAGGTGGTATTATGAGTGTAGTTGTTTTTTGTTTCCTCTATTTTCATATAATCTTAGCCAGTGATGTCACCTTCTCACCAAACTGCTTACAGATTCTCTTGTAATCATTCAAGGCTTACAAAGGTACAAAATTGTCTTTAGTTTTGCACATGATAGAGCTGTTGGAGTCTGATGAATTGCGGGATTATTTTGGGGATGGAATCTTTTATCTGAGCTAATCGGGGTAATCCAAAGCAGTCTGAGGCCTTTGTGAGCATTTTTTACTAGTTTTACTAATTTTCTGTAATAAATCTTTAAAACCACAAGCCATATCACAGGTCTTGTACTTCCGAGGGTTATCCATTCTTTTCCCCATTAGATGGCACTGATTTCGGGCCTGTAAAATGAGACATTTTCCTTGAATTACCTTGCAAATGATGTGCCATAACTCGTGTAATGTTCGTTTAAATTGAATAACCCTATACACATTATATTTTAAATCAAAACTCAACAATTGGTGGATCGCATCATTCATTCTTAATTAAAAAAAAGCCAGTGAGTTTATTGAAAACACTCCAGTGTGTCCAAAGACTTCAAATGGTATAAAAATATCTATACGTGTATTTTTCTGAATTCTTGTTATTCTGTTTCTAACTATAATACATCTAGAAATTAGGATGTAGAAATACATCTTAAATTTAAGAACTGTTCATTTCTTTTTCTGTGAAAAAGTAGTCGAAATCTGTAGGGCTTAAAAACTTATTTTGATCTCCAAAGATCCAGCTTGAAGAGAACAAAGGAACTTCTCCCAAAGAGAATACACTAAAAAAAGTCTGGAGTTAAATGGAGTATGGAGTGTCCATATGGAGTACAGTACAGATTTGATCATTTGACAGTTATCTAACAGTTTTGGACATTGATGTCTTTGCAGACTATTCAAGGTTTATCTCTACATTAGCAAAAAGATATCTTTCATTTCACTAAATACCATTGTAAAAGTCATGAGCACTTTCTGTCCTTAACCAATAAATACACCAAAAGGACCCATTACATTGGTATAAATCCATTTTAAGAACTCCCGTATGATTAAATGTTTCTAATAGTCTTGGTCAAGGCTGTTGATGGTAAAGTAATGATGTACACAAAAAGAGACGAACTTGTTTCCCCAGAGCGTATGGCAAATGATTGGAATGATGCACACAGCTGGTGGCTTTCCATGCTTCCGCAGACTGAATCTTTCTGCTAATTGTCTGGATGGATTGCCTACATCTAGAGGAGCATCCATACACTCAAACAGACATCGTTTCCAAACATAGTTTAAAGCAAATCAGCCTCTTCTGCCGGCCCCATATGCACACGTGCCCATTTCAAATAAAAGCAGCAATTTAGTACAAATGCAAACATTCTTAACCAAAAGTCCAATTTAGCAGGAAATAAACGGAGGCTGCTGGTGATTGCACATCACATCTGTCCTTAAATCAACTAAATTTAAATGTGACACACACAAGCGTATGGAGTCTGCCAGGGGTGGGCCTCATGCTCATGTTATTCAGTGCGCGATGCAAATTAGAGCTCTTTCTGGAGGGAAAAGAAAATCAGCACCATTGCTTTTTTTTTTTAAATAACGTGGCCTGCTTGGGTCTGAAGAGGAAGAAAGTTATTTGAGAAGATATTTGCTTACATGTGTATCAGCAATTTGCTTTATTAGGACGCTCCCTCCCTAAACGAGTGGCGCTGTGTGTGGAAGAATCTGTATGAGTGGCACCATGCAGGCAAACATGCCGCCATGCAACAGTACCATGCTAACACTGCTCTCCTCCTCCGCCTCCCCTCCCTCTGGCTCAGTGGGAATTAGATTCCCATCATCAGAAGCAGCAATTTGCTCAAAACAATGTGAAATCATACATCGGCGTGTCTGGACAGCACTGGCTCCCGAGGCGCATCAGCGCATATGCAGATTTCTGGATTAATGTCCCTGTGTGAGGGACGGAGGTCTCGAAATCAAGTGAGGGAGGGATGAGTGGAGAATGAATAAGAAGAATGCACAAGAAGCTCTACGTGTACTCTTAAAGCAATTATAAACAATTTAAATATCCATCAAGATTTCTTTCTCTGATGAAGGATTGTAAACATAATAGATGCTTCATGGACAAAAATATTCAAAAAAGGGGGGAACTTAGATTTAGAAAAAAAATAAATGGAGGTTAGTGATGAAAAATTTGCTAATTGTAAAGTATAGGTTTTGTCTAAAAATGTCAAGAAACAGTTAATCTTTTGTTTGCATTGGATTTATTTTTTTATTTGCATTTATTTTATTTAATCCAGATAATGTGGACTGTGTTAGAGAAAAATGTATCTTGTGTCAAAAAATTGTATTTAAACTCTCTCTATATAAAAACTATAAAGTATGTATTTGAACTAAAAATTGAAAAACATATAATAAATTATTTTAGTATAACTGAAATTAATTTGAAGGCTTTGTATTTTAAATGAAATATATATATAAAAATACATGACATTTACATAAACATCAATGGGGATAAAAAAATCCAAATTGGGATATAAAAACATACAATCACTTTGAAACAAAGGGAAAGTTCATCATGAGCTAATTCCAGTGCTTCAGAGGAAAAAAATTGTCAGCAGTGATTAAAGTAAGAGCCCTTGAAAAATAAGAGTTCTATTTTTTTTTTCTTGACAGTATTCTTTCTTTCATTCATTTCATTTATTCCTGTTTTGGGGTCACGGGGTACACATTTGGTGCGAGGCGGGGTACACCGTGGACAGGTTGCCAGTTAATCACAGGGCAACATTCAGTCACACATTCACACCTGAGGGGAAACCCACACAAGCACCGGGAGAACATGCAAACTCCTTCCAGGAAGGCAACCTTCTGACTGGAATGCCACAAGTGCAACCCACTGCTCCACATTGCCGCCCCTCCTATTTTTCAAATTGCGACTGGAAGAGTGTTCCTTTAGCCTATAGATGTAAAAGCTAAATTGAATACTAAACATCAAGAAGTATCCTTGGATGAAAAAGCTAATCATGCTGAACGTTTAAATCTTAGCATAATTCAAGGCAAATTTTCATGAATTTTCACCATCTTTTACTATTAAGTAGTGGTGCATATGGTTTATAGACACATACAAATTTTATTACATGAGGAACATTCACATTCCATTACAAAAAGCTAAATTTTTAAGTTTTCATAATTTTCACCTTGATTTCACCTACATTTTCCTTGTGTTTGTTCTTACTGTTTTTACATTGAACATTAGTGATGGATAAATGATCATCACAATCATTATTTTGGCACTTTTAATAGTACTTTTCATGTGCTCAGTTTCAGGGGTGCTAATCGCTGGGTGTATGTTTGAGACACGGTGCATGCTAGCTTACTCGTTCACAGCTGTACACTTCAGTTTAGCTTCTTTCTGTTATTTTTGAGCTGTATAGACTTTATTAATTGCTGTGCTGTAAGAAGGCGCTTTAATAAAAAAAAAAAATCTATTTTTGCAGCATAACAAAACCTTTTCCCTAAATCTATTTGTCTATTTTTCATCACAAATACTGTATTGAGGAGGGAGCATTTCAGACCAGACAAAACTTGTAAAACGTGTTCCCTATAAATGGCTGCAGGTCCATATTATAAGGCAATTTTATGCTATTAAATTCCTAGCAAACTATTTAATACAGATACAATGTAAAGAATCTGACATCTATTTGATTTTCACACCAATAAAAAGAAACTGTTTTTAAGGATTTTGAGATCCCTATAAGTAATGGTTTTTCAGGATGACTATGGATGATATTAGTCTGTACAGTGTGCCTGTATGGTTCGTTGTTCGTTGTTTGTTTGTGTAGCATGATGCATGAAGCATGCCACACATTTATAGAGCCAGTATGTGAGAGTGTGTGCGGCCGTGCGTGTGTATGTGTGAATGAGGGAAGGGGGTAGGTTGGTGCGCCCTGTCCAGCACACATTTCCAGGCGCTTCCAGGTCCCTGCTGTAATTTTCCGTCAGCCTGGTAGGATTTACCCAGCCAGGGGCAAGAGCGGCCGGCTGCAGAGCTACCAATCAACAACTGAGCCTCTCACCTCACCGGCCCTGCAATCGCTGACACTTCATCCCATCTCTAATGTGCTTGTGTGAGTATGCACATGATCCAGCACACGTGACGACACATTCTGAGAAATGTTTTATGCATCATCCAACAAGTAATCTGCAATCTTGGACGCAAATAATCATTTGCATATTTCAAGGGTGCATATATCCACGGTGACCAGGCGATTTTAATTCCTTCTCAAAGGAAGCTGAACAGGCAAAGTCTTAAAAAGGAAAAAAAATAGCTCTCTAAATTGAAAATTTGAATTTTTAAATTTTTTTTAACTTTGTGCTGTTCATTGATGTCGAATTAAATGGATATAGTGATGGTTTACTTCAAAGACATTGTTGATTTGAATTAATACACACCTTTTTTGGTGAAATCATTCAGCAAGGTACCATTAGTGGGCGGGGCCTCTCATCTAAACACTGGAGTGGACAAATGTTAAAATATGCACAACTTCCTTATTTATTGTTTTTTATATGAAAACAGTGTGAGATACAGTGTAAACTATATATGTTTGAGTAATAAGCAAACAAGTATTTCAATCTTTGGATAACTTTGTAAGAGATTACCATGGCGAGACCCATTTTATTGCAGATCTTTGTTAGTTTTGGAATTAGAGTGTGGTTTCTCTACATTCACCATTTAATGGTTTCTCTTTGAGCCTTTCAGCTACACTAGAACATGGATTAATCAAATGCCAGGTAAGGTCATGCTTTGTTGTATAAAGGATACAGCGATCTGTGAGTTAAATGTTTGTAAGAGTCTCCATTGAGGAAGAGAGACTGACACCATTCAGAAACACACTTAGCTCAGATAACTTAACAAAAATTTGTTTCAAACACTATTGGTTAATGGGGTTTGTTAAATGGAGCCACTGTTAAAATGGCATAAATGACAAAATAATTATAGCACAGCATTGATAAATGAAGAGTATTGTTTTTGTTTGTTGTTGGCTCCAAGTTAATTCCTGTTTATTAGATGCAAAACCAGTGTCCCTTTGTACTTGTTTTTAAAAATAGTTTTTCTAATGTTTTTTGGGAGGATTAATCTGGACTTGATATCCATTATTCTATTAAACCACAAACTGATAAAATCCTTCTTCTCCTTGTTTCTATCCTTTACACCTTATGGGGGCAGTCTACTCAGATGTATTAGAGCAAGAAAGCCCGTACATTCGTACCTGCAACAGACGATCATAAACCAGAGCAGGTTTAGATAATTGATCCCCTGAAATGAATCTTTGGTAAAAATGAATACAAAATGCATATATTCTTCCAAACACTGGCTTGCTCCTTGTTACCTATTCTTTTTTTCAGAATAGTCTTTAATTGCAGGTGCAGTTATTTTGTAGCTGTATGATCTGTAACAGAGCATTTTCTTGTAATCCTTATGTTCATTTTAAGAACCTTATTTCACCTTTACAAAGTTAGTTTCAATAGCTTAAGGGGTCAAATGTTCACATCTGCCATGCTCACGTCATCGCTGGCTCCATAGTTATTTAAAACAAAAAAAAGTATTAACCCTGAAACTTCCACTGAAGCTTAAGTGATCCATCAGCATTTATATGTCAAAAGATACAGCCAAAGTAAATAGACACCCTGTTGCATATAATCAGCTCTCATAAATTTATAGGGCAAATGAACAGCACTAAAAAACATAAATCTCCAGTGATGGTTTGTTATCTAAACCTATGACCGACCCTCTAAAGCACCAGCATTAACTTTAAAAGTCATGTATGGCCACCATATGTTCACCCAAACAAGGTCTGTAGCTTGCTGGTACTGGAGCGCGTTTCCAGCTCCTCAACATTCAGAGGCAAGGACCAGAGCTGAATTTGAACAAAGCTGTTCATTCTGATGCATCAAGCGCTCAGCTTTCATTCAGCGCGGTTCAACCATCCCCAGAGCCTTGCCTTCCAGAAGCTCACACGCAGGTCAGCACATGAAATGGAGAGCAGGTAAAGGGGAAAATGTTCTAAGATTGATGAAGACTTGGCTGGCAGCACTGCTGTAAATGTACAAGTAACCATGTCAGAACAGCAGTGAAACATCCAGCATTGACAGCTTCAGTCCCACCATACACACTCTCTTGTAAACCCACAACTAGTACCTCTTGCTAAAGATGGACACAGGGACCTTGCCTGATATTTGACTAGCTTCTGGAATGCAAAGACAAATCATGAAATTTGGCAAAATCAATGGCCAGACATGCATCCAACTGTTTTAACCACATTATGTGAAGCTTCGGTGAGAAAAACATACAAAATAGTGTCGCCTTAAAGCTTGTTCTCCAGGTATAGGATAGCAATTGGATAGCAAAGTTGTGTCTATGGTTTATTAGGCTAGGTTTGCTTAAGGGTTGCAGGTTGTTAAGACTTTTACTATGATGCCTTTGATTTATCTGACAGGTAAAGCTTCATTTTTCACACTACACTCTGCTGACCATTATCAGCTGTTAACAGCCTTCAAATGATCGCTATGAGTCTAAAGTCAAAAGTGAAATTCTGAAAGAGTGAAATGCAGAAAGAAAAGCAAGTTTAAAAACAATGAACTCACCTTGTGCTGCACAGAAAGTTGTTTTACAGACAATCTTTGTGCTTTTTTAAGAAATCCATTCTTTTCATTTTAGAAAAGATTTAACTTTTAGCAGATGAATTTCTCATCTTTAGCAGCTGTCTTCCGATGGCTTTCATGTTCTCCTTCACAGATGGAACAAGCACATGCCAATCAAAATTGTTTATTTTATTTCTCTAAGAAAATATGAAAATGCTGAAGAAGTGTGTACATGATGTGATTGAAGTGTTTACTGAAGTCAAGTGCTCTGTAGATGTTGAACAGATTAATTCCATTTATCTCAATATAAAATTAGTGCTTGTCGTGTTTTAAGAAAAACTGGAATATACGGCCGATATCAGGTTTTGCCAAAAAATAAGGACCGGGCTTTGAATAGAGGCCAAAAGTTAAACTCAATTCTTTTAATCAAACTCTCAATTTCTTCTCATTTTGCATTTCTAAATTTCAAGTGTGTTCCCTCACCCGCAAGAATCTAAATTTCAGTATGCTTTTAAATTTTCTCACCTGCCTCCATCATTCACAACACTGAAACAGAACAGTATTCAAGACAGTATTCAATTTCCCTTGACTATACATAGCTAAAATTTGGTGTATGCAGGGTGGAAGTACACCAGGAGCTGAGATCAATGAACGACAACAATACATGTATCATTTTATAAAACTAAACCATTACACAAAATGATTCTGATGTTAGAGCATGTGTTAAAGAAGATCCTAATAACTCCTCTGAACTAAAAATACTGTCTCAGTGGCAGAAAACTGTCTCAGTGGCAGGAAGGAGGAGGAAGGAACAGATGATTATGAACTATTTAGTTGACATGTGGGTTAACAACGGTACAAAGACCACAACAATGGGGAGCAGAGCCAGGAAGCAGCAGAACCCAAAATGTTTCCCTAGATGACTATAGGAGTGGAGGACAGACGTCACAGCAACAGTCGACAGGAGATATGGATAAACCAGAAGAGTAACAGGAAGTAGCACAGAAGAATCCAAAAAAGCAGGGACGTGATCATGGAGAGTCAGAAGGCATGAACCTTAGGGCTGACAGTGAGGGAGGAAAATGTGAGGGCTATTAGAAGACTAAGGAGAAAACAAAGAGATTAGACACAGGTGTACAGAATAATAGGTAAAACAGAGAAATGAGCAAAACAGAGAAAACATAAGCTCATGTCTGACAACAACTAAATATGGTAATTAACTTGTAAAATAGTGTTTTTAACTTGTATGTCTAAAACATAGACAAAAAATGTAAATAGTACGGCAGTTGCTTACAACATAAACTTAACTTTAATGTTTATACACCTACATACTACAATGCAGCCCAACAAGAAGAAGAGAAATTGGAGCATCCAACGCCACTTTAGTTCAGTCAATGTTTGTTTAAATATCTAGAAAAGCCTAAGCCACACATTTTCTTGAATTAAAATGATGGACAAAAAGAAAAAAATGCTTTAGACATTAACATGAGCTAGCGACAAAAGCCTTTAGCTAGCGCACTAAAAAGACTCTCAGTAAGCATCCCTCAAGTCTACATTTAATCCAGCCACAATAGAAAAGCCCAGTAAATAAATATCAGTTTCAAAGTTAAGGCACCAAAGCCCCATAGGCAGGTGTACTTATTTCAATCAGGTGACATTTGTTAGTTACCCACACCAAGGAGAAGGCAGCCACTGGCTAACCTTTCAGCTGTGAATTATGAGAATTTACCTTCATGCTTCAGTGCCTTTGCTGTTCTGCTGCCTTTAGTGTCTAAATCAAAGGCGGGATCTGCCAGCTCGGCACATTCTCTGGCGAGGGCAGCCGTTACACAGGCACTTGCCGATCAGTGACATTTACCATGTCGCTAACACACTACAGCAGACAGCACAGAGCCCAGGAGGCAGGCATGAGTCAATTCACCCGCACAGACATTTTGCGCTAATACTACTACACTGGATGGTCAGGGAAAACTTGTGTTTATTTAAATAAATGTGCAGATGTTTATGCATTCCTTGTGTTGTTTATGCAGTAATACCCTTGTGCTACACAAACCAGAATTATGAGTTTTGTCCTTTAAAAAACAGCGTAGCAAGCAAAAAACTTTATCATGTGTCTCTGTAAATGTTCACGTTGCAGAACTAAATGCACACATCCATTGATATTTCACTTGTTCACCACAAGGGCCTTCCCTGTAGTATGAGCATGAAGTGGAGAGTGCTGAAATACAAGGCTAGCTGTCTGGTCATGGATCGTATCTGTGTTACACCCCCAGTAACAAGTTTTGGGGAAGAAAGTGGGTGAAGCTTGGACTATGTCAACTGGAGAAAAAGTAAGACTGGTTAAAATACTACATTGGATTAAAAAATAGAAGTGTAACAGGTGCTATGCCCTGATTGCTTCTCATGAAACTCATCATGCAAATGTCACTTCCTTTTTTCCCCCAAACACAAAAAAAAATTGCTTAAAACAATTCGATGTGATAAAATGGCATCACCCAACTGAGCAGCAAACCGGCAACCTTGCTGGAAGGCCACAGTGCTACCCACTGTGTAAAAATAACCTGCCCTGTTAACAGTGTTTAAGGGTTCAAGAATCCCTTGAACTACTACACAAATCAAACTAGACTCCGGCCTTCTGGCTTTGTGGTCTGAAAACTTTCCAATTATTTTTTTCTTCCACTGATTATATAAACAATTTCAATAGTTGGTTAAAATAGTTTTGCTAAATATTTTGATGCATATCGTAGACATAATATCGTGATAAACATCGTATCATGAGCAGAGTGTATCGTTACACCCCATACAGTTTAAAATGTATGAAAAAGATTAAAAATAAAGAAGTTACCCGATCCCCATCTCTTACTTGAAAGTTGTTTTTGGAGGGATTTTTAAGAATTTTTGCATGTAGTGCAGTGGATGCCTACACCAGTCCCCAGTGAATTGCAGAAAATAACACTATTTATAATATTACATTTAAAGAAGCTACTTTAGCTTTGGCAAAAATGCTGCTATGTATTGGAAAAACGAGTGCATTCACTGTATGAATCCCTCATTTATAAATGTTCCTGAACAAATCACAAGCAAGTTTCTTAGAACTCATTCAACCAATCACATTCTGAGAATAGGTGCATGACTTCTACATTACTCGAGATATAATAAGCAGTATTACTTCTTCAACATTAAAAGTAATCAGAGCTGCAACTTTGAAAAGCTTTGTGCGGAAAAGTCTAAAAGTTCAGCTCAAGGCAGATATGACAAAACTTCAGATTAGATTCAGGAAGCGCTAGAGATATTTGCGAATAGAGCATCGCCTCGGGGAAATGAGAGCAGCTCCCTGTGTCTGGCTTAGTGAAGTTGGGGCCTGCTCTCCCCAGACAGTTCTAATTTATTTAACAGCTCAACAGGTAATTTTCCAGCAAAATGCTGATTTTCCTCACCAGCTTCCTCTTCAGCATGTATTCTAATTACCAGTGGCTCTCTTTGATCTGAGGCCCGCATGCTCTTCACACTGCTCCGGCTTCCCCGGGATCTCATTTCATTAGAGGTTCATTTTGTCTTGGCTCGTTCCTTATTCCACTGATACACGTTCAGTTCAGGGGGAAGATACGGCTTGACATATTAACTGAGAGCTCTGACAAATACTGTCAAAATACACAGCGGCGCTTCTGTCTGCTCCCTGGAGATGGGGCTCAAAAACAAAGTCCGCCGCATTTAAGGAGATGGAAGACGGGATTAAAGATGAGTCCGAGTTCTGATTACCTGATTAAAATGTGGAGGCTGGGTTAAAGACAGCGGTATTAAATTAATTTCATCAGCTCCGTATCAATCACAGCTCTTGGCTCATGGGGCCATGTGAGGTACGAAGGGTTTTAATCTGAGCTTGGCATTGAAAGGAGGTTTCTTGATTCCAGGGGTCTCCTGTTAATGATTTGAGGGATGTATCGAGTCCTATAATAGTTTTCAATGTCAGGGAGTCACTGATGCTACAGAATGTGACGTGGAAATACCAAATTCATTACAGCTGGCTTGTTTTGGTGCAAGGAAACCGAAATATCTACCGGGTTTAGACTGAAATCTGATGTATGTTGCTTTCCTCAACACATTTTCTAAAGTTAACACTCAAATTAGATTAAAACGATGTTAAAGCAAAGCAGTCTAATACATTAATATTTAAAAACCAATTGAAAAAATTTGAGTATATTGAAATTTGAGACTTGAAAATTTAAGTAGATTGAGCAAAATACAAATGTGTGTATTTTTATGTATAACTGATACATTTGGTTTATTTTGAATAGAAAAACTAAATTTATTGTGGGCTTAATTTTTTATGAAAATTCCCATATACAAATATTTTCTGCATATTCAAGTTAAAGTAACAATTGACTATAATTACACCATTTATGTATTAAATTATACCAAATAAATATATTAAATGGCAATGCTTCTCTGGGTAATTGGGTAAATGTAGAGCATGTTTAAGGTGAATTGTAAACTGTAAAATTGTGAATTTATAATTATGAATTGTACACTCCCTCCTGAGAGTGAATGGTTTGTGAATGTGGTACAGCAGTGGATTGGCAACCAGTTACTTGGCCTACACCAGTGTGAGCTGGACACTGTTGCGAACCAGAACAAA